>VYZM01016296.1:92927-112383 GCA_013398915.1 Dromas ardeola | reverse complement strand
TTTCATATTTAAACCACGCGGAATATGTACATTTTTGATTCCTACTTACGCTTTCAGGGGGTTGTGAATGACAGTCGCCATTTTGCTACAATGTAACAGAATATTGTGTCTCGGAGTTCTAAAGGTTCGCTCAGGGGAAGCGGCCAGCCAATCAGAGCGCGGCATACCGGCCCGCCGACCAATCCGGCGCCGGGGGCGGAGCCGGGGCTCTGCTAGTTATTAGGGGAGCTGTCAAAGCCCAGAGGTCACTCCCTCTCGGTGGAACTGGCGGCGAGCAGGTCTTAAAGGGGCAGCGCCCGCCGCCGGGGCCGCCGCCGCCGCGCCGGGGGGACCGCGGGGGCGAGGGCGGGCAGGGGGAGACTTTCCCGCCGCTCTCCGGCTCCCGCTCTAACGCGCCGCGCCGGCAGAGGGAAAGCCGGGCTCGCCCCTCGTCGCCGCCGTCGCTGCCCCTCGTTCCCCGAGCGGCGTGCCCCACCGGGGGAAGAAGCCCGCACCGCACCGCTCGCTCCTCCCGCTCCCCGGCAGCGTCCTTCCTTCCCGGGCTGTTTCCCTTTCTCCAGAGCCGCTCTCCCCGCCAGGTCTCCGGGAGCCGCCGGCGCTGGCAGCGGCTCCAGGGCAGCGCCGCTCCCCCTCCCCCAGGAATTTCCCTCTCCCTGTCACTCACGCCGGCCCGCAGCCCCTGCGCCCTTACATAACGCGCGGCGGCCGGACAGACCGACCGACCGGGCTCTCCCACAGAGGGACTCCCGGCGCGTCGGGAGCCGGCTTCCCCCGCCCTCCCCCGCCAGCTTTCGGCAGAAGGAGGGGCGGGCAGGGGCGGGGGGGGAGCCCCGACCCGCGTTCCGCCGCACACGTACTCCCGCGGCCAGAGGGAACGAGCGCCCGGGATGCTGGAGCCCGGCAGCGCGGCAGGGCGCAGGCAGAGCCCACCTCTGGGGAGGCAGCAAACTCCAGGAAGTCTGGGCTTACCTGCAACTAATTAAAGGAGCTTGCAAATGAATTATGGAGCATGACCTAAGCGATTTAAGAGGTGCCAATCCTGACCTCACTCTCAGAAGTAAATCCACTGAAGTTCACGAGTTTACACCAGTGTAAATTAGGTGTCGACAAGAGCAGAATCAGACCAAGAAGTTTTCTTCTTGTCTGATATTAATGTAAACTTTGTCATCTAGGACTTCTCTCTCTCAAAGGTCTTGCCTCCCTTCAGGCACCTTGTATCCCTTTAAAAAACACAACTACCACCAAACCCAAGCCTGCTTCTCAATTCTTTGCATTCATATAACCAGAAGAAACTCAACGAAAGACAGTTAAAATACACTGCTGTAAAACCAGCAGATGAGGAGACTACAGAACCAACTTGGTTCACAACTTCATAAAAGAATGGAAGTAATGACGTTTGTGAGATATTCAGGTGTTAACAGAAGCACAAACAGCAAACTTTCTGAGCTAATGGGCTGAACTAGAAAATGCAAAGACAACCAAAATCTCTCAACTGTTTGATCAAATAAAACTTTCTAATACTGGGGCAGAAGAGAAAAGGAAGAGGGATGGAGAACAGAAAGCTAGAGAAATGGTTACCTACAGAGAAGAGGGGAGAAGAGAGCAATGCAGCAGTTTCCCATTCATTAAGGAGTCATCAGAAATCTTCAAAAAGTTAAGCTAGGATGTGTCTAGGGTTCCTCTTCCCAAAACAGCGCCTACTCCAGCTACTAGGTCAACCTAGGTACTGTGCCAAGCCTGTATCCCTGGAGGGAATCGTCTCTTCCATCAAAGCAATCTAAGCCATTTGGTTACAGGCACTGCTTAGGAGAAATGAGCTTTCTGTCAGCTGGAGAGTTGCCAAGATGCTGAGATCTATCCCAAAACAGTTCTGGGAAGCAATCTTTAAGAATGTTTCCATTATCATATTACATTATATTATTTAATACAGTAGTAGCCCAGGTGACATTGAACGTCACTTCAGACCTCGCTCACTGTTCACAGGAAAAGCTAACCACAAACTGACAAGTTTTCACAAGCACACAGTTGATGTACACGCTGCAAAGAAATGAACGGCTTAGCATGCACCTGAGCTGGTGACCCTGAGATAACCAGGAACCCTACATCGCATCTTGCTATTATGAAGATTTCTGGTTCGACTTTTCTTCTTGTCATGATATTCACTTGGTTTTGGCATTTTGACACATTATTGGCAAACATCAACCAAATTTACTATTTACCCTAGGATGGGCAATATTCACTTGGGGGATAACAACAACTTTGCTTCACACGAAAGAAAAAATAGCCTAGGACCGTATCACACTGCAGAACTGGAAGTAGATTTGTTCTACTGAGAGAATGCACGAAAATCCATCCAAGCTCTAGAAAGCCCTGTGATACTCTAATGCAAACTGGTGACATTTTCAGAGAATTAAAAAAAAAACCTGTTTGAAGTCACTTTTAGGAGTTTAATAAGTCCCTCCGGTCCTGTTTGGTTGGATATATAGGCCCATTCCTGCTCTTCAGGCAATGAGCTCTTGGTGCAGCTTGGCAGGGAACGTATTGCAAAAACGGGATTAAGCCACATGTTTCCCTTGCTGCTCCTGTTATTCAGACGTTGGGCCTTTATCAGCTACCAGCAACAGCAACAAAGAGTGAGAACAGCCACAGATGACCTTGAGTTGCTGATAGCCCTTTTCCCAGTCAGACCCCACGTTACTGGCCAGGAGAATCAGTCAACAGCACCGCCTTGCTCAGAGGAATCTCCAGGACGCCCAAGGACAGAGCTGCCATAACAGAACTGTGGGAAGTCTCACCCGCAGTAACAAAGACAACAGGCTTTGCTACCTATAGATAAACACCAAGATGCTTCTATCATATGCCAGAAAACCTGATTATTTGAAAACAATGATAACACCATTTTGCTAGATGAAAGTCAGGAGTTGCTACTTGGGAAGGCTCCTGTAGCAGATTTTAAAGACTCTTTAGTCTTTGTCCATGCTTTAGTCCATGTTTTCTGGCTGTAAGAGGCCTGTTGTGAACCACTGCGCAGTGCTTTGACCAGGCTACATTGCATGGGAAAAATTGCCACCGTGTTTTCCTATAGTGTGTTTCATGTAGAATTCCACAACAGTTAGATTATCATTTTAGCTAGGAAAAAAGTCACGGAGCATTGAGTGGCATTTCGTTTGTAACGACCTACATAACTTATTCATGTAATCACTATTTGCAAGTTATGTTAATAAAACTTTTATGCCACACCATAGTTACCTCCATTTTCACAAATACACCAGTCCGTCACCAACTGATCACTTACAAACTAGATTTTTAGATTCATTTTTCTTCTGGTTTTAAGCTACTGTAAGTCACCAATAAATAGTGTTACTGTTATTTCACCCTCCGACAGAAGATCAACACATCTGAAACACACTCAGTTACACAGACACTAAGTTCCAGCTTCAGGATTTGTACATTCCTACACAGCTGCCAATAGTTTTATTCAGACCCACCTGAAACGTAACAAGGAGGCTGCAAGAAAATACACCGTAAAAATATTTGGCATAAAAACCCTAGGCGGGTATATTTTTAATGAGAGGTTGCCAACTGTTTGGACAGCCATTTAAATTTAAAAATGGAAGGTAAGTTTTGACATAAAACTATTGAGGTAAGATCTACAGCATTAACACAAGGCGTAGGCATGCTGCCTCTATGGGGTTAGAGTGAGCAGGGCTTTAGAAGGCAGAATTCACCATCTCACCTCCAGCCCCCTATAGGGAACTGCAGCTGGTCTCTGCCTAAGTAGAAGAAAAACAGTGACATTTCTTTTCACTGCACTGGGAAGTGTCATGCCTTGCAGATCATACTGCTACCTTCCTGATCCACCTCTATTTCAAACATTTTTCCTACTTACATAATGCAAGTGCATTGATACTTTGTGAGGTGTCAAAAATATTCCTGCTCACCCTGCAAAGCCTTATTTTGGCTGAGGATCTTTCATTGTAAAGGGGTTTTGCCCAATATTTATTATCTCCTGCTCTCCTTTTTATCTTGTTAAGTTTTCATGTAGAGTTGTTCTTTTCTGGAGGGAGGGAAGGTTAGGTTCTTACTTATGCATTCCTCAACCCTTGTGAATTGGAAAGTGAAACAAACTAGATACTGACATTGAAAGCCACAAATCTAATTTTGTTATGGAGGGAAACGTAAAAGACAAACAGTTGTTAGTCTACCAAAAGCCATATGTTTTTTCAGCTTTAATATTCCCAGATATTTCCAATGATATAGTTTTATTTTCTTCAAATACATTAATATTCAAAGGACAAGACTCATATAGGTCTAAATATGACAGCATGTTCTGCGTGCTGTAATATAGCTTGTTAAAGCAAAACAGGGCCCCACTTGCACAGATATCCTGCAACAGATTTGAAGTCTTAACCCCTTTTTATTTATTTAAAGCTGTGCAGGAATCTCTCATACAATGTTTCTTGTCAGCCCTCCTCCTCACTGTCTTTGATCTTTACCAATAGTTGGTTAGCTGAAAGAGGCGGGAATGATATCAGAGTGTCAACATTACAGACTCAACACCAGCCCTCTACAGACAAATCACCAAAAATTTTATGCAGTCAGCATAACAAAGATAACTATGGAGCTACACCACGTAAAAATTGGCGCCAGTGATTCATTCTTTGCAACCTTGGGAAACACATTCTTAAAAGGTGACCTCAAAATTTTTTTTTTTTTTTAAGCAAAATTCCCCTTCTATAGTTACAATAACAATTTTTGGATGCCTTTAGACTATCTTCATTTCAGGCCTGATTTTGGCTTCCCAGTTTTAAATTTGTATTCACCATCCAGTTTTCTATCACGTTACACCTGTATTACATCCATGCTGAGGTCTAGACTCAAGCCCCTTTTTTTTAAACGGGATGTTCCAATAAAATAAACATGTTTTAACACTAACAATGAGCCTCTACTACTAAGAAGTACACTGAGGCCTTAATTTGAAGTTTTCAAAAGTTTGGGGAGACAGAAGTTGTTTAAGGTTCCAGATTCTTGTTCAAGTCTGTCCCCAGTTCAACAAACTGCTGAAAATCTATTTAGTGTGGTAGCTAGAAAATTCTTTATGTTATCATGGATTGCTCTTACATTTCCTCCAACAACAGAAAACAACGTTACAAACAAACTGCCTCAAAAGGATAATACAAATCTTTATAGTAGCCACTGCAGCACCAAACTAATAGTAGGAAAAGGTATCCAATAATACAGATAAACACATGCTCTGAAAAACACACATGCAGTAACTATGGTTGTCTTCTCCATGAGGGGCGTCATTGTTACAATTCAGATGGGACAAAACAGAGTTCCCATCATGAAGCACAAGATTTACAGGTCCAGAGCCGAGGTCTGCCTGCCTTATTTCTTAAGTGAGTAACTAGCTGGGGAAAAAAGAAAAAAAGCTAACCCTTTAGGACCCCTTTTCACTTATCCCTGCATTAAAGCTAGGGAAAAGTATTTCTGCATCTACATCCATCAATGGCACACAGAGGTAGTACCCTGATTCATCTGAGGTACTGCTGTCTCCTGTCTCCATCTGCTCTCCATCTACACTGTCTCTATTCGGTGTGGGGCTGAAAGGGAGTTTCTAAGGTGCCTTGAATCTTGGAGGGAGCAGTTTGTATAGATTAGGGCATAATTACATGGACAGATTTGACCGCCCAAAAAAGGAGTCTGAGGATTCTGACTACCTACGGTTTTAACCACCTTTAAACACAGATTTCAAATGTGGCCTAAGAGTGCTGCAACATGACTTCCTCTTGCCCATGAGTAGAAAACAGAATGTAATACCTTGCTAATCAATCTTATCTCTAATAAGCACAGAGCACACATTGTAATTATTATTCTAAGACAAGTTTAACATTTGTATTGAGCATAATGAATAGCACTCTGCCTGAGAAAATTAACAACTCTGAGAAAAACATAAACTGCCACATTCATCCAAAGAGAATGCTAACTTTGAATTTTGCTGTTGATTTCAACCTTCCTTCATTACTTTCACCTTTCCTTCATTACCGATGAGACCACCTCAAAGAAAGGAATGAATATTTCACTGTGACTATCTGCTGTCTTCACTATGGAGACTTTTTTTTTTTAATAGAGTAGGCAGAAATGAGCTGTCCAGACACAGCTTGAGAGTAACAACTTTTTTTTCTTTCAGTATGCAAGATTCCTTATTTATAAAGTGTATTTTGGTCTTTATAAGGTCAAACACTACCATAAGTAGGCTACATTTGTAGCACATACAGGAGTCATAAAGTCTACAACAAAACTGGTTGGTTTTGTTTGTTTGTTTGTTTTTTTTTAAACTACGCTGAAAATAAGATTTAGCCAGAAAATGTCTCACCTGCTCATTTTTTTTTAGGTTTTTAATATTATTTGTGAAATATCTTTATTTTCTTTTTTGTTATTATTATTTTAATAACATCTTTAATGGTTTCACCCCCTCTTCCATAAAAATACAAAAGAATTACAGTGTTGTGGCTTTTAATTTTTTTCTTTCCTTCTGTTTTGTTCTATTATTTTCAAAACAATTTGTAATTTAAAGTATCTTTTACTGTGTAAAAGTTCAGAGTAAGAAAAATAAAACATGATGGGGTGGTTGAAGTGCAAAAGAAAACATCCACATAAACAGCAGTTTGGAATTAGTGAGGGGATAAGAAGGCACTAGCTCATTTTATTGCATTGATTGGCCAAACACTGGAGGAAAATGCAGGTAAGAGGGAAGTAAGACTCCTTTTGTTTAGCTATGCTTTAAATCCTGCTAAATAGAAACAGCTTTAAAAGTGCATGAAATTGCTTTTCCATTTCCCATCCAACTTTACTTTGGTAGAGGAAGGAAAAAACAGAAAGGTACAGACTGACCTGCCTAAAATACTAGTTTAGGTCAAGCCTAACTTTAAAAGTGGACGACCACAAACTTCAGTGGACACACGCGGTACTGGTATAACACAAAATTGATCCTGGGAATTTACTAGAGTAAGTTACTGCAATCAGTGTCACAGTGGAGCCAGCCCTGATTTACTTGCCCCCAGCTCTCCCCAACAAGGTGCACCTGTGGAGATACCTGATACAAATTTCCCCAACCCAAACAGGCTCTCAGGCCAGATTCTCCCCTTCAGAATAATTTTGCTGATACTTTTTAGCCAGGACAGCCACATTGGCAAAATCCCTTACATAGAAACAGTGTTGACAAGGGCGGTGAGTTATTTGTTGGGGTTTTTTGTTTGTTTTCTTGTTTTTTTTTTTTTTAAACAAGGGTGGAGCAGCTTTGCTGCCAAGAAACCACTCTCTAACGCAGAGGCCACCTCTCCAGCAGGAAGCTCTGCCATACAACTCTTGCCCCAGCTGTTCTCACACATCTAACCCCTTGTGTCAAGTCCTCTACAAAAGCTCAGGCTTTTGCTTGAGTTGACAGGCCTTTGCTGACACTGTTACTCTGTGCTGCCTCAACAGAAAGCAGCTAAGAACTTGTCAAAGTTTATTATAAAATTCCAAGCAAAGAAGAAGGCTGATGGGATACTGCTTGATGCAAGGCCCATATTTTTGCTACCACTGATGCTGCTTATTTGGCAATTTTTCAGGACTATCCTGTAGAGTCCATTCCAAGAACGACTGCCTAGTCCAGGATTTACCAAGCATATACATAGGGCCAGATTCTCATCCTTCATGTGTATTACTAATATGGGCCTGCTGACTTTAGCAGTACTACTGCTACTATTTACCCCAATATCCGCAAGAGTAGGTTTATACAGGCTTCATTCCAAAACTCGCAGTTAACAGCTGTTACCGGTGAGTTCAAAAGGCTACAGAGGCCCAAGCTTCCTAACCGGTATGCGCATGAACCACACACTTTTTCCCCCACATTGCCACAAGTAGCACTCATATACACTGTATAGTTAACCCATCTTCAGATCTCAGGCTGGCAGGACAGAAAGGATTGCTACCCAAGAGCTGAGAGCAGAATACAAGTCTAAATAAACATCATCACATAAAGCTTACACTCTCCATCATGCCAACTGTGCCACATGCAGAAAATCCAAGTTCCCTACCTTGCTGTTCCTTCCAGTGCCTGCTTGTGAGGTTGGTTTGTTTGTTTGTTTTAAAGGTCAGCAGCCAGTTAGGAGCACGCCAGCCTGTATGTTTGAAAAAAGAAGGCACAGGCATCTTCAACATCAGAAAAATTCACACCAAACATACCCAAGGAAACCCCGTAGCATTTAGAATGTTTTAGCACTTGTCACGCTGAGGAGTCATCAAGTACTACAGTTTTCAAACTGAGCAAAACTTTGTAAAACTAGATGTAAGATCAGTCACTTACTAAGGACAGTGCCTTATATGTGTTGAATTCTGCGCTCAATTGCAAAACCCAAAAGGTTTGCTCGTCTCACACATAGCGGAATGCTCCCTCCCATCTGGTGTCTACAGCTAAAGCCCTTATGAAATACGATTTAAAGGCATTAGAACAACTTTGATACAATAAAAATGTCTACAAAGAACAACATTGCAGCCACTGCTGCAATCCTCCAGCTTGCACAAAGTAGAACAGCTTACTAAATTATTTTCTTAGGGGAGATTCTCCCTGCCTGGGTCCTGCAAGCATCAGCATCTCATTACAAAATGCAAGCAGTGGGAATCCAGCTTTCAGGAACCCTGTGCACCCAATGGCCACAAAATAAAGCCTTACAATTGATCCTTACCCAGTTTACGACTCATCAGAAATGGTGTCAGCAAGCATAACTGACCTGCATTCTTTTCCACTCCCCTTTGGCCCTGCAACAGCTTCTGACTCTTTCCTAGCCATTGGCTAGTTCTTCTCCAAGTTCTTTTTACTAAAACCTTTTCTCTCCCCACATAGAAATAACTTCTTCCAGCAGTCATGACCATCCATTCTCGTCATTCTTCTAGACACAGGCATTGGCCAAATCCACGCAGGGGGAAGGGGAAGGATAGGACAGAACAGCCTGAAACGTACTTGCATTTGCTGTGGGTGAGAGGTGCTTATTGCTTAAGATCACTCTCGTATCAGACAAGTGATGGATTCCCTTACTCTATTTATATACTTGGAATAATTCACTAGCTAACACTTTTCCCAGCTAAATAAATGCCCACCTCCTGAAATGGATTCAAACTTCTGGAGTACGGAGGTTACACAACAAGGGTCAGTATGCAAACCCCAGTGCCAGAGACATGCAGCTGTTTCCCTCACTCACACTCCCTCCTTCTGATTATTGAACATGAGAATCCCACTTGTATTCCAGATACAAACGTAAGCAAGTTATATTCCAAAGCTGGGCGCTATTCCAAACTGGAGTGCTGGGGACATCCAAGTCTGGCCTACTTGTTAGCATAGCATCAAGAATGCTGGGACAATAGGCATTCATTTTGCAGTTACTGCATATTTAATTGATTTTTTCCCCAAAATATATACTCCAGCCCACCAGCAAAGCTGTTTTCAGGCCATATTCTTACACAGATATCCTAATACCTCTGCTAAAAGGCTTATGGAAGCCTTAGGCTGTTGCCAAAAATTGGATCAAGAAAATTAGGCCCTACTTCAGCAAGACACTAAAACATTTGTCTATGCATAATCATGGATACCATTCACTTACTAAAGGCAAGCTATACTATTAAATACCTTGTGGAAACAAGACAGGGAAGAGAAGCAACACAGGTATCAGGCAAGACTGGAAAATAATTTAGGAAGCAATGGCTGCCGAGACTTAGATATTGTAAAGAAAGGATCTAGAATCACAGTAGGATTATATAGCTAATGCAGAGTCACTAAGGGATAAGAGCCCATAACTATAGGACACCTTGAAAAAGCAGACTGGAGTATTTTTAAGTGCTGCAATATAGCTGTGTAAGCCAAGATTCACATAGTCTAAATTCCGTACTGGCCCCCGTGCCTAGTGTTTCCTGTTAGGTAATTCCGGGAGTTATTGGATTCAGGGGCCTAGCTTTAGTCTCCATAAGACTGAATGTTTGGGCTTCCGATGTCAAAAACAAACAAACAGATAAATCCCTACCAGTCAGACCCTGTCCACATTTGTAATACGCAATTCTAACCTAAAGGCTTGGTCCTGCCAAAGTTGGCTTCAACAGGAAGAAGGGTTGTCCAACATTGCCACAATCAAATCCAGTTTATACTGCCAGTAAGATTTATTCTGCATTTATAGTGGTGTAAACTAAAGCAGAACATCATCTATGTTTATACAGAAGTTTTAAAACATATGCATGCTGCCATTGAAATCTTCTGTGCAAATTTTCATATACTGTTTTCACAAAGTCAACCCAGTAGAGAAACTGGTGTGCCTAAAGTCAGGGTTAAAAGTCCTGACCTGAAAAGAATTAGCATTTATTTATATCCATAAAAGTGTACAATTTGGCTTATAAAGGGTATTTCTTTATGAAAGCATGGTCTAAATTTAAAAAGATACTCTGAAAGAAGTCTGCTAACAGCATCACGCACGCAATTCTTCTGTCGTACTACACAGCAATTGCTTAATTTATCTGCTAACTCCCCAAACATACGACACGAGCGGGTGTGGCAGAATTACAACTCCATGTGTATTACGTACAGTGACTACCTATGGGCGTGAATCGTTTAAGGTCACAGAAAATCCTCTACGGTGTATTCCTCCCTCCGCTCCCGCCCTCCCCGCCCCGGCTCACCTGCGGCGGGGCCCGGCGCTGTGCCGCCCCCTGGCGGCGGGCCGCGGTGCTGCGCTGGGCTGGGCTGGGCTGGGCCAGGCCGCGCTGCTCCTCGCCACGGCAGCGCCCTGGGGACGCTCCTGATCAGATCAGACCTAAAGCCAAATAAATAAGCAAGTAAGAAGCCGCACCCCGCACAACAAAGCTCCCCTTCAACTGTGGCAGGCACAATATTCTGCAGCAGAAACAGGCAGAGCAATGACTGTGTGTTGCCACGTTTACAAACAGAAAGTTGTATTTACGCATTAACAGGCACAGCTGTGCACGGAAACATTCCTAGAATGGTTTGGGTTGGAAAGGACCTTGAAGATCACCTAGTTCGAACCCCCCTGTCATGAGCAGGGACACCTCCCACTAGACCTGGTTGCTCAAAGCCCCATCCAGCCTGGCCTTGAACACTTCCAGGGATGGGGCATCCACAGCTTCTCTGTGCAACCTGTGCCAGTGTCTCACCACCCTCACAGTAAAGAATTTCTTCCTAATACCTAATACAAATCTACCCTCTTTCAGTTTAAAAACATTACCCCTCGTCCTATCGCTACACCCCCTCATAAAGAGTCCCTCCCCATCTTGTCTGTAGGCCCCCTTTAGGTACTGGAAGGCTGCTTTAAGGTCTCCCAGGGGCCTTCTCTTCTCCAGGCTGAACAACCCCAACTCTCTCAGCCTGTCTTCATAGGAGAGGTTCCCCACAGTGGAATGTCACCCTCACTACACTGCGTGACACGTGTGCAGGGATCCCAAAAGGCACAGCCAGCATCTGCCGTCACAGATAGTTCCTACTCCTCAACTGCCCAGTCCAAAGGCTTTCCTTAGAGAAGGTTGTGAGGGGTTGGGGCAAGGGTTTGGGGTTTGATTGATTGGTTGGTTTTGGTTTGTGGGGTTTTTTTAAACAAAAAAGAAAGCAGAGATGGGAGAAGGTAAACGGGATAAAGTTGTTTTTAAAGTTTTGGCATTTGAACAATTTAAGCATTTCTAACAGCGAAGAGCAAACAAGGTATCTTAAAATTAACAATAATAAGGCTGAGTGACTGTACGCCTTCATGGCTTTGAAATTCAGACGACTCGGTGAATTTGGTGTCAGGTATGTGGCTTTACAGATTTTCTGTGTAAAAAACCACCTACAACTGCCTAAGCCATGACAAATACCATCAGAAACCTGTTGGGATGCGGCAACTAAACTCCCAAGGATTCCATCTGTATTTTTGCAGTACTTTTTCCTCATCCAGAAGTCAGTGTTGCAGCAGGGAGGGCAGACCAGCGCTCCTCTGCTCTCTGGGTTTTCTCTGCTAATGCACGAGGGCAGCAGGGCAGAGGAGCAGGGAGTGGGAGGAAAGGACTCAGCCCTGCAACCGAAATGATGCAATCCACATGAAGGAGTTCAAATAAAACTCTGAAGAAAACCTTTGTTCTGACATCTCCTACATTTTTGGAGGGCTTGACTTCTATTTTTTAATATATCATATATATGGTATTATATCTATATATAGTTGTGATGGGCTGTTCTATACCATTCTGCTTTTCCTGAGAACACTGAATACATGGCACTGGCACTAGGACAACGAGGTTACATCTCAAGACTTCTAGTGTGACCACTCTTTGTACGTACACACACACACACCACACACACAGAGTCCCTCTCTGGCATTTGGGCATACACATGCACGCATGAAAACAGATCTACAGAGCATCATTTCACCTTTGAAGTCTGTCTGGAAGCCTTGGGACAATCTCAAAACTCATCTGAAAACAACTTTAAAAAAAATAATCAGTGCTATATACGCAGCATTATTAGTTTTTCTTTTCATTTTGCTTTACTAGCATAGAGATATTCCTTGAAAGTCAGTTTTTGAAGTGTTTTATCTGCTTTTGCTCTGTTCAGTTGAAATCATAGTTCTGTTTGTAATGCTTTAATTATTCATAGAGCAGCCAACTCTGATTTTATGGGGATGATGATGATGATGATGCTTCAGGTGAAGAACAAAACAGAAGGATCAGAGGACCACCTACAAAGAAAGTAGTGTTTTCATACCAAAATTTTTAGTCAGGAAAAAATCAGGCAAGAGAAGGACGGAAAACATACAAGACACGCCTTTATAAAGTTTCATATTTTTTCACCATACGATGATCTTTCTTGAAAGATTAACAACCTGTAGTTGGGGTCACTCAGGATTTACTGTCTATGTCTCTCAAATAACATGGGACTTGTTAGTCTCAGCCTATAGAGCCAAAGAAACATACAAAACATTTATTTAATTGAAGTCTTGTATCACAAAGCAGCCAGTTACAATATTTAAAGCGAGAATATTTAAACCAAGAAATATTTATTTCTTTCCTAAATATGAGAAAGCATCACTCAGTTTATAACACTCCCAAAAAAGCCAAAGCCAACAACATCAGCCAGCGGAAAGCCTTGAAAATGCAAACTTATGATTTCAAGATCAGATATTTCTTATTTTGAGAGTCCATACATTACAGTCCATACACTGTTTCCAGCCATCAGAGTAGTTTCAAGCTTATTATGGACAGATCTTTCCTTAAAACAGAAAAAAAAATCAACAGTTAATCATAGAATCGTCAGGGTTGGAAGGGACCTTAAAGATCATCTAGTTCCAACCCCCCTGCCATGGGCAGGGACATCTCCCACTAGACCAGGTTGCTCAGAGCCCCATCCAGCCTGGCCTTAAAAATTTCCAGGGATGGGGCTTCCACCACCTCTCTGGGCAACCTGTGCCAGTGTCTCACCCCCCTCATGGTGAAGAACTTCTTCCTAACGTTCATTCTGAATCAACCCATCTCTAGTTTTAATCCATTCCCTCTAGTCCTACCATTACCCGACATCCTAAAAAGTCCCTCACCAGCTTTCTTGTAGGCCCCCTTAAGATACTGGTAGGCCACAATAAGGTCTCCTTAACTCAATTAAGGTATCCTTAACCCAATGCTTGGGGTTTTTTCTTCAGACTACAAAAAACTCTTCCTCCAAGAACAAAGGGTAAACAAAACATTGAGCCCAACCAATTGTCTCCAGGGGGAAAAAAAAAAAAAAAAATTCTTTAGCAGTGTAAGCATCTCAAGTCCTTCCACTTAGCCCAACTTCTACTGAAGTGGACATAGCTTGAAGGATGTCCCTATGAAAAGGATACCATGGTGAAACAGTTTGTCACTGGCCTTGGCATTAACACACCTGGCACTACTCTCAAGCATTTTGGAAGCTGGGCAGGACACTTCTGCTGTCACACTAATATAAAGCAAATTCCTGCTTTTCCAATCAACCCCCCCAACTCTTCACACCACAGCCAGACAAAGATGGGTGGCAGGGTAAGGGTGACCTGTCATCCAGCCTGACAAAAAGGCAGTGGCAGTAACCAACCCAGACCACTGTCCACAAAAAGGGATGTGCATGCAAAGAGTCTCCCGCAGGAAAGCAGGTGGTGTGGCAGGTTGAAACAAAATGCAATGGAAAAGCCAAATAAATGAAGTCTTGTAATTTGTCCATTAACATCAAGAATATTAAAGGACATAGTCAAGTTACTACGCCCAAAAATAACAAGACAGTGCCTGATTCATCCTTCAGGTTAATTTAGGTATTTACATCACAAGTCTGACACAGAATATTTATAAATTACCAAAAATTGTAACATGCATATTATTTTGGTACTTTAAGTCAATGGGTTTGTTTTGGCTCAGCAAAATGAACTGAAGAGGTGCACTTTGTGTCTCTCAGGAGATCTGAATGTTCTTAGATAAGAAACCTTTAAATGCCATTTCAGGATTTAGCACCTAATTCACATTCCATAAAAATAATTCTAAAGGATTAAACAGGCTTTGCATCAGATCTATCAGGGTGTGTCTTCCTACTCCACGGCCAGTCCTGCCTACTCACTAGCTACACGATGACGCACAGCAAATCTGGAGCTGTCTACAGCTGGTTTGATTGGCCAGCTGAGCAAGCTGGGCCAAGTTACCACAACAAACTATACTAGCCAAGTGTCATGCTTACTGTAAACTTTACAGGGGAACAAAGTTGCATATAACTCGGACAAGAAAGGAGCTTCTGGGCCAAACAGGATTTAATGTCTTAGATACTGTTCCATACAGGTATAGCAGTGTTAATTATGGAGCCAGAGGTTGATGCTGACTTAACTATCCTTCCACTGGTGCCATCATTCCAAAGCTTTCATGCAAACACCACATAAATGCTGGTCACATCTCTGAACTCAGAAAATGGAAGAGGAAACGGTTTTGCAAGACAATATAGCCTGTTAATAATGTTTTAAGAAATACTATGGAGGTGACTTTAAATTGGAACATTTATGAGTTCACTCCTCCTAATGGGTAGGATACATCTAACATGTTAAGACTAGTATAGTTTAGGTAAAACAATATCTGTATGGCATTGCTTATATCCTTAGATTATATCTACTATAACACATCTAATAGTATGTATTCATGACACACATTCAGCAAGCAATCAGAAAGCTATGCATTTCTCCTACACCATACCTCGCGTACTGCAGCTCACCACAGGCCTGCAGCACAACAGACCCCCAGATTCTGCAGCATTAGCTAAGCCTGAATAAATTACTTTTAACTGCAAGTACCAACCTCTTATCCTCTTTAGGGACAGCCACATTCTTTGTGGATGTGCTGCATACAAAACTTTTAATAACATATTTTCCAGCTCCTGTAGCACTGCTTGCCGCTACCAGCAACAGTCAGAAAGAAATCAGGGCCATTTAGTAACCTCTTTCCAGTGAAACTTTTTCTTTCCATCAAACCATTTTGCACTAATTCAGAAATCCTGTAACCATTTAATACCAGTCACATTACACTTCTGGTGCATTCCAAGTTATTTCATCAGCACCAGAATTAGGAACCTGGAAGTAATGGATTTTTTCCCAAGCTCTCCCCTGAAGCAAGGTCCCTCCAGTCTGCCTCCTGAAAGGGCATTGTAAGGCGGTAGAGGGTCTCAGTGACAATTTCCAGTTGACTTGCAGAGAAGCTTGGAACTGAACTTTATGCTTCCCACATAACTGAACTCAGCAGGAGTCATCTTTCCCATTTTTTGTTTTGGAGGTTTTCAGAAGATGAAGGGAAGAGAGGTGGGGAGAGAGAGAAACTGATTCATAAGACATTAAATGGCAGGTAAAATGTGTGACAAAGTAACATACATTAAAAAATCCTAACTGAATGTACAGCTTCAGTCTCTGAACTACTTACTATCAACCAAAAACATGGTCTTGGGGTATGACCAGGAATTATTTGAGAACAGCTCACTATTGAGCCACAAGTCAAAGACAGCACAGCCTGGGCACTGTGCCACAACATAAGCATCTATAGTGTGCCCAATTCCTCAATACTCTGTTCAGTTTGTTAGAGCTAGAAAAGGCACAAAGAGGGATGACAAGGATGGTCAAAGATATAGAACAATTTCTGTATGGTCAATTAGTACCAACAAAAGTTAAAAGAAACCTCAGGCTGGAAGAGATGGCTGAAGAGGGTTATATTAGAAGTCTATAATGTCATGAATGCCAGAAGGGGCATAGCATTTGCAATCTGTGCTAAAACAAGGATTTTGTGTGCCAATTTCTAAAATGCAGGTTCAAAATTAACATAGGCAGGACTTTTTCCATATAGTTAACAATTTTTATGGAATCCTTGTCAGAAGGTGCTGTGCCTTCAAAAACTGTGCGCACACACACAAAAAAAATTTGTTTCATGCAGTAAAAATACATCAATGACTTTTTAAGTCTTCCTGGATGAAAAATTTTGAAATCTTTCTGGATGAGACCCTGGGCCACTAGATGCGTAAGACAGAAGATACCAGCTTACATTCAAAACACAACTATCTTCCCTGTACTGGTAATGGGTAGAAACAACATACTGGCCTAGGTGCAACTGTATGCTTAAGTACCATAATATTATATACTGTAAAAGGAAGGTACATAATTTTAATAAATTTAAAACTTTATTTTCATATCGGGAACTGAAGAATGTTTTTCAGAGACAAATGTCTACTTTGCAACCCACCACCTACTGAGTTAATCAATCCCTGCTATTTCAAATTGAAAGATCCACAGACATATACAGGTTTGGGGGTTATGGGGGTCTTGTTTATGAGTTTTTTTGGTGTTTGGTTGTTGTTTGGTAGTTTTTTTCCCCTGGCTAGGCAACCGTGGTTTCGATTATTTCGTAAAGTTTCTAAGGCCCTCTGATTTTCTTCAGTGACATTGGCATTATCCTTCAGTACAGTCACTGTTTACATTACCTAGTCTTTACCTATGGATTTGCAAGTACATACAGTATATATGCTGTCCCCAAGAAAAAAAGTGGAATAAGTAACAGGTCTACACCTGATTGTAATGTTTATTTCATCTCTAAAGTCCTGCTTTCAGTTATTTTAAGCTTTTTTAGCCTCCTGTCACAGTGTGCTCCTGCACAGCAAGCATTTCCTATGTGCAACTATCAATGAACAGATTCTTCAATACCTTGGTGAGTCTGCCCCGTAGCAAAACCTCTTTGGATTGAATTCTACGTAGGTCAAAAAAGAATTACAAAACAAAATATAGATGATCCTCAAAATATTTCTCCCTATTTCTTTCATCTCCATTTAACTTTGGGGTTTTTTGGGAAAGAAACTCGTCAAAACAGTTCTTAAAATTTCTACCAAAAAGGATCCTCCCTCATTTCACAGGGCTGAGACTGATGACTGCGTGAATGGATGCAAATGCCTGTGAAAAAGGTTACTTGCACTCCTCCTAGAAGAAATTTTTAGAGGAAAATTTCCTCAAGTCAGAAGTACTTCTCTGTTGGACACAGTATACATGCAGAGCTACACTGTATAAAGACATTCATCTGCTATTTTAATTTATCCAGAATCTGTGGGAGCAATATTACTTCACTGACTTATCACCGTACAAAGCTCACCCTTTGTGCTACTTCTCTCACAGAAGTTGTCCTAGACCTTGACCTTACACCCACTTGGTGACCAACTGTATTTTCCTTTTCTTTCACACTTGGCATTCTGAACAGAGGTGATAAAGTATGTTCAGTATTCAAGGTGAGGATGCTCTACCAGCTGACATAATTGCACTGTCTGTTAGCTTTAGGAAAGGAGGCATGTTTTATAAAGAAAATGCTGTTAGTAAATAAAGTAAATGCTACTAGTCAACTTACACTCAATTGTTACCCATGTAAGGAAAAGAAAAAAAAACCAAAACAAAACAAACCAACAAAACAAAAAAAAGCCCTACACACCACACGCAATTGCATCTTGCTGGGTAATTAATACAGCTTAAACCCCATGGTCTGGTAACCTCTTAAAGCCTCTGGAAGCTCTTAACCATTTCCTACAGAGTTCTGTCATCCTTCCTGATTTCCCACAAGGTTATAGTACAGAATTTGTATTATCCTACAGTCAGTTACTTTAGCTATTCTTCTTTCCCTGGGACATGCAGAGCTTTCCAGCTTCCAATTAGAAAATGCTTTGCTCAGGGAAATGATAGCACAACCAAGCCCATAAACCATCTTCTATATCCTACCTCCTCTTTCGTTTTCCATCCAATTAAGCTGAGAGCTAAAGTTTTGTTGGTTGGGGTTTTTTTTTGCTGGAACTACAAATTGATATATTACATCTTGTATGTGAAACAATTACTGCTTCAGTTCCACAAAGCACACAAGCAGCTCCAGTTGTCCTTAGACTTTTGAAGACCTTCTTACAAAATAGTGCTAAAACCAAAACTATCTGCAGTTCTGTTTTAATTTAATGATTTATCTAATATTTCTTTCCAGAAACAGTTCATTGTTTCCATGTAAGTGTTGTATGTCTTGGTCTAAAAATACCTTTTTATTTCAGTTCTTTCCACAGGTATGCAGAAATCACAGATCATAAACTAGTTAGTTTATGCAGAAGGCTAATTTTATTAGTTTGTAGATATGGGACAGATCCTGCAGTGCTATTCCCATGGGCAGACTTCTGCACTAGGCATATATACCGACATCTACAGGCTGATGTCTACACTGGTAATTACGACTGGTAATTGTAATGTCTATACTGGTAATTCACTTCTATTCAGTGCCCAGAAGAGAAGCAGTCTGAAAACCAGGTCCTAGAAAGGCTTCATGAAGAAGAGCATCTATGGAGCCATCTGTGAGATGTGAAACAGGCATTCCAGTGGATTGAAGGCAATGCCAAGGTCAATCATAGGTATCAGTACACACATGTAATTAAAATGACCAAAGGCACAGCAGTCTAAGAATAAAATTTAAGGCTGAGGCCACAATGATACATCTGGAAGTATCCAGAATATGAAACGGCATATAAATAGTAATCAAGATACGAGCAGATGATATACAGTATCATTATCAGACTAGGTATCTGTAGATTGGTATCTTTAACTTCAAATCCTTCCCCCTGCCACCAAACAAACAAATCAAAGAACCCACACATACCCTCTACAGAATGTACTGATATACAGAGACTGCTTTCCCATGGTAACCTTCCCTCCTCCCACCCTTCTTCCTTCAGGATGTGCTCCTGAAAGACCTCAAAAGAAACTTACTCTCGATACTTTACACCTCAATAACAGGAAGCCTCCCACGCTAGTCTGCATACACTGGGCTGAGCTTCCTCCTCCTCCTGCTGTGCTCTCCCTAAGAAAGGATTCAGAAGGAAGAATTCTTATCTCATAAAATTTTCATTCCCTTTTCTTAAAAA
>VYZM01016296.1:60606-92905 GCA_013398915.1 Dromas ardeola | reverse complement strand
AAAAAAAGAAAAAAAAAAGAACACTAGAACACTTGAAACAAGAAATTCCACCACACATCTTCAAAGAAGATGAGGGGGGGAAGGAAGACTAAGCAAGTCACTCTTGCATCATTCAAACAGTACTTTTACAATGGGTACATCTACAGCACTACAAGGTATACAAGATAATTGAGGAAGCTTATGCTGCAAGACAGCACTGTGTTCATTTACTGCGCGTTTCTGAGAATCACACTCACATGATCGTAATGCTTCCTGCACACAAGTCTCACCAATTACTTACCTTTGGATGTGAGCAGGATACAGACTTTGAGAAATTACATGTTAGTAGCCCTGTGACACTGTGTCTTTAGTTAAGTTGCTATAAACTTCAAAGATAAAGTGTTGCTTTCTGAAAGTGAAAGACTGATTTCCAGATTGACATTTCTGGAGGTGGGTTTTTTCCTGCATTATCATTGGTGTCTACATCTGTTCAAAGCCTTGTGTATTTAATATTTAAAAAAAAAAAAATCTACTAAAAACATTATTCCTATGGTCTATGCCTCCAATTTTTCTTCCAGTGGGAAATCAACTGTCAGAGCCCTGACATCTGCTATCGATATGCAAACACAAAACAGTTCACCTCTCTCTGTATAAAAGTACAACCTTACATCCACAGCAGACAAGGGAGAATATGAAGCAGCACACAAGATTTTGAACCCAAAAGAAAATACTTCCTTAGAGATGCTAACCAGTTCTTTTCACTGATAGTTTTTAAATATGAGGCTAGAAATCAATCTTGTAACTACAAGCATTTTGTGTATTAGAGACCATAAGCTGAACAAACGAGTCTGAAGGAAAAATGAAAAAGCTGCCAGCTGCCACTACTCTAAAGACATTATTTATATCATGAACTTAACCTTCCTATCAGAAGATCCTAAGTTTTCTCCTAATGAAGAGGCAGGACAGCATTATTCAATGCAGGTTTCTTCGAAGACTACACCAGCAGGATATTCTACTCTACAATGGCTCCGCAAGGAATATAAGGTCCAGTTCCAGTTCTATGTTCTGGCAGCATAAAATGTCATTACCATTCCTACCTGCTTGACAGATCATTTTACCATCTGCAGACATGATCTTTTACCAAAAAAAGATTCACAAAAGCACTAAAATTATTAACGAAGGGGCCAGGTTTTTTTTGAACTGACAGATGTCAGACCTAGAGCACCACAGGAAACGTGGCAGAGCACAGACACCTCTGTGGTTAAAACCATTTACAAATCTCATGCCTTCAAATTAGCATTCTCTCCACCCATACACAGAAATATGTGGTAATGAAGTCCTGGTTTTGTAGACTGAGATGTGTTCATCTATGTGTATGAACACACACAATTTACATGTGCTTACACCATCAGCAGGAGAGGTGAATATTGTTACATTATTTAATAATTCTTAGATTGGGCCCACAAGTAATAACGACAGAAGTCGAAAAACAACAAAAGACATTTTAAAGTGTTAGGTAACTGTACATAAATGTTATTTAAGATATTTAGGTAAAACATCAAAACTGTTCAAAAGGACTTCACAGATATCTAGCACTTTGCCATCTGAAAGACAGCATGCTATTTTGAAAGACAAACATGGTATTAAAGTGCAGCCATTTCTGGAACAGAGACTTAGGAAAACTAGCTGGTGTACAGAAGCTTGTGTTACATCACAGTGCAGTCTGAACCAGAACAACAAAGTAAGCCCTTTTTTTTTTTTACAGCAAAAACTAAAGGATTTTTAACAACCCTTCAGAATCAGAGTCAATGGGAGCTACTTTAAGATATACACAGTTGCAGGCATGAAATTTAGCACCCATTTGGATTTCAGCTTGTCTTTCTAAGGAGAGATATTTCAAATATAAATCCACATATGCACAATGGAAGTGAGTTACTGTCACAGTAGAGAGCCTTATCTTCTGAATTCCCACTCTTAGACTGTTTTTTCACTCTAGAAAGTAACTCAGTAGACATATCACTACAATCATTTGACTTTGACTATTCACAATAGAGCCAATCTGTTGATATTAGCAAGTACAGGTACGTCTTTTCCATATATCTAAGACATGCCTGTCCTGCAAAACCAGATTTTGTCCACAAGTATAGCAGCCTAGTAATAACACACCTTAGATTCTTGGGTTCTAATACCCATAGAAGCTACAACAGCAAACACATGTAATAAACACTTGCGTTTCTCTAACAAATTTGCAATAGCAGCCACCAGTCCTGCCATTCTACACTCACTAGGTTGCTGCTACATGGATCAGGAGTCTCCTTGCAACTATTCCCTTAAAGTCTAATAGGATTTGGGTTTTTTGTTTTGCTGTTGTGTTTTGGGGGTTTTATCTGTCTGTCTGTTTCCTCCAGTCAGCTCCAAGGGGCAGCAGCAGCAACAGAGCTCTGCACTGGTCTATGCAGTCACAGGAAGTGACAAGCAGTCACTGGGGTAAGCAAACACAGCCCAGTCATCTGTGCCTCCCATGGGACAGAAGAGAAGATGACAAGTAGAACGTCTCAGAGATGGGTTTTTACTAGAGACTGCCTCCTGGACTGCGCCAGCTTATCTAATGAGACATATAACACCACCGCTCCATTTCTACCAATATACAAACCACGTAAATTGTTGGCACCCACTTACACCTGCATATACTGCAGTCAATCTTCTGATTATAATCAGAAGCCATAAAGTCCCTCCACCAGCACCAGCAAAAGTATAACCTAAATATCTTCATTACTACCTTTTAGTGAAACCTTACTAAACACCTAAATAATTTTAAAATGGGATTTAATTCTGGTAAGTTTTACATCCAAATTGTTGAGACTTTGTATTCCTTTTGATCCCACAGAAAAAGAAAAAAATATTAGATTAATTCATTAATCAGCAGAATAGTCAGTAAATTATATCTGAACACTTCCATTAAGAACAACAGCACTGAAGAGAAGGCAAGGCTCGACCAGAATATTTCTCACTGCTAAGGATACTTGAAAGGAAAAGATTGCAGATGTAGTCTCAGAGCACAATTTGAGTTTATATCAACTGATAGCCTAAAAAAATGAATATATATGCATATATACAAAATACTAAGAACTGATACGTATAGAACCTACCACAAAATTTCCAGGAGTCACTTAGTAACATATAAGTACTCCTTGCCAGAAGTACTGGATTTTTTAAAAAAAGTCTTTGCTAATGCAATGATACAAACTGTGAAAGTTCAGTCTCATTTGCCAAATTTTCAGGGGTTTTTCATGACCTCCAACCTGCAGGGGAGACAAAGCCACCACATGAGGAGAAAAAGACTTCACCTTCTTACTTGGAGAGAAGTCTGGTTAAAATATGTAACATCAGTGCCCCTGGACCTTAGAGCTATAAATACAGATAAATACACTTTAAGTAGTGTTCCAAAGGGATTCGTTGGTGTACTTCTGCTTTTTAAATTGATTTTTATAGGAATTCGATACTTGGTGCAAAAGAGCCAAAAGAAATACCCAACAGAGCCAAGAGACAGCGTTTCTGTGCAAGTGCACTACTGCCCTCTCCTGGGGCGGATCAGATCTGCTCCCATATTTACACCACCCAGCAGCCCATGAACGGAGCTGCACCTCTAAGACCATGAGGATTGCTTTGGGAGCTCAAAATCTAAAAAAAAAAAAAAAAAAAAAAACAAACACACACCAAAACAAATTAAGAGAGTAAAACACACACAGACAGAATAAACACAGCAAGTTATTGATCTTTATATAAACTGTGATAACTCATCGCCTTAAATCCTTAAATGCTACAGCAGTTTGTTCCTTCCTCGATGACCTGATGCAGGAGAACCCAAAAGGGATTCTTTGCACCAACAGCAGAGCTAGCCTGTGGGACAGCAGAATATTCTGAGGACCAAGAAAAAAAAAAGTCAAACAGCAACTTTCACATTCAAAAATACCTAAAAGCTTTGACATTATTACTGCAGGACTACTGCAGCTCATAATGCAAACAGTAAGCATACGTTACATAGGCTCTTAATGCAATTGCTTTGATTTCTGTGTCATTAGAACAAGGATAAACCTTACTATCAGACAAAATCCTGCTTTTCATTACCCTGCACAAGCCCAGGGCAATTCATGGACCCAGGTACACCTTCCATTCACCAAAGCTTAATGAGTTGCCTTATGTAAGCTAAGTTTCAACTGGCAGAAAGCAGCGTTGTAGCCCTCAACAAGCATGGGATAAAATACATAGCTTAAGCCTCAGCACAAAAAGAGTTTAAACAAACTAATTCTAATTTTCAGATGTGACTGTGAAGAATGAACACGGGTTCAGGTACTGCAGTTCAGCTGAAAGGCAACTCACTAAACTGCAATAATCGTAAACCTATGTCTGAGCGAAGTTTGGCCTTCACAGAATGTTTTAATGCCATTTACAATTATATTTTAAACTTAACTCACAAACTAAGTAAATATAGCCTGAATGTATGTATTTAATGGACTACACAGGTATAAATCCAGTCCCTGAAATCAAGTAAGCAGAAAAACACCCAGAGCAGATGGAGGACACAACTTGATGGCAGAGTGCATTCTGCAGGTCAGGATGGCCTTCACCATTCCACAAACTGGCCTGAGAAGAGCAGCATTCAATTGCAACCAGTCCAAGCACTGCTGGTTCTACAAACCCAGGATGAAAACAACTGATCACACAGCAGATCTGGAACTGAAACTCCCCCATCCCTTTTAACCATAAGCTTCACAGAAGTTAACACTGTTGCGCATCCGTAAAACATCATACAACTCTCAAACATGAGTACAGTCTACAAAACACACTCAGCACTAGGAAGGCCTCATCTACGCACTGGTATATCCAGTTTTTGGGAACATACTTCAAATATGTATTCCCCGTGGAAAGGGTCCAAAAAGGATGCAAGAATGATCAAAGCTAAAAGTTGTCATCTGTAATATCCGAGTGAATTGGCATTCTTTAGCCACTCTTTAATCTAGAGAAAAAGATTCAAATGGGACAGCATTACTAATTTTAAAATATGCAATATGTTTGCAGAGAGCAAGGTAATAAATTGTTTTCTGTATTCACAGAAGGCAGAAAGAATAGCAGTAATCGTTTTAAACTGCAGCAATAAACATTCAGGTAACACATCAGAAAATCCTTCTGTGAGAGATATAATAAAATAATCAGAATAAACCAAACCAAAAGGCTTTAAGAAGAGGTTAGACAAACAATTGCTAAGGAACAATGCAGGGGTGGTGTGTGTATTTTATTTATATATTTGTATATTTTATTTAAATACATACATATGTACATGGAAAACCAGTGATCTCTGAAATATCTTCCGGTCTATTCTCGTCTACGAATTTCCATAGTAAATATATGCAATACAAGTGAGAAAACAAATTATTTAACATCCTTCTTCCCCAATGGTAATTCTGTTTCAGTGCAGTCAAACCCAGAGCTCAAAAGCAGCATATTGGTTGCAGAACCTGAAACATTGCTCGCTGGCATCAGAAGTTAAAAAGATGAAACAAAGCCAGCGAAAGAAGCAGAGTATTGCAGTACTTGTAAAACACTAGACATTCTGAATTACTACCTACGAGCCAGCAAACAACAAGAAGAAAAACACTGCCTAGAATCCTGCCCGTAGGTGTATCAGCATCAAATTTACATACAGATCATCAAGTACCAATACCTTATAAACCATCGTGTTGAATACAGTCTACCCCAGTGACAGCATTAACAACAGTTCACAGAAAGGGCTGCTGATGCAGCTTTCTATAGGCACTTTTACTCTTCTCCTGTTACCGTACTAAAGTTCAAAATTATCTTGTGGAAGCTAAAAATCAGTATCACTAAACCACTATGAGCAACAGGCCTAATCAATGAAAAATGCCTTAGAATTAAACCATGCTGGTGGTCTGCCTTGTAAAGGCAAAGAAATACAGCTAACAAGCTATACAAGCTGCAGGTGAATTCTCCAGCTGTTCATATCCTTAAAGGCATACTGTCCTGGGCTATTTTTAGTCCTGTGCATTTTGAACTTAAAACACAGACCAAGTAAGTGAGAGATAGAACAAGAGGATCTCCCCAAAATTACTTTCTGGCCAAGTATCCACAACATACTCTTGCAAGGTCTGAACATTCAAAGGAACATGTTAAAATCCACTGCCTATTTTCCCAGTACTGGCATTTTCTCATTTAAAATTACTAAAGTGATTTTAAAAAAACGTAACTTTTGGGAAGGAAAAAGGATAAAAGCCTGGTTTTCCACATTTTTTTTGTGAACTATAGCTCATGTTTTGCTGTAACCTTATTCACCCATCAGAGGAATAAACATTTGTACCACATTTAATTTTTTTAACTCCTATATGCTATATAAGCAGGCAGGGCGGGAGGAAGGCCACTGTACACGAAGCCACCTTAAGGACACTTCTAGTAAAAGATTAGAAAGAAAACATTCTTACAACGACTGCAAAGAGATGGCAGTTACAACGACATGATTTTTGCTGCTCTTTCGGGTCTGGCTGGCTGAGGAGTGCTGGGCTCTTCCTCCCACCTTGTCCACTTACCGCACGCTTCCCAAAGCTGCCCTAGCACCAATACCTCAGTATCTAACTGTTTGTTGCCCAGAGGCAGGAGGCTCAGAAAACATTTAAGCGTCAAGACGCCTCAGCTGGGAGGGTGACTTAAGAGCCCTCTTTTTCTAAACTCCTGAGGAATTTAGCGAGGCTGCAACAGCTTCTAGCTCCCCGAAGCCAAAGCACGGCCTTTAACCGACCAAGGACCCAGACAAGGACGCGGCGGTTCCTTTTCAGTGACCCCTATCTCCCACACACGCTCATCTCTGACGCCTTCCCTCACCGGGCCCTCTCCGCCTTCAACCCCAGCTCCTGAGGGAAAAACCCCCTTCCCCTCACAGACTCCAGCCACAGACCCGGACCCGCCCAACCGCGCGGCGCACGCGCCGGCCTTGGCCTCCCACTGCTTTGGTGAGCGAGCTGTCCGTCAGGCGGCAGGCGCGGGTAAGGGCCAATCAGGCGCGCCCATGGGGGTGTGGGCGGAGCCTTGGCGGCAGAGTGGGAAGCGGCGGGGCCCGGTGCCGGTGAGGGACGGGCGGTTTGGGAGGATTTCGCCGTGCTTCGGTCTCAGGGGGCTTTTAGCTTCGGCGCGGCGGGGCGAGCCGAGCCGTGGGGCTGCTCCCGGTCCAGCAGGGAAGTCGGTAGGAGCGAGGAAGCGCCCGTAGTGGGGGCGGTCAGCGGGCCTGATCGCTTACAAAGCCGGGGGTGTCGGCCCGCCCGTGCGGCCTGGCTGCCGTGTGGAGGGGAGGCTCCCTCCGGCAGTACCGCCGCCTTCCTGCGGCAGCAGCGCGGGGCCTGGGCCCGGGGCGGGAGGCAGGCAGGCCGGCCCGCCCGCCGGCGGCGGAGGGGGACAGGCCGCCGTCGGTCGCTTGGGTTTGCCCCCGTGTTATCCCCTCCGCTTGGAAGGAAGCCTGTTGCGCTGGAGAGCTGGCGGTCGCTAACACCCCGCTGCAGCTCGGCTGTGGGACTTCGCCCTGCACACGTGAGGGCTCAGCAAGAGGACGTTTATTAGTGCTGCACGCAGGGGGGGGTCAGCGCCGTACCCTCCTTGTTTCAGCCTCCCTGCAGGGGGCCGGTGGTGCTGTTCTGCCTTGCTTTTCTTAAAGATCGGATGCCGTTTTGGACTTGAAAGTGTTTCTCTTTAAAAGTTATTTTCTTCAGGGTGCCTCCTAGGTTTTCATCCCTAGGGTGCTGTGAAGCTGTTTGAAACTGGTTGAAAAGAGGCTGTGTTAAGAGACCATCTTGTATGTAGGGCTGTTCCAGGCAAGTAGCGTTGAAGTGCGTATGTATGCTTGTTTTATAGGTAGAAATGAAGAGAAATTACAAGAGGGGCAAAGAAAAGCATGGATGGAGCAATCGCAAGCACAGCTACCGTTCCCATCAGTACAGAAGACCCAATCACAATAACCGTACTGAAAGGCAAGTATGTGCAACTTGAGCTTAGTATGGGTTAAGCCATTAGACGTTATGCCTAATTAAATTTGCAGAATGGTGGCTATCTAGAACGGAGAGGGTTACCATCTAAAAATCTAGTAGACAGTACTTCTGGTATATTTGTCATCCCTAGTAGGAGTGGAATTGCATTGATTTCTGGAAATTTATCATATGTTCACAACTGTATATTGATTTTAAACTAAGATGTGGTTCCATGAGCTAGTCCTTTCAGATGTGCCTGATTGTCCATAAACTCTTCATCAGTATGCAAAGATAGTTTAGGGAAGAAAAATGTTTGTAAGTAATTCATTCCACCTGCCCATTTATTTTATGCCTTAGTGTCTACTAGTGTAAAAAACGTTATTAAAGGATTTTCCTGAAAGTTTGAAAGCTTATAAAGTAATGTGGTAATAATACCACATATAGCAAATCAGGAAAATGAAACAAGGTCTCAGGAGTCATACACTGCCTTGAAAACTCAGTATTTCAGAAAAGTACATTTTAAACTTTAGAACTTACACTTGCTTGTATTTGAGCTATTTTTATGGCTCTCTTTCTTTCCCATGTTCTTTCCTTAGTGCCACTTGCAGAAATAAGAAGCCAATCCTTTGCTTTAATGCTCTAAGCATTTTTTTAATATATTTTAGAGAAGGAGACATATACACATGTATATGAGTTGCCCCCTTAATTGTATTTGTGTAAGAAAAGTTAGAAATGCAAATGGCCCTACTTCAGTGAATATAGAATTAAAAGGATTTTATTTAAAAGCTTTACATTGCAGTGCTTGGGTTTGGTGTGGGGTGTTTTTCCCCTTATAAATTGCTTATGTTCTTTTACTGTTTTTAAAATTGTATAATCAAACAGCAATATAACTGGTATTAGAACTAGAATTTCTTTGTCATTTTATTTTCAATAAATTACGACTCTTGCAAAATACCTTGGCCTAATGATTTTAAGATGACATGTAATAAGACCTGTCTTAAAAAGTGAGAATTGTATGGGTGATTCAGAAAACATCCCAGTGGAGTTTTTCCCATCAGTACTGGATATGCCTATTTAAATTAATTCAAAAAGAAGAAAGCTGCGTTACGCTGTCAACTGCGGTGGTTATTACAAAAGCAGAGACTTTTCTTTCTTGGAGTTTTCATTAAACTTTTGTTTATTTTGCATGTTTCTGAACCTCATCAATGAAATTATTGTCATTAAGAGAATGACAAAGTATTTTTGACCTGACACCAATGTTTTACCCACGCTCTCTCTTGCTTTATGCTGTGAAGACTTACATGCTTTCAAGGGTGGGCTTTTCTTTTAATCAGGGAATATAGTAAGATACCCAGAATTAATCTTTCGTTGGAAAGAGTTAAAGGCACTTGCAGAATCAGCAGCCACCTCTAATGTTTTAGCAAGTAATTAAGTCTTTTAAGATGTTGTTATCTCTACTGTTCTTGAGAGGTTTTTAAGATGAATATTTTTACTGTTTCATTTTCATAGTTTAGTGTATGATGATACGCACAGTGTGCTAATCATAGCCCTGCAAAATTGCACTCCATTAATGTCAATAACTAGCTGCTTTCTAGATTCTTTGTGGAAAACATGCGTAGGACAATTGTGAACCTGTCTTGAAGGCAATGCTATTTTTTTAGGCTGGAACAGAGGGAGCCGCAGACCCCAGTGAATGCAGACCCCAGCAGCAGTGGAGATCCTTCTTCATCCAGTTTAACACAGAACTCTGCAGTACCAGGTAAGAGATCGTGTTTACGGGTCAAAAATCAGTGTCTATATGCTGACTGTATGAAAAAAGTAGTAGTAGCTGCATTAATAATATGGTGTTCCAGGAAGGATATAAAGTTTGTAGAGAAAAGTTACATGGGGTGATATGAAAAGATAGAGTGAATGAGGATCTAGAGAGCAGGGCCAAATGCACTTTCAGGCCCACACCTGCTTCTCATGTTTGAAACTTGTGTGCTTAGCCAAGCTGACAGAAACTGAAAAAAATAGAATTCTATTTCTCTCTCCAGAAATCTTGCTTTGGGAAGAAAATGAATTTTTTTTCTTTTCTTATATGTGCTGAAGATGTTATAAAATACATCTTTCAGTAGAAACATTAAATAAGCAAAGAAAATAAGAGAGCATGTAAAAAAATATAACTTGCATCCAATTATTCCGTCTTTTAAGATGCAACAATCCACCACTTCAGGGGTGAGGTGGGGAAATCAACTTTCTTTATGCCTTCAGTGTATTTTGTAGTCTGTAAGAAACACACTTTGGCTAAATGTTTGTTCATTATCAGGGACTCGACTGGTGAAACCAGACTTGATGCAGTAGCAGTGCTATTGAGGAAGCTGTCCCGTTTGCATTCTGGTTTCCTGACTATCACTGAACAACCCTAGCAAAAGCCAAGCCTGTGGGAATATCTGTTTCTCCACAACAGGAGAGTCCTGAAACAACACTGACTCTAACCTCTTAATGACAGACAAAGCCAGAGTTTAAAGGGACCTCTTTTTTTGTATATGACCCTTTTGTGCTTAAGAGGTGGTGAGCATGTTGGGAAATGTATCCTGCAAAACATTTATTGCTATGTAATTAGACTCTGTATACTAAATGCAGCGTGCTTTTATGAACCTTACTGATTCATTCACTAACTTTATATTTTTGTTGACCTCAATAAATCTTGGTCACTTGTTGGTAAGTTGAAACCTAAAAGATGCTGACAAGGTGCTGAATTGTAAGCAACAGCAAAAAGAGGTTACTTCAAATGCAATTTCTGGTAGTAGATAAAGGGTTAGATAAAAACTCATGAAATGAAAATGTTAACACTGACTTCCTCTGAATAAAATTCTTTGTCTTGAGACAATGTACCATTATGAATCTGTCAAAGTATTTTACCTGGCTGCCTCTGTGAATTTACCCAGGCAGCGAAGCACTAAAATTGAATGTTTCTGTCATCCCAGTTTATCTTTGGAAGGAGCCTCTGTGTATTGTCCAAATGTACTCTTGATTGTATCAAAATCTCTTCTATATGTTGAAGAAAAGGTGGGTTGTTCTGGGAAGTGGATTATTTTATTTGGTTTGGGTGATACCTCATTGTCAATTTTTATTTTGGTTTGGGACTGCCTTACCTAGTCTTTTAACCAGGAGTGTCCCCTCATGATTCATTTATGAAGAAAGGTCATTTTTGTTCTGCAGCAAAACCTTTCCTTTCTGCTTCTCTTATCTGTCTGAATTTCATCGTGGTCAGTGGTGACATCCCTTCTCTGTACCTGTGTAACAGCACTGCATTGGAAAACTGTAAATACTATTTTTATTTTTCCTTTAAGTGGCTGTCATCTGTTCCTAGCCTGTATCATGCTTGGGACCTGCTGGGAGCAAGAGCTTTGAGCCTTGTGACTCTGACCTTCCCAGGAAGATGGGGGATGTCAAAGAGCAATGAACAAACTTAATTATCCATCTGATTTTGCCAGGGTTTTGCCACTTTTTTTTTTTTCTTTTTTCAAGAACTGCCAGGATTTTACTATGACTCGGAAAAGAACCGCTATTTTCGCCTACTGCCTGGACATAATAACTACAACCCACTCACCAAGGAGAGCATTCAGTACAAGGCAATGGAATGTGAAAGACTGAGACTCTTAGAAGAGGAAGAAAAACAAAAGAAGGTATATTCTGAAAAAGATTGCAATTACGCTTTATTTTGCTCTGGCCCAGGACAGATCATAAGATAAAGCCTTTCAGTTCTGACTGTGGTACAGTTCCCTAATCTGCCTGAAGAAATTAAAATTTCTTTTTGCTGAAAATTTATAGTCCTTGAAGCCTTTTGTTTGGCTATTCCACACAGGATTGAAAGCAAGTCATTACAAACAAAAAAAACTTGTAAAGAGACAGGAACTGCTCAGAATTGCAGATTGTCCAGCAGTTACACTTGAGTCAGGACATTGGATGCCAGTTTTCAAATCCCTGCCTTGAATTGGCAAAGGGGGTTCTTGATTTTAAGTTTTCCGCATGTTTAATAAATGTATTGATCATATTACGGGACCCTGAGGAAACAATACTATAATGATATTTTGTGGAAACAGTTTTTTCAATGAAGAATTTTTTGGACAGGTAAAATTAAGGCGAGTCTTATGTTTATGCCTGGAAAGCCTGTATGGTTTTCATCATAAAGTATCACAGCAGAATTAATGCTGATGATGCATGTTGGTAATCTGGGTGAAATACCTAACAAGGATGTCTTTTAATTACCTGAAAGCCGTGTCTTATAACTTTACAAATCATAGCTCAGCTTAAATGTGCTGTCATTTGGAAAAAGTGAGCAGTATTTTTCTCCTTGGGTCATTAAGTTCTCACTTCAACCAGCTATTCAGGTCTTCAGTCTTCACTGTGCAAGTGCTGTTGGTTTGTTTTTCGTTGTTTAGCTGTTTCCATGAGCAGTTAAGGTTTCGTAGATACCAAATAGCTGCTAGACATGTTGCTGTTAATGGCAACTGTGGATATACATCTCTTCTCAAAATATGGTTATTATTGAATGAGACATCTGAATTAGACTCCCAGATAAGAACATTTTGACTCTTAAATAGTTGCTTTGTCAGAGCATTATCAAAAAGATTTCTTACTCTGTAACTCTGCGAAGTACTCTATCCTTTGGTCTCCCCAGAAGGTGTTTGTGTGAAATCTTAAAACATGATGAATGGAAAAGTAGTTCAGTGCAGCAGTAAGACTGCATAGTTAATAGCAGTCTTGTTGTGATAGAATGCTGTATAATAATTTAAGGTGTTATAGTGAAACTAGAAGGTGACTTCACACCTCAAGTTGTTGGTGGTTATAAACCTACATCAGGTAGGTTTTGCTGATTATGTCAAGTGAAAACAACAGCTGTTGGTTTTTGTTGTTTTTTTTTTTTTTTCTCCAATTTTGTATTTATAGAAGCACCCCACACCTCACAGGGATACATTCTTGTCTTGTTTATTTACTGTAGTAGACCAGGGAGATGGTGCTGGAATGTGTTTTATAGACCTTCTGAAAATTTTCATCTATGTAGGCTAGAGGAAACAGTTACCTAAATATCTCGAACAACTAAGATCCACAGCCATGTTTGACTTGTAAACAAGCAAATAACTGGGTACACTTTCATGTTATTCCCTTCCAGAAAACAACAAGGGCTGGACTGAACTCATCTATACTGTTACAGAAAAGGCAGCTGGGTTTGCTCAGCTCCGCAAGTTATTGCAGGTACAATGATTTGATTTGTCTTCTGTTTGCAATACCAAGTTCTGCTGCTAGTGCAACTGTTCCTGTCAGGTTTTTTGCATTTCTTAGTGTTCCACTTAAGACAAAGAGGAACACATTACTTACAATAAAAAGTTACATTCTTTTTATAATGTCGTGGTTTAACCCCAGCTGGCAACTAGGACCATGCAGCCGCTTGCGCACTCCCCCTGTTTGGGATGGGGGAGAGAGTAAAAGCGAGGAAAAAAAACTTGTGGGTTGAGATAAAGACAGTTTAATAGGTAGAGCAAAAGCCGCGCACACAACCAAAGCAAAACAAGGAATTCATTCGCTGCTTCCCATTGGCAGGCAGCCATCTGCAGAAAAGCAGGGCTCCATCATGTGTAATGATTACTTAGGAAGATAAAATGCCGTAACTCCAAATGTCCCCCCTTTCCTCCTTCTTCCACAGCTTTATATACTGAGCGTGACATCACATGGCATGGAATATCCCTTTGATCAGTTGGGGTCAGCCATCCCAGCTGTGTCCCCTCCCAACTTCTTGTGCACTCCCAGCCTGCGCGCTGGCAGGGCAATGTGAGGAACAGAAGTGGCCTTGACTGCTTAGCAACAACAAAAAACATCAGTGCGCTATCAGCACTATTCTCATCACAAATCCAGAACATAGCATTGTACCAGCTGCTAGGAAGAAAATCAGCTCTGTCCCAGCTGAAACCATGACATATAATCAAATTATGCAAGTGATAAAAATCCAAACGAAGAAGAGGTTTCCCAATTTCAGATAAATGGAGTTTAAAACTTCACTTTTTTTTTTTTCCCCCTGTATATGCTGTTTTGCCACATTGTGCTTTATGAATACAGTGCAGCTTTTCTTTGGATGAATGCTCTTCAACTGATGTGACTGTTCCCCCTGCCCCCCATTAGAATCGCTATGTTTAGATTCAGTAACAGCACAGAAGGCAAGTTAGTGACTTGCTATGTTGTTGTTTCTGCTGCTGAAGGTGTGCCAGGGTTCAGAATAACTGGATGAAATTCCATGAATGTGGAAGATACACTTGTTCATGGGTTATATAAGTGAAATTGCAGCATGCTAGTTGTTCAGGCATTTTATTTTCTGTGATTGAGAAGCAGTTCTGGATATCCTCTCCGAACTTCTTTCGTTGGCATTAAACCTAGTCTTACCTGAATTCTTCTCTCTTCTCCCTCCACCCCCCCCACCCCTCACCCCTGCTTTTACAGGCTGGTCCATGAACTAAAAGTGAACTGCATGCAGAGGAGGAAGGTAGAAATTCACAGTCCAGATTCCTCAGTTGCTGGAACCAACAATTTTAAAATAATTGTGGTATGTTATGAGAATTGTTAAGTCTTTAGGATAAAGAGAGTCCATCTCCAGTGAAAATTCAGGATCTTGTAATCAAATCTCATACGTCAAGTTTTGCTTTCAAAGATGTGTTATTCCTGTTGTGTCAGTTCTCAAAATCTGTGCTTGCTAATTTTGAACAAGTAGGAAGAGGGAAGAGGCTGTTCCTTTCCTAGAAAGGGAAATGGTGAAAAGGTTGGATATGAAAGTGATTTTTTTTTTTTTTTTCGAAACTGATCAACGTGTTCTCTTGGAAATAAACAAATAAACAGGAGTTGAGTGGATAATTAGTTTAGGGGCAGGGGAGTGGAGAGGATTCAGAGGAACAAGAAAATGGAAGAGAAGAATTTGGGGAGTGGCAAGGTTTGTGGTCCAGTGAGTCTATGTAAACATCAATAATAATTTTACATCTCATGATCTGAAAGCAGTTTGTACTGGTTTTGATGATACTGCATGTGCAGGAGAGGTCTCTGGAGTAAATATCTGTTACTCAAGGACTAAATCCTTTTCTCATTCACGTTTTTTCGGTGCCTGCATATAAAAAGGAGTTGGCCGCTGTTTTTGGAGATAATGGAAAGCTGGTGGTGTTAAAGGGATCAGAATTAATGTTTCATTTTAGACCTAATGCAGCTCTCTCAAGCTGTTTTTTCCAGTACGTGTGACCAGTAAGCTTTTATTTTACAGGCAGATGCTGCTTGTGAACGGATATTCACTGTGAACGATGTAGAGCATGGAGGATGTAAATATGGTATCATCAACCTCAGTGGTCTGGGAAAGGAGTCTCTCACTGTGGAGATGTACGACAACCTCTACTTCACAAACCGCAAAGTACTGTGTTCTGTTCCCTGTCCTTCAGTTGCTGCATTCCCAGAACACTGTTCTTGGGAAGCACAGGTGGAAATGCATGAGGGTTGGGAAGGGGGTTATGACGAGAGAATGGAAGAACCCAGTAATGTGAAGTTTGGATATACACAGAATCACAGTAAACTTGTCTCTGAAAGTCCTCAGGACCAGTGCTAGTTCTCAGCAATGTTATGCTGGAAAGGAAGACTATGTAGAAGTACCAGCTTCCAAGGATAGTGTTTACTTCAGAGTTGCACTTTGGCTGTAGCTGACAAAACTGATGTTGAGGGCCAGAAACTACTAAGATTTGCGTGCTTCTTTCGTAAATATCATTTTGGGGAAATGTGTTTATCCTTGAACATGAAGAATATTTAAAACAGGCTTTCATAATCTCTTCATGCTCAGATTCTTTTAAGGATAGTCTCTTAAATAATAGGATGTGCTTGGTACCTCAGTCTGTGTTTGGACAGACTTTTCAATGCTGCACTGCCTCCTACATTTAAGAGGAGCATGAGTCTAAAATGCTTATGTCCCATTACTGGGCTATTTAGTGAGCTAAGGAAGTGTGCCCAGCGCATAGTTTTGGGTCATCTTTGCATGGAAATACCTTTTCATTAATTGAATCAGAGATCACAAAAACACTATGTCTTCTTGTGTCTGAAGGTGAATTCTGTATGCTGGGCATCGTTGACTCATCCAGATTCTCATGTTTTATATCCTTTTTAAAAACACAAAATTTCAGTTCAGATTTCACAAGTCTGCATCATGCTGTACGGAATAACTAACTTCCAGGAAGATCTCTCATGTAGTTGCCCCAGAAATTAAGTTTTCTGGAAAACAGAGACAGTTACAAAAATTGAAAGATGTCAGAGCTAGTGAGACAGATGTATGGTTCTGTTACAGATACATGTAGTATTGTTCCATTGTAATACTAGGTGAAAGACCACGTTTCCTGCCCTGGAGACTTCCCACTTCATTAGTAGCGTAGATACCATATCCAGAATGATCTGATGTTTAGAAATTGGCTGGGGCAAAAGAACAATAGAAAGGGTTAAGGCAACTAACTTTCTCTTTAAAGAGGACCTCTTTGAAAGTGGTTGGTTGGTTTCTGTTGTAAACCATCCCCATATCGGCTGGGGCAAGAGGAGAATGGGAGCAATTCATTGGCATCATGCTCTGCAACTTTCAGAGCATGTTCTACAAATCTGTCTCAGAAGAAGAGGAAGGTTGATGGTATAGTAGAGGAAGCGGTAATGGACACTGCAGAACTGAGAAGAGAGGAAGAAAAGGGGATTTTAATGTGGGAGATGGCAGGCAACAGACGTGCTATTAAAGTGCCAAAAGAGAGGAAATTATGTAAAAATTTATGTAATGGCTCGTGGGAAAAGCGAAGCAATTTATGAGTGATCCAGAAGGTGGCAGGAGTTCATCAGGCATGCTCACATCTTTGAGGATTGTTTGGTTTGGTTATTTCGTGCTTTTCTCTAGTCATGTCACAAATTTACCCTGCTGAACTTGAAATGCAACTTTCAAATCCTATTTATACCTGTTATAATCTTTAGAAAGTATTTTAATGTAATCTAAAGTGAGTCTTCCCTCCTTCCCCAGTGTGTGTACCCCTTTCTCCATCTTATCTCTGTGAAAAAACAGAACTATACGTCTTATCTTTATCAGCATGTAAAGATGAACAATCCATATAGGCCATGCTTCCCCCCCCGATCACTAGAAAGATGCCTTAGTATTCCTCTTGCCTTTCTGGTAGTGAAAATACACAAGCAAGAATTTTAGTTCTTTCTAGCTCTTTTCTGTGAAATAAATGAAAAGTCAAGACTTAATTGTAAACTGTAAGGCACATCAAAAGTTTCAAAGGGAAAGTATGGTGGGCTGTGGCTGTGTCAGAGCATCTTGCTCTTCCCAGCTATAAATGTTAGGCAGCCTGTTCCATTCTAGGGAGAAATCTTTGTTTTCCTTAACTCACTTCAGCAAGCTGTGTCTCATGGGAATTGCAGAAACACCAGGCTGTGCCAGTCTGTTGCCAGCATCATTGTTCAGCAGCACTAACCCAGGTAGGGTGTTTTTGTTGTGGTTTGCTTTTTTTTCCTCTAATTTTATGGTATGAAAAGAGTACAAAGAAAAGATTATTTCCACACTCTTCTTCAGCACCTGGGGACACTGTTGTATTCTTGTAAAACTTAGAAAATCTGAAACAGTTTAAGAAGTGAACAGATGAAAGAACTTACCTTAAAAATTAATTAACAAGCAGTATTCAAAGCACTAGTTTACTTTTACTGATGATGATGTAGTACTTGACTTTGGCAGGAGAACACCTCACTTGTAAAGTAAACGTTTGGGATTTTTCATGAGTAGCTTGGCCTGTAACTAATACTCAGAAGCTGCACACAAGTAGCATATTTGGACTATCTAGAATCATTGCAGAATCCCTTCTCATAGTCACTACTCAGGTATGCTCAGTGGATTAATCAAAGGTGGACAGTTGGTAAATGTCTCTGCTCATAGCTCCTTGTAGAAGCGCATGCTCAGTTGTGTGTAAGCATGATTGATTTAGAGAATCCTATGTCTTAAATCTAATGGCTGTAGCTGTATCTTTATATATTTGTTCAGTGTTCTTGGGGACAGGACTTTATTAATTGGACTTTCTTGATAGATGTCAGAACCATGCTTCTTCAGGTCACACAGTACAGTCCTGTAAGCTGGAGGTTTCCATTCAGACAGGATCAGATAAGTTTATACAGAGGAAATCTGTGATAGATAAGAGTTACGGACCTATTTTAAATTTTTTATGTTATGCAATTTATTAAAAAAAAATTATTTAAAAAAAAAAAAAAACAACATAGTGTTAGCATGAACTTGACGAGTCACTGAAGATGGATGGCCACTAGCCAGCATGGCCAGTTCCTCTGTAGAACATTTTAAGTCCTTCACCATAATCAGGTGCCTGGGGTTCCACCAAAGTCCTCATGTCTAGGATTTCCTATTGACTGTTTTAGGTGTTTTCAGGTTTCTTGTCTTACTTCACTCTCCTCAATTGTTGGTTTGAGGGAACCTTGCTAAGTGGATGCTGTGAGCAAAGTAGAACTGAGCCTGTCTAAAAGCATGTTTTAGACATGTCACCTGTCCTGTCGGACATGTGTATGATCATGGTGGATGTGCCATAAAGGAAGTGAAAACTGCGGACTTAAAAGTTATGTCAATTAGTAGACTTTGTGCAGGAGCTGTGTGTGTAAGGGTCAAATCTAGTCAAATCTAGGGTATTGTTACTTACTCAAATCTTTTTTCTTTTTTTTCTTTTTTTTTTTTAAATAGACATGCTAAGAGGCAGGCTAAGAATTTACAGGTTAGGCTTTGGATAATCTGTAGCTTATAAAGTAAATGTTTTGTGTTTCTAGCCCACCCATCTTTAAAAAATGGCTTACTTAGTGCTGTAAGGGAAGTGTTATTTTTCTTTTTTCCTGCCATGGTCTGCCCTCTGACTACTGAATAAATTTTAGTCTCTCACAATCATCTGTCTATACAGACTATAAGACTTCAGTTTACAGTCGTGAAGTCTGACTTCTGTTTCCTGTCTCTGGAGTAGCACAGGGACACTAATTGGGTAACATTTTCTCTGCTTCAGATTGAAAGGTTGAAAGAAGTATGGAAATCCAGAGAAGCTTTCTGAGTTATCATCCTGTAGTAGTATTTTATGGATGCTTCATGTGTTTTTCCTTTCTCCTAGGAGATCGACCTGGAATGCTGTGCAGCTTCACAATATCCACTGCCTGGTCCTGTGCTTGGTGCCTGAATCCCCAAGCAGACAACTGTTTCAGCACAGGTGATCTGCAAGGCTAACAACCCCTTCTATCGCAGTGAGAAAGGCTTCTTGCATTAATCTCCTAGCTGCTCCCCAAATTACAGCTAAACAAACATAATTTGTCTTCCTTAGGCCTGACACGACGAGTTCTTGTGACCAATGTAGTGACAGGGCATCGACAGACGTTTGGAACCAGTAGTGATGTGCTGGCACAACAGTTTGCCACACAGGTAAAAAGAACCGTACATCCTTGATTTTTTCAGAGTGCTGCCTCATTGCTGGGCTTTTTGTTCTGTTTGTGATGGGACTCAGCATGCTGTATGTCAGGTTATGATTACAATTACTGTTGAATAGCTGTTCCACAACAAAGCTGATGTGGTCTGATGCTTGCACACAATTGAATAGCAACAAAAAGATTAACTGTTTGCAAACTCTGTGGCAATAGGGGTAATTTTTGTTAATTGTACAGAGGTAAAAATTAAATGAAGTAAAAAGAACATCGTAATAATGCATTGTAAAATTGTTTTGGTTTTGGCAAATGACCTCATTTTGCTAACAGTGTATTGTCTCCATCAAGAAGAAAACCCTTATGAAATACTAATGGACTTCCTCACGAAGATTAGTGAGAAGGGTGAAACTGGAATATGAGAATTCCAGTTCCTGTTTTGCAGTTAGTTGGATTCAAGTTTCTACTTACGTAGCCGAACTCTTTTACAGCTAAAGTAAATAGTTGAGGTTTGAATGGAACTAATGAGTTGGCTGATGAAAAATGTTGCAGTGTGTAATAAAAATTCTGGTTCTTAATGCCCGTGTTAATAAAATAATTTGACAGCTGCACCGGAGAGCTCAAAAGCTTGACATAGCTTCTGTCTGTATAATTTGTAAGATCCTTTCAGATGTTGCATAGTATGCTTCTTTCTCTTGGATTCTTCCAGACCCCAATGCTGTACAATGGCTGCCGTTCAGGTGAGATTTTCAGCATTGATGTGCGTCAACGCAACCGAAAAGGCCAGAGCTGGAAAGCAATTCGTCTCTTCCACGACTCAGCAGTTACATCTATTCGCCTTCTTGAGGCTGAACATTATCTTATGGCAGCAGATATGGCTGGAAAGGTATGGTTCTGTTGCGTTTAGGGTATTCTTTTCCTTTTAGTATCTGGGCATTGACAGGTGCTTATCCCAGCCCTGAGGGCGGATGCCTGTTCTTCGGCCGGGTAGTATGGAACTGGGGTGTAGTCCCATATGTGGGTCCTCTTCCAGATCCACTGATTTACCAACCATAAAGCGCTCTCTGCTTTGTTAATATATCATCCGTCAAAAAAATTACTTCAACTTGCAGATAAAACTGTGGGACCTGAGAACAGCAAAGTGTGTGAAACAGTACAAAGGTCATCACAATGAATACGCTGTTCTCCCTTTGCATGTAAATGAGGAGGAAGGACTTCTTACAGCAGGTGGGTTCACTTTTTTCCCCTCTACTTGTAGAGTGCATGGCAGTGACTTTCTTATGCAGGAGCTGTGTTTCTTAGCTACAGCTGTTGGAAGCTGTTAATTCTTTAAAATTCAGAAGAAATTTAGCCTTAGACATATTGTCTAAGAAATAGCGTTATGGATGCGCACCTACTATAATCACTCCTGTGTAATGCTTAATGGCTTTATCTGCTGTGTCCTGCAAAAGCCCCATTATCCTTTCCTCAGTGTGTCTCGAGTAGAGCAGAAAACACTTGATTATGAAATTCAGGGAAACAATGTGTGAACAGGAGACTTGGTGACAACTTCATACAGAGACTAAAGACCATGTATGTTTAATTTGGTGCGTCAGTGGGTAGTGTGGTGATGGGCTGAAGCACTGGCGTGTAAGCATAACTCCTTGTAAATTGTCTATACCACTCAGGTTCACTTTTAATATATTTGTCTACAGTCTGAGATTTTTTTTTTTATTATTTTCTTTTATTTGGGGTCAGGTGAGGAAAGGTAACAATAAATGAAGCAAAGTATAGGCAAGTTTCACAACGTCACTGTAATTATAGTGACCTCCTCTCCTTGGATTTGTCCGTAAGTGGTGAAATAATGAGAAGAATTTTTGTTAACGTGACAGTTTTTCTCCCCTTTTTTGGCTTAAAAGCTTGGTAATGAGAAGAGTAAAGAGATACTGATGTATCATATCTTTTATTGCCTAATAGGAAATGCACATTTTTCCCACTTCTGCGATATTCAGTGTAGAATTTGTTTCGTAAAGTATTGATAAGCACTTTGCCTCTAATGTGTGTGGAAGTCAGGATTTTTACCCTATGGACCTTCTGCGTCTGTGATGATAATCCTGCAGAGCTGTGTAAAGTACTTCTTGTGTGATGTTAAATTTTTGTATCCTTTCCTTTCCAGTTGGTCAGGATTGCTACACTAGAATTTGGAGTCTCCAAGACGCCCAGCTGCTTAGGACCATCCCTTCTCCTTACCCATCTTCCAAAGATGCCATTCCCAGTGTGGTGTTTTCTTCAAGACTGGGGGGTAGCAGAGGAGTTCCTGGCTTACTCATGGCTGTCAAACAGGATCTCTACCACTTCTCCTATAACTGACACAATAATTCTCCTCAGACCTGGTCCACAAAGCTGCCAGCCTGTACATGACTTACCATCACCGTGCTGTTGAGTCCACTACGTGCTGCTGTTGCATCTGCTTTACTGATGACATTCTGAACCTCTTTCAGCAAATCTTGCCGTATACATCTTGGACGTCTTGTAAATAAAAGCTGAATGCTGATTAACTTCTTAAGCAATATGCATCCTCTTTGAAATCTAGCTATAAGCTTTGAAAAACTGCTAATGTGCAGTAAGGGCCTGACTCACGCTAGCTGAATTTGCTGCCAAAAGGCTGCTCTAGCTTAATCCTTGTTTGGTGACATAACCCCTTAGCTGAGGTTACATCTACATGAGGAAGTGGGCTGGTGCAACAGAGTGGATCAGCAGAGTGAAGTAGCTGGTGTTGAGAAGCTGACACAATAGGTGTTCTGGGGCTTTGTCTGGGGCCCTGGTCTGGGTCCCTGCATTAGCTGTCTCTACTATGGTTGGAAGCAGTCCAAGGGACAGCTATTTCCCACTCGCACGGTGAGTACTTTGAGCTGGGCCGTGCTAAACTTTGTCCTTTTCAGATGATGGCAGCGTGTCACTGCCCTGCCACCACTCCCTTTAAGAGGCAGCACGTGTGTAACAAAGCCCCTTTCCTGGTCCAGTAGCCAGGCTGAATGTCCCTGTTAATTTTTTCATAGTGTTTGCTAACCAAGCCCACACCCCTAGCTTGGAGTTCGGTCAGCAGTCTGGAACAGCAGGCTTGCTTTTGCAGCTGTAGCAGGAGACAAGCCCAGCCTGGACAGGCCACATGCTCTTCGGCATATGAGATCACCTGTGCAGAGTCAGGGCTTTTGCATACCGAGGTACAGCTGGGCCCTCCGCTGTGAAGCGGTAGCACCAGCTCATGGCAATTGGATGACACTTCAGGAGCTTGTAACTGTCTTTGAGAACAATTATCATCCCATGGAGGCTCACTACCTCCAGCTCCTTGCTGGTAACTGCTCTGGGTTGGACAAGACCATCCTGCAGCTAGCATGTGTAGGAAGCAAGTGCAGGAGCCTACAGGGGGTGAAGACCCTCATGAACTAGGTGGGGCTACTGATAGGCATCACAGGAAAGACATGCTGCGCTCAAGTCTTCCAAAATTCTTAGGAAAGGAATGCAGGAGTTGCCTTTGCATCCTGGGATCCACTTGGAACGTTCAGATGTACAACTGTGTCATCAGAGATGCTGCTTCCCGAGGGGTCCTGCCCGGTCAGCAGGTGAGCATACCAACAGGTTATAATCACACCCTTGCAGCACAGCGTGTTAGGATGGAGGCTGTGTCCAGCAGGCGCAGTGAGATGGCCGCGTCCGAGAGCTAAGCTGGGTGTCTGCAACCCAAGTGCTTCTGGAGTCAGGTAGAGACAGCACACGCACACAAAGATAAGTGTTGCTGGTGACTATAGGTGAGGCCTGTAGTTGGGAGTACCCAGCGCAGCACCCACACCTGGGATACCATCTGCGTCCTCATTGCAGAGGGGTACAACGGTGCTGAGCGTCCTGGGAAGGAAGGGGCTTGGCTTTCTCCAAAACGAAGCATCACAAGTGCCCTGCATTGCAAGTCCAGCACAGGGAGAGTCCTCTCACAAGACCAGTGCAAACCTGAGCCTATACTGCGGTTTTTTTGTTTGTTTCCAATGCACTCCTTTCCCCTTTCCTTCCATATTCCAAGTGACTTTAGGTAAGAGGGAATTACTCATATACAGGTGCCAGAAATGGTTGGTGCTACTAAAAATGCTCCCTGTCCTGCAGGGCTCCGCACTCGTTTCTCCTGTCCTTTCAACAACCTTCAGGCCTAAGCAACGTGCTGTTTGAGGAAACTCTCTCTTCTCAGCAGTTCTTATGGCTCACCACACTCCAGTGTTTTGTGTGGTGATCTCCTTCCCTTTCTTTGTATTTCTTCTATCCGTTAATCTATATAGAAGACAACAGAGCAAGAAAACTCTCCTCTTGGGAGCAGTGTAGTAACTTTACAGTACAAATATATTCTATATGAATTAGCTGTTGCAAGCGTCGTCAAAATGAAAGATGAATCACAGCAAATATTCAAAACAGTTTCTTCCCTGACTGATTATACGTTCAAAACCCCCAAATCTTTCTTGTATGCCATTAACAGCCATCTCCTGTTTCCCTGTAGGCAGATTGAGCTGTGAATTCCTTACAACTATGACTCCCCTGATGCATCTGGCTTTAGCGTTTCTCTGCAGAGCCTTCCTTTCCACACCAAGTGGAGTGGATGCTGCTCACAGCACACGCGGTGCTGCCCCTTCTTTCTACAGAACTTACTTCTAAGACCAAGGGTCCTCTCTTTTCCTCAGATGGTAAGTAAGTGTGTCGTGCAGGCTCTTATTCCCTCTGCTGTGCTTGGATAACCACGAGGCCAGTTTGGCTAGTGTCATCACTGGTTCCTGGCTTGCTTTTCTTTTCAATTTCAGAAAATACTCTGCAATTTGTCTTGATTAGTCATGTTAATTTGGGACATTTTCTGTTGCATGCAGTGATTAATACATGCAGCACAACTTTCAAAAGCATTTGCGTTGACTTATTTGCAGTATGCATTATTAATTAATCATCTGTTCAGGAAATAGAAATGTAGCTAACCCCATCCCACTGCAAACTCCTGATGTTCCATCTGATAACGATGTTACATCCAACTCCGAGTTGAGTTGGAACATACTTTACATTGATATTCTTGCTAGTAAACATGTGTGGTTCAACCACTTGCAGGTAGCAAACCACAAGGATCATCAACTCCCTTAAATCAGAATTAATTCCAAAATTTAAATTATCATGTAAACTCCTTTCAGGGCTCTCAACTCTAGCAATGCCTGTTCTGCAAAAACAAGACCATTCAACAAATGTGCCCAGTCACTGTGGGAAACACAAAGGAGGAACTGCGGCAGAAAGGCACCTTACATAACTGAAGATAGTTTCTTTTCTGTATTCCCTTTTAGGCAAAGCTCATAAAACAAAAGATACTCATTTGCTTTCTGTTGTTTCCAGGAACCAAATGCACACACATGTCCCTGCAAACCCATTCACCCAACTGGTGCTTTTGCAGCCAACATTTCTAATTAAGCCTGCAAGAACAGTATGAAAGGAGAGGGGAAGGAGGGCAAGAAGGGAGGCAATTTGGCTGCAGTGACAAACAGCAAGCAGCCTGCAGGCTGGGGCTGGATCAACCATTTCACTGTGCAGCAATAGCTGGGACCGTAAGGCAGCTAAAAAGTAAGGAATTGCATCACTCTTACCCTCTGCTACAGTATCAAAATACGGTATTTCTTTGCCTCAGCTTCTCAGCAAATTCTGAACTAGTAGGTAACTTCAGCAAGGACAAACTGCACTCCAAGAAAGGCTGCGGCATCCCTCATCCAGCAGGCACAATCTGGTCTCTTTTGCTCACTGGAGCGAGGCTCCAAGCGGACCACCAGGCTTTTCTCACTGACCGAACTGCCAGTCCCTCCCATCAACACGGTTGTTCCAGAAGCTACTGAGTCTCACCCTTGTCTCACCTCTGAGTGTCTCACCTCACCCTTGAGTCTCACCTCTGTTCCATATACCCTGCTTCTGTTAGTCATCTCTCAACCCTGATCAAAAAGACTCTTTCCACATAAAACCCTTAAAGTTTCTACCTGTTATGTCCAAGAACCTCATGTGACCTAAACTTCTATAGTTTTAACTTCAAGTGTTTAAAGCAGGGAGGAGATTCGCTTTGGGGTATTCTGTGGTGATGGGGGTTATGTCTTCCTGTTGGCCCTGATTTACTGCAGTACACGGCTTCATGGTCATTCCTCCACTATTAGTTTCGGTATTCATAAGAGGTTAAAAAAATGAATTTACTAGTCACAGTTTCACTCTGGCATTTTTACTCTTTTGAGCTTAATAGGGACCTTTTCTAACAGTACTAGAAAACTAAGCGTTTGTTGCAAGGAAGTGAGAATTCAAACCGGAATGTGCACATAGTCTGGAGATATCCCCTTACAGTAGCTGCTTTCAGAAAAGTTATAACCGAGCCACGGACAACTCAGCTTTGGTCCCCAAACCTTCAGTTGCTAGTGGCTGCTTGCATACACTATGTGTACTACATATACTGTCAGCTGAATCAAGCTGTCAATACGAACCTAAAGTACTTTCTAGACAGGGGTTCTGGGGAGAGGAACTGGGTTTGAAAGATGCTTGACCCGAGCATTGCAAGCACTTCAAAAATCAGTTTCATGTTTCAAAAATGGAAGCCAAGGCACAAAGTTGATAAACTGGTTTAGGTAGTGTCTGAAAATATGATCAAAATCACCTTCACCTGCCTTTTCTTGTTCAAACAACTTCTTTCTTACCTGCAGTTCTATTAATATCGTGGTAGCTGTGAAGCACTCTGATGCCTTCCTGACAACTCATCATCTGTACATTATCATATATACACCACTGCTTTTCTCCAGTGGCGCTGTAAAACCGCCTTTTAAGCAGAACCAGAAAGATTTAGGCAGCCTTTCAAAATGTCAGAAATCAGTGTGTTTCAAAATCTCCAGGCATTCTTGACATTAGAATTTCTGTAATGCCGCAATTGAGACATTTCCTTCATGAGGACTTTTACATATATGTATATATATAACTTGTATCTGTATTGCTTTATTTTTTGCTTTAGTTATATCAAATAAAAATTAAGTTAAAAAGCTGAACACAGTTTAAATTTGGCTTAAGATAACTGACTAGCTGCCATTCTAGTTTAGCTTTGTCTTTGTCACATTATACTGTTGAATTCGAAAGCCCTCATAGTAAGTTTTTATTTATTTTGGCATTGCCATTATTTCATTGTTGGTGTGCCGGCACTATGAACAAAAACATTTTATGACATACTATGTGCTGTGACTGACAGAATATACACGTCAACATTGCTTTACCAAGAAAGAGTGCTCAGCTAAAGCGGGGGGTGGGGATGCGACACAGACAACAAAAAACAGACAGTTCCATCACTTGTCCAAATCACTCTCTGTTCTCAAATTACTGGCAGGCGAAGACATATCTGTGGGTGCCAAATTATATTACAGCCATCAGCAATAAATCAAATGCAAGGACAATGCCACAATATGTGGAATTACAGTGACTGACAGCATCAGTTGACAATGAAACATGAAAATGAGATGCTGCAAAATAGAGTGCGATAGCAATACTTAAATCTCATTGGGCTGCTTATGCTGGAAGCAAAAAGATGAAGAAGAGCAAAGTCTGTGTGACCAGGTGGGAAGCCAGAGTCCCGCAACATTAAAGCCCAGGCTACTCAAAGCCACAGGAGTATCTGTGAATGTCTCAGCACAGCCCCAGCAGACAGACACCGAGCATAAATGCAAGCCAGATCTAACATAACGATGGTGATTATTGCAACAAATAAACTCTTCTTGACATCAAAAGCCAGCAAGGGCTGTCATGTTTTCCAGAACACAACCAAAGGTCCAATTCACAAGTGACACAGACAGGAACATACGGGTTACCTTGGCCAACTTCAGCGAGTGCAACTTCACCTGCGAGGAACTGGGCAGGAGGATGAACGAGCAGGAAAACAAACAGGAGGTGGGGAAGAATGGGAGGGGGGTGGACAGACTCAAAGACAAAGCAGTTTTTCTTGTGCAAGTAGCTACATGTTACAGCCTGCTGCTACCCTGACACTAGCTACGCGTTAGAGCCAGGCTGTTCTGCCATCTGTTTCCCTGGCTGCAAGTCTCAGGTGCAACATGCACCTGGTATGCGTTTCAGCCACGTTTGGCCCAAAGGTTCTGGGTAGGGAGTCTAACTAAAAGTGTGCACACCCATATGAAGCTGATATATATCTGCTTCACCGAAGGAGAGGAAAACCCACAAATCCTATTTGAAGACGAATCTTTATGCTGAATCAGTGTAGGTACACACAATGAAAAAAATAAATCCATCAGAATAGAGCAATCATCTCAGACATTTTTTCCTTGACAAATCTAGGCTCATTTTGTGGTGCGTTGGGTGAGGAATTATTTTTTCACTGGGGCGTATCTTTGCACATCAGTTAATTTACATGATTCTTACTTTACTCAATGTTTTCCATAGCATTTCCTAATCAGAAGAGGTGCAGAGGCTGCTTGATCTGCCAATAATCAATCCGACATCATTTTCTGGCAAGAGATTTACATCAAACAGTCAACTTAATTCTGTAGCTCAGAACATGCTTTTATCGTGCCACGTCTCAGACCAACTGAATTCATTATCTTACCAAGACAGTGTGCTGATTTTAACTATTGAAATACTAACATTACAGTGAACTTCAGTTGATCCAAAGCACACACTCCGAATAAAATGTCATGGTAAGTAATTAATTTGTCTTCCGTAGAACACAGATAATGATCTTCTGGAAATTTCCTGGAGAACAGTCCCCTCCTATCCCTGCCCTTGTAAATAGGCAAGACTTTTTCGCACAGGAGTTGCATACGAGCGTCAGACCTGTCTTACGCTGCCATTATGAAACACTCACCCTTTGGGTTTTTGCAGAGCTCCAGCAAGGTCACTCGCTGTTAACTGCTGGCAGGTTTTGCAAAGACTCACTCTGGTTAGATGCTGTCAATACCTTTGCACACAAAGCATCTCTCCTAAGCGTTTAGGAATAAAACCCTCACAGGTTTCTACTGCTAGGATTAACCCTTGTCTTCAGGCTGACAGTCCCACCCCAAGCTCAGAATGCTCCCATGTTACTTGCTTTAGTGATTTTTTTTCTGGATTTCTGCTTCCTTCATTTAAGTTTCCTGCAGAGCTTTCTATCCACAGACATCGTTTACCCCTTTTTTTTTTTTTAAATCCTAATGTGCTAATACAAAATAGCATTGAGCTCTGCTAAAATATGCATCTATCCCCTTTTAAATAGCTAATCCATTTAATAACCCTATTCCATACTCTGTGTACTCACATCACCCCATGCTATCAGAAAAAAATAAAAGCTCTTGCCTACAGAAAGCAGCAGGGAACTTAAACTTACAGATTTTTTTTTCATTTTGGAAAACAGAGAACCCAAATAACCCTCTCAACGTTGTCCAGAAAGAGTAACACCAAGCCAGCTGCAGTTTAAGCACCACATAAGATTTTGCTTTGTTGAGCAAGAGCATAAAAGATTCAGCTCCAGGATAATCAATCAAGAATGGATTCTGCGTGTTGACAGGTTGCTAAGATCGCATATATACTAAAAATGTTTATACAATATTTTCCCTTTGACTGAGTAGTAATTCTGGCTGTGACAAGGAAAAAAACTCAGACAAGTTGTTGAAACAGATGCCAAAGATTTTATACAAGGAATGTCATGGCTGCTTTCTCTTTGTGCATTAACATGGTAGTAAAGCTACATGCATAAACGGCACACAGGGCACAGCCTACAAACCAAGACCACATTGCTCGCCCATTAAAAAAATAAAAATACTTTGAAGCACAGAATTATGCTGGATGTGCAGAATGTCTTTTAAGAGAGGATTTCTACCTACTTGTGCCCTCCCTTGGGCAACTGTCAGTTTATGGCAGGCTTTGCTTACAAAAACATTAGACAGTCCCCAGTAAACTTGGCCAGTACTGAAGGTGTCGTGGAATGTCTTCCAAGTCTACTTCCATGTGCAGGCTGGATGTAGTTGGCGAAGGGGCAATCACTTTGTGAGTACGTTCTTTCAGAGACAAAGTGAGAACCACGCGTTACAAGGAAAAAGTCAGTACGCTTGTTCAGAAGATAAAGTCTTTTATAGCAGTTAATTTAATTACACAGTCCTAAAACAGGGTGTTGGGCACTCGTCTACACAAGAGCACACTTAATAAGCTGGGGAAAAAATACCACAGTTCCAGGACATTGCATCAAACTCCAGCCACTCCAAGAGGAGACAACTCTCATGTGGTGGAAGAATTCTTGTCTATGTAAGCCAAGAAGGAAGAATTTTAGGCAGTTCAATCCACAATGGTCTCTTACTTCTTATAACTGGAACCACAACTCCGCAGTACAAGACAGTATTAGTTAGGTTAAGTGGTGTTTTTGATAATAAAATCAGTGAATTCCTTGCAGTCCTTTAATAAAAGGATGAAGTCCAGTGAGTGCCAGTTGCTAGGAGCAAAGAAGAAAGGTTCCCATTTTCCAGGTGGATTTGTAAGTTCGTATTATTAGAAAAAAAAAAGATAAGTCAAATCTGTGCAGTTTCTATGCAAACACATCTGAGAACACAGAGGCTCCATAGACTCCAGGATCACTTAAAAAGTGGGGGGAAAAGTCATCACAACCCAAACAACTCAAACTTCATATTTCAGAATTGCCTACATAACTTGTTCTCTTGTTCTGCTCTGGACAAGACTTTTAACTGCAACAAGCTGGCAGAGAAACTTGAAGAAAACCTGAGTACATGAGAACATTGACAGGGAGAGCGAGACCCTGCTACCTTTTAATCTGGTATTGAAGTTGAAACGGCAAAAGCAGAATGCTTTGCCTTGTGCCATGTGATTTGTTTTACCTTTTAGAGCTCTACTGGTCTCTACCAGGGGGTCTATTTCAACTTGATACTTCTTGCACTGCAAGACCACCGTTCATGCCACGGTTCAAAAAAACTTGTTAATGAATCTGGGTTTAATCTTCCATGGCCACAAGTAACAGCACCTCCAAATGTAGGGTTGGTTGAATTACCAGGTGTAATTCATACATTAACATTGGAGATTTCCTGGCAGCACAGAGTCCAAACCTTCCTCACAGGACATCGTGATCAGCAAGACGTTCCAAAAGAAGAATCAGAAGGCCATAAGTCTGATCCAATATAATAAGGAACAACACCATCCATCATTTGAACTAGGAATACTCAAAGCTTCATTAGCCAACCGTATTCTTAATATACTAAATTATACATAGATAGATATATATATAGATATATTTTTTTTTTAATTGGAATAAAATACACTGAGTTTTGGTTTGCTCATTTATAAGGGAGCTCCCTCCCTTCCCCAGTTAATTTGAAATTAAAACCTAGAGGCTGAACGTAAGCTCATTCCCAGCGTTCCAAGATGGATATAACACGAGAGGAGGCCAGACACTGGAAACATGCACTCTGGCTGCAACAGGTTAAGAGGTGAAAGGGAGACCGTATGTTTTCATTTGTAACCCTGAGAACATAAGGAATTGCAAAAAGATCTGGAGAAGAACCTGGGGGTTAAAGGTCACCAGGCTTTTTATTGCAGTTAAAGCAAACTCGGACTGGGTGATCCCATCCACGAGAGGGAACCGCTCTGCGGTCGTGTGAGCACTCATCACAGAATCCCTGGCCACAGGCCCGACAGTGGTGTTTGGAGAGTTTGATACTGAATTCTTTCCGGCAGTTGTGGCAATGCAGGATTTCATGGTCTGGTACCCAGTATGCAGGTCGGGCGGCATCTTTTACCAGACCTATGGAGGAAGTGAGGTGGGGGGATGAGAAAGAGGGAGAAGAAAACAATGTCATGTCAATGTACTGCAGTGGAAGTAATCACACACTGCAAGTCATACCACTGCCATTAAGGGGAAGAAGACCTACTGACAGAACACTTCAGTGCAACAGGGAGCCATTTAGGCCATTCTGCCATTCTCCCACATTCTGCCTTTCTTCAAAGGGATAGATGTTTTCTCCTTAAACGATGGCATCTTCCCTTATTCAGACTCTTCCAGAGGTTAAGACACTTGCTTTTCCCTACCTTCAGTTTCAGCTGTGTCCAAAAAAAACCACAGCCACCAAAGCAAACATTCAGAAACTCATGTGCTGTCTGAACTGAGCGAGGGATTTATCCTGCCTTTCATTGAGTCGGACAACAAACACCCACAAGGGTGACGGCAGGATATGCTGTAGGCAAAGCAGTGGAATGATGATCTGCGCAATGAGTAGGAAGTCAGGTCCAACAACAGAAGATTCAAATGCAAAGTGTTTGCTGACATACCTGAACTGCTACCCAGCACATGAAAGACGAGCAAGCTTTCGCTGTACTAAGCTCACCATTAAAGGTCACATTACTGATTACTGTCCCATCATTACCAACCTGGACAACTTCAAATTCTCGGCCCTCCCTTGCAGAAGTACCAAGTGCCAGCAGTATCCATGAACACACTGAAAAGGCACTCAGCATCTCTGGAAGAAAACCAAACCTGATAAAATGCTTTCTAATTGGCCAGTCTTTAGGGAACTCCAACTGGCAGGTCACTGCAGTGATGCATCAGGGGAGCACGAGTTACTCACAGCTTGGTGCACACAGATTTACACAACAGGGAGAAAAGAGAAGGAATGAACTGCAGAAACAATGTGCTGAAAACCAAGAGGAAACATCAAGTGAGAGAGGCGCTGTAGAACTCTCAACCAACAGTAGTATCATAGTGGAGGTGCCAGCCCATCACACAAACTCTTAAAGTCTAATTAGAAGTTTTGTTCTGTGGAAACAAAGATGCCTCT
>VYZM01016296.1:36898-52017 GCA_013398915.1 Dromas ardeola | reverse complement strand
AAAAAAAAAAAAAAGAGCGAGAAAAATATTATAACTATGCAATTGGAGTAAACAAGACTGAAAACACAGCTGGCTTCAGTATTCCTAAGATTAACAAGAGTGATTACTTCCTCTTCAAATTTCCTAAGTTTCTGAAGCACCAAGAAGTTCAAGGCAAAATATTACAAAGCAGTTTTGTAATGCATACCCATCGATTGGATTTAGGCTGTTCCAGTAACTGGTTTGGAAGTGATGCCTCACTGTGATTACCATCTAGTGAAACCTCTTGTACCTCACCCCATTCCCTGAGGCAGTCCTTTCAGAGAAGGGAGCACAACCCTACTTCCAAGTCTGCCAGAACAGCTACTGAGAGCATGGCAGACACTCGGTAGCATTAGTCCCCTGGCAAGCATTCATATTCAGATGCAAAACAGGAAAGTGCTTTTGTCACCTTAACTTGCCTCATCCACAGAGGCTGAGCACCTGTTCAGGGAGAAAAGCTCATCTGTGCAGCTGTGCTGCATCTATCCACAGCTGGGGGCTCTCAGACACAGCCTGTCCCGCTCCTACTGCTCTCCAGCTGTCAGATCCTTCAGCTGGGAGGACAGGCAGAGAAGAAGGTGGCAAAGTCATGCACTGGAGTCAGGTGGTCGAAGCAGGTCAAACTGGCTTTTACAGAAGTGACACAACTACCTCAATGATCCATTTCATAATTTACTGTATTGTGCTTTCATTTAAAAAAAAAAAACAAACAAAACAAAAATCCCACAATCAAAACAGACACACACAAAAACAAAACAGACTAGACAAACTTCAGCAGGTTACTTCTCTTTGGTTTCACATAGATTAAAGGACAAGCACCATGCTATTTAGGTTAGAGAACAGGGCATTTTCTATTGCTTATCTAACAAAGGTTAGATACTGGGGCAATGTGGAACAGATAAATAAGCAATGAAACAGGTTAGGGCTCTACGAGAGCCTGTCTTGCTTTTGTTGCAGAATACTGCCTTGGCTTTCAAAGGTTTCATGCTTCTGAAAATGGTTGTTTATCACTTGTTTTTTCTTCTAACAGGTTTTTTCCACGTGTTACGTGACAGGGAAGAATATGACAGAGGCACTTTTTGAGAAGGATTAAATTCACCTCCTCTGTCACAATTCCCTCCTCAAGGAATCCCCGTCAGATGAAAGGTGTAGGGCTTCCATGGCCTCTCGCTTGCCTCTCAACTTCTGGAAGCTCCTTGGCTATTTCCCCCCCCACGAGTACAGTTGGGAAGTCTCACGATACACAATCCACAGAGGCCATGAGGTAATAAATGGTTTCTTTGAACAAGGTTATTCTTAGATCAGCAAATTAATTTAAGGCTCAGCCAGCCCCATTTGCTCTGGTCAAATCTATCAGCAGCACCTAGATTTTGAAGGAAAATAAAAAACAGCCAGTGTGACAAAAAATAAGAAATAACCAGTGTGCCAGATTGTATCTGGCTAGGAACAGCGTTCAGAAAGAAAAACTCGACTGTGCGGCTGCAGTAACTTCTCATGGACTCAAAGCATTTAAGGCAGCCTCACAGTGTGGAAGAAAACAGGAAACAGAGAAATCAAAACGCTCTCAACAGAATATTTTCTGGTGTCTGTGGGAGACCATCAACATACACTCAAGTTACAGGTGCATAAGAAAGGGTCTGCTTTTTCGGTAGCTGTGATCATTAGCTTGTCATCAGGAAGGTAGTTTAGATGACAGATACAGTTTCTCCAAGTGTCTCTGGAGATGTCTCTGGGCACGAAAGGAAGTTCTTGGTTCATGGGACAGCTCCTAAAAACCATTCACAAATTTGATAGTGTGTATGTAAGCAAAAAGGAATATGATGATTTACTCTCCAGATTGTTTTGGTTTTAACTTCCGCCTCCCAAACTTCTTACCATAAGGGTGGCAGACCCTCTTTTTGCCAGAATCCGTGGTTATGCACTCCGTGGATAGCATAAAGAAATATCAGTCTTCGAACAGCTGCTTAAGTATTGGCAAGACAACTAATAACTAAGGCAGCACTCGTTATTATTCTGGTATCAGTTTGGGAGAGTTTGTGGAAGGAGCTGAGTCAGTAATCTCAGAAGACACAGAGGACAATAGGGACCACAAGGATAAGGGTAGCTCTGCAATGCATTCCCACCAGTTAGAAAGTTTGTTAGAAAAACTCACACAAACTCTGCTGCAGCTGAAATCGTCCCAAGCTGAGCTAATGCAAATGTCCACACCACCAGCCATCTTTCACATTCAATGTATTTTAACAACTGCTCACGCCAGGGCAACTTATTGTGGGAAGAAGAGCTGGATTGCTGAGCCAGACAGAAGAAAAGTTCATTCCAGATCAATAATTCAGATCACTCCAGCAGAAAAGTTACGCCGAGTATCAAATCAGACACCCAAAGCACTGAGCTGTTACCCCCTTCTAAGGCTCTAGGCTCTTACAGACTTCCTTGCAGAACAGAACTCAGGGGTGATTCAGACCAGCAAGTCACCCAGGAGCACAAGAATGCACCCAAGTCCAGCTAGTCCAACACTGTGTCTCACAGGACTTGGTAATGGGCGAGAAATAACTTAGGCATGAAAAGAGTAAATGTTTCCTAGCATGCTTTACCAGCTCTCAGTAGTCAGATGTCAAAGGACTTCCCAAACAGTGGTTGCATCCAGACAATCATGTTTGGTAGAGAACCAGTACACTTATCCCCTAGGATGTTGCCTAACCCCTTTGTGAACCTAGTCAGAGTTCTGCATCCTGCAATGTCCTGTTATAATAAATTCCACAAGGGGGAAGAAATAAAACCAAAAAAACCAAACCAATACAACCAAAAAAACCCACCCCTTCCTTTTGTTGAATATGCTTGTATGTTGTTGGGTGTTCCTTGCTCTTGTATATTTGTCTTCAAACACTACTGAGCACAGGGATGATACTCTCAAAGAACCATTCACAGCAATCCCCATATCAGTAGTCAAATTTACTTCCCTTGAGCAAGTTCCTTTAAGACATTTAAAGTCAGAGTGGGTGTAATAAGTGTCAAAGTACTAACCCCTATTGGGCTCAAGTCCCACTCCTCCGTTTTGCTTCTCATCTCTAAAGAAACTTGCATGGTACCACCTTCTGCTGCACATGCAAAGGACTCATGTTTCCATAGGTGTGTCCACTCCACATTGCCCAAGAGCTCCACATCTCTGACATGAACAGCAGAGGGTAAATATGAAACCTTCCTTAAATTGCATAGCAATATCAATTAAGAATAAAAACTTTGTATGTCTAACCTTAGAGAAGAGGTGTATCTCTCCAGCCCCTTCTCTATTTTGCCATTTCTAGTATCAAGAGACTCATTTACACTTTTGTGTAATAGCTCTGAGAAGAAGATCCCCTTCTAGAAAGAATAGTCTTTATCATAGGTTAGAATCCTAGTTAGCCTTCTTTTGTAGTTTTAACTACATTTCTGTGAGCAACTGTCATCCAGCCCCCCCGCCACAGTCAATCCACCCAAGCTGAGCTGAACTGAAGGTGAAGGTCTTCAGCAGGAAAAACGGAGAACTTTACAGCTAAACTCCTCTCTACAGAGGACACAAAAAAGTCATACCACGCTGCTGTGGAACACAACTAGATCTGAAGCCTCCTTGTCATCCATCCATACTTGGAAATCTATTATACCTAACATAACAAGTTTCCTACATCTGAGCCATAATAAAAGTAGAACTGTTTAGGAAGAGACAAGAAACAAGAACTGCTAAAATGACATTCCTGCCTACGAATTTCCTGCAAACAATGTTACTAAAACAATAACATGTTAAAAAACTTAGGAACAAAACACATAAAATAGAACAGAGTTTCCAATGACCTGTACTTATACAGCTTTAAATCTGTCTCCAGGCAAAACAAACACATTAAGAGAATCAGACATTTTTACCACAGTTTTCTCCTTTTAAAACATTTTATGAACACTTTAAGGTTTGCTAATATTCACGGAAGCAGTGCACAAAGCCAGAGCTGTGACACGACGACACAATAGCTCAAAACAAAGATCAAGAGTGCTTGGCAGAGTATTCATCAGAGTGCCTTCATTTGCTAGTCTTACGCTGTCATTTTGACTTATATTGGTACTTTTGTTGTTGCATTTTGAATTCTTACTCTTTGCTTGACCTGATTTTAACGGAGTATTTTTAATAACTAAAATACATACATTTTATGCAATTAAGAAAGATACTGTCATATAAATAATTAAATTTATGAGTCACTAGACTTGTCTGACAACCAGCAAACAATATTTCCTGTTACACATCCACTATATCAATAAAGAGGATACAAATTTAACACACTTTTCAATGAATGGAAAAATAAGCTGCAAGATTTGTAACAGCCCATCCAAATATATACCAGCATAAAATTGCAAACATCTGAAACAAATCAGTCTTCAAGTACAAGCAGTCAAAACAATCAAGTGGAAAAAAAAAAATACTATTTCCCTTAAAGCATTACTTAATACTGGCAATACAAGCAATTCTGCTCACAGTTCAGAAAACATTTAAAATTATAATGTTTACAAGAATTCACATTAACACCTGAAATCAGAAGGAGAAATGGCAAAGCAAGCCAAAACAAGATCTGCAACATTTTAAGCAGCCTTGAACTCCTAAAACACAAAACTGAGACAATTTTAGGTAACTGATCTTAAGGACAAAGTATCATATCAATCATTAAACCTGGAAACAGAACAGATCTGTCAGATCTGCCCACCTCAACACAGATTAGTTCTTTATGACACAGCTTCTAAATTTTGGCAGTTGTGTTTTACCTCTAAAAAAGTGAGTTCCTCTCCAGCAGTAGATTCACGCAGAAGGCGTACGAGTGCATGCCTAAAGCCCCAGCTCTTACCATGAGGTCACTACATCAGAATTTCAGTGTACATTGAAAACAATCAAGATCAAAACCTATAAAGCAGATTTCTTCCTTTCACTACAGCCTATAAGACAAATCTGAGAAGAATAACCTGCACTACGGTGCAGCGCTGCCACCAAAATTCACATCTCTGCAGAGCTCCTCAACCACTCCTGGAAAGGCAGTGCAGGAATGCAAAGAAATGCAGCTGGCTTACCCCAGCAACTCAAGTGCAACAGGTTAAAAGCAGCCAGAAAAAACAGGTTAAAAAAGCAGCTGGAAGTTCCTTGGTTTTGCCCCAGGAGAAACTTTTGTTGATATTCACAAATGTTTCTTGCTATCAAGTGAGAAAAAACAATTGGATCGCATCCTGTGAGGAAGAGAAACTCTCTGCTATAAAACCCATGGCATCAGTAGAGTCATGAGAGGGGCTCTAGACTATCAAAATTCAAACCCTGTTCCCACTAAGATCATAGACTAATTCAGGCTGGAAGGGATCTCAGGAGGTCATTACTCCCTCCTAGCTTTTAGAGGCCTCCAAACAAGAGAAGATTTTGATCGTAAGCAGGTGCTCAAGAAGAATCAAGGTTGACTTTTTAGCCCAAGCAGCTCTAGTTTCCAACCTTAGTTTTTCTCCTATACCTTTTCTTCTGCATGACTTCCCATGGAGAATGTCATTTATGTCATTACTCAAGTCTTCCACATATAACTTAAACATAGACATATTTGACAGAGAAATAAGTGCCTCTAAAACATAAGTTTCCTAGAAGTTTGATGACAATAAACAGCAGAGTAGAAAAGAAAGACTCTACTAACCTCTTCAAGCAAAAAGCTTGTCTCTTGTCCACTCCACACAGCCACCAAGGTACAGTACTAAGTTGAGCAGTCATGCCCATACCTGCTAACCAGTAAGCATGCTGGCTGGTGCATGATAGCACACATACTGCTTCTTACCCAAAACCACAGAAGATGTGGGTAAGCATTGGATAACGGGAGCCAGACATCTCCGAAATTAGACTTCATTAATTCTACTGCTCAAAGAGTTACTTGTTACTATGTAAAGATTTTACAGTAGCTTGGGGGAGTTTTCCCAAAAGGGCTGTGTCAATGGATTAGCTTATAAAATTGCATATGTCATACCAGTAGTTACAATCTGGTATGCAGGAGTAAGTTATTAATCATTGACCCAGCAACCACTTAAATATATTTATCATTATTGTCCTTGGTAGTCTCCTAGACTTCAGGCAAGCTGACAGTGGACATCAGCATTTTCAGGATTGGAGTCCTATAGAGCCTCAAGCCCAAATTGAGTGACCCGACACCGGATGCAGGGAGGGCAAAATAGAGGAGGGGACAGACTTACCCTGAGGATTTAATGTTAGATTCCAACACTCCTCCTCAGCATCAGCTGGTTTTGGTCTTATTCCCCACACTGGGTGCAGGTGTGGCTCAATCAAAGGAAAGCATTTGTATTAGGGGTGTTTTCTAAGCTGAAGGTTTTTATACCTGCTTACTTGCCTTCACTGCAGTACCACCTATGGGTTCTGTTGAGATTTGTTCTATTAGGCTCTGTACACACCCAGGAAAATTGTATCCCTGAACTGAATATCTTTTTCAGACCAAAGCTATCCTGTTCCTTCCCACATCTCTGACAAAGAAATTCAGGGACTCTGTTTTCATGGGTTTGTACAGAGCCTAACAGAATGAGTCTCAACAGGACCTGCATGTCCCTGCAATGAAGAGTGGAGGCTGCCCATGTCTGAAGCCCACGTCTATCTATTACAGAACTCTTTCCTGAAAGAGACAGAGAGATAAGAGTTAAATCCTGCTTAACAACTCTACCCAAAGAGAGAGACCCGATTTCAAAGGTTTTAAGACAGTGGTGGAAAAAACATAAGGGGATGGGAGGTAATCCAATTTGATTGGACTCCTCCCTAAATCAAGAGGCAATATTGACTGAAATACTGCTATTACCAGATAAGTTACCTTTCTAGATGACAGCTGAGTTATATGAAACTCCTGAAAGCAGAAGTAAGACTAGACAGCTCACTAACCCGTTTGCTAGCTGAAAAACTACTTTTGAAAGAACTCAAAATAATAAAGACTTCAAGGTAAACGCAACTGCTGCAGAAATAACACTAATTTAAGAGTGTCATCTAACTCCTAAAGGGAACAATAAACAATGAAGCAGAAAGCATTAGTCCATATCCTAAGTATCTTTCAAGTTCTCCACAGATGTTAATTTGGCCACATAGCTACCCATTACCACCCCAATGTCACAGCTGTAGCAGCAGCAGAGACCACATTCAGGTGAAGAGACATGCCCAGAAGACAGCAAGTCAGTGAGCAAGTTCATGCTGTAAGTACTAGTCTTCCTCAATACTAAGGGTAACTAGATTACCTGCGTGGACACTACTTCATACCACTGTCCTTGTTAGAGGGGCATTTACAAACTTACTTGTATTACGGTTCCAGTCTTCCTAGAAAATAGTTACTCTGGTTATTTTCCCAATTACAGGGTGTTTTGACAGGCAGGCCAAAGGACTGTGAAACTTCTGCCTTTACGTAGTCCTAAAGCAAGGCATTAACAACCCAGGCAGAAAAAGTAGAAGGTGTACTGCAGCAACATCTGACTGCTGCAGAAGTGAAAAAGTGGAGGAGATGGAAAGGCTAGAAGGGCTGGAGGGCAGCAAGCTGCCAGTGCCTTTTCCTTTCTTGAATGCACCCCAATTACTCACACCCTGCTCCTGCTGGCAGCACCCAGGAGCCCAAAAGGATTCACTGGATAAATGCAGAGAGGTACAGCTGGGGAAGCACTAGAACACCTCCTTCCCCCCACCAACCCTATTTAGTTCAGAAACTCCTCAAATCAAACAGTGGGTAATTCCAGAGTGGCTTGAGATCAGCGTCTCTCACCCGTGACATGCTCTCCTTTGCTTCCACACCTGCACACATTTCAGCATATGGACAACAGAAACAGGAAGCAAGCAAGACATTTGACTTTAATTACAGCCCAGGAGAGCTGCATCATGAAGAATGTGCAAGAGCAGTTCCAGGAAAAAGCAATATTTAGAAGTGGGTATGTTCAAATCAGCTAGGAGTCAGCCTGAGACTGTTAAAGGAACTGTGCATTTGTCGGATGGATGGCTCCTCCCCCATCTTCTAAAAATATTCTTCAAAATACTGGTATAAGTCCAGTGGAAGAAAGAACACTCCCAACCAGCAATTGCTAAGTAGTTTTTCTACTACTTCATTCCAAGGACAGAAAAACAGTGCACTTCAATGTAGGAGAGGGAACTGCAAAACTGATAACAGACTGGGATGGGAAGAATATTGAAAAATCGCAAAGTAATAAGGAAAAACTTCCTGGCGTGTAGGACAGCAAACTCCCTAAAAATACTTTGGCAAGAAAACCTCTCTGAAGCACAAAGAGGAGGAAAACTCATCAATAGTACAGCAACAGTGATGAGGGACAAAAATTACATATCCTGATCCAACAGATCACACTGACCTAAAAAACTTGGATCCTTCTACACTTCTTCTTCCTCCTTTACATGCATGGCAAATATACCAGCTGTGACTCTTCAGTTTACAGGATACAGACTAAAATTCACAGAAACTTAGAGCTGACTGTACTACCCTAAAGCACAAAACAAAAATATTCCCGCAATAACAAAGCAAGCAAGAGTGTCATAGGAACTAGTACTATTTGCTAGGCAAATGCTTTTCTACTACAGAGGCAAGCAATAAGACTTAAGAGATTGTGATCTTCTCTTAGGAGAGAAGACACACGTTAGCTTGAATTCACTGACAAAGAATACTTGCCTAGAAAAAGCATTCTTAGTGACTCTCCGTTCTCTCATCCCTAGACTTTGGGCAGGCTCAAATCAGTAGGTAATAAGAAAAAAATGACAGTACTTTCATCAGGTTTACAGTGGGAGTGAGAGAAGCAAAGCAGCTAGTATCCCTAAAGAGTTATCACTCTGTACCTGTAACTTTTTAACAAGAGGGGACAGAGGAGGACACGTGGACTGTTACGCTGTTGGAGGCTGGTTATTTAATGATTGTATAAAATGGTCTGCATTTAAATAAGGGCTACGGGTCATTCTGCATCATCTAAACTGACTACAAAGCATTATATAGATCCTGCTCAGTATTTGCTGAGGGGAAGAGCTTAATCCTTTCGGTATCTAACCCTGCTTGCAGGAACAGGAAGAACTCAAGGAGTGGGGCTGGATTTAGGAAATTGAGATGTCTATTGGCAAAACAAAAAGACCCTGCTAACTGAAGAAAGGGAGCTCATTGTGGGTATCTCAGGGGAGACACAATAATAAATGTATCCTCCTTCTTCCACATAAAACTATACTGCTGGGGATATTATTTTTGTGACTAGCTAGAGCAAAAACTTTTTTTTCCTTCCTGTTTCCTTTGTAAGACAGGCTACAAAGTCAGTACCTTTTATTTTTCTTTGCAAGCCAGAGATAGGGTAACTCCTTGTGACAGAGCTAGTCTCTGGTCAAAGATCAGTGAACTCTAAGGCTCGTAAGAGTCAAGCATGTCCCCTATCTTCTAAGGTCAATGAAAGGCTTTCTCTACTTCTATAAAGTATATGTGCCGAGTCCTTCATTAGGTCTTTCGAAAAAGTGTTATCATAGAAGCCACTAGTGACACTACAACCAAGTTCTGATCCTGTGGTAAGAACTCTCAACATCTGTTCCCCAAGATAAAAATATCAAATTGTTGTTATGCGTTGTTAAGCATTTCTTCTTCCCCCACCTCAGAAGTAGTAATAAATAGAGTTCACTGTACAACCAATACATAACACTCATTTATGCTGAAGAGTTCCATTGCAAAGGTGTTGTGTAAAGACAAAGGAAAAATGGATGATACTGCTCCAGAAACTGCATAAACGTAAGTAAGAGAGACAGACACATGGAAAAGTTCAAGAGACGGTGACACAGTATCAGGACTCGAAACAACTATCCTAACCTGACTCATATTTTTATTGTTGTGTTTTGCTGCGTTTTTCTTAATAGATCCACGAGTATAAGGAAGTTTTAAAAGAGATCAATGAATTGATTCTGTAAATTCTTAAGGGAAAGGCCTCCTGTGTGCAAGGGGCAGCGACAGCACAATGACGCTTGTTTGAAAATTCAGCAAGTTCGAGATAAGAAAGGAAAGCTGACATCTTGATAGAGCAGATCAGGAGATTCAGTTGAGGGACTTAAATGCATAAAAAAAGACAGCATGCATCTTGAGTCTAACATGGCAAAGAGGAGATGTGGAAGAGGTAATGAGAGCAGTGACAAGACCAACGCAATTGGCTGAGGAAGCAATCCCCACAATATCACTCAGAGTAGAGATGAGCAAGGAAGAGAGACTATGTCAAAGCCAATTAACAAACAGATGCTGCAGTTATCAAGAACAATTTGATTGAAGTCTCAGCTTTAGATATGCAATAGATAAGGCCAAAAGTTTAATACTGTGTAAAGAGAAACTGCATAAAAAACAGCCTGAGAAAAAGGACCTAGAACGGGATCTAAACTGCAGGTGATGCTAATTTGTAAAACATGGACAAGATTTGTTTTCTCATAGAAGAGGTCAATAAGGTCTTATGGGGGGTGATAAGTCCTGGAAGAAGGAAAGGAAAATTTGTGGTGTAGGTCAAGATGGCTGGGGACTAACTCACAAAAGTCGCAAAGCATCACGCTGTGTGGTGTGTGAGACAGGTAGGGTTGGACTCCATGAGGAACAACCTCTCTCTCTGTTTTTTCCACAGACTTGCAGCGTTAACTTGGATTTAACCTTTAGCAGCATTTGCTTAACATGAGATTACCAATCTCTTTTTGAGGTGCTCAGATATAGTGCTAATATGATCAACATCACAGAGAAGCTTGCATTTCACAGATAGGAACTTAAGCTACCATCTACGCACAACTGCTTCATAAGCATTGGTTTAAAATGGGACCTTTCCTGACTAAGTGGATTTGAAACCAGCACAAGCAGTCCTCAGCTTTCTGAGCTTATCGTTATGTCTGCAAAGCGCAAAAAGCTCCAAACTAGCTTTGAGCAGGCCAGCACATCTGTGCAACATGGCACAAAGACAATTATGCAGATCTCAGAATTATCATAGCTGCATCACTGCAGTGCTGAGCCCAAGCTGAGAATCTCCACCTCTCAGCTAAACTAATTTGTTCAGGCACAGCTCCTTATGGATTAATCTACATTTCTTCTGACTCTGGAACCAGCTCAGTCATTGCTTACACACTATAAATGTACTTCTGTTAGAGCTACCACCTCCAAGAAGCCAACAGGAACAATGAGATGAAACAAAACAACTTGAGCTCAACAACTCCAAGTTCCAAAGGAAACTAGAAAAGAAATCTCTTTGCCTTATGTTCCCATCTCATTGAACCTCTTGCAAGTTAGAGGTTTGTAAACATGTATATATCACTAAGTATCTCGATCCACCACATTTGCTCAGTAGTATAACTAGTTCTGCCTAATTTTGTAGGACTAGCATTTAACATTGCTATGGCAGACTCTTCCACTGACAGCAAATCAGCAGTTTCCTCTCTTATTTCCTAACTAATGCAACAGTCTTCAACTTCCAAAGGTCAGAAAACAGACGGTTAAAGATAGCTGGACTCCATGATTCTAATAGATCCTTCTCCTGTCTGACCAAACTTAAAAAGCCACACACCCTCAAACCTCCAATCTCCACATTTCAAGTTATTACTGTTTTGGCATTTTTGTACAAAAAGTTGGTTTAAATAATCTTGCTAATGACAAGCACAAACGAAAAGACTAAGGATCACTTTCCTACAGCTAAATCGTCTGTTCAGTATTATCAAGAGCAAAAGATGCTACAGAAGATATTCTCAGAGCTAGCTAGTCATCCGACAGCCTTCTCTAAATAAAGGTCCTCATGCTCACTAGCAGAAACATCACCATAATAACAAGCACTCTTTAAGTTCCAGCTGCCGGAAAATATTTTAATTGAAAACTCTCAAACTGCTTTGAGACTGGCTGTGAGATGTCATGTAAGTATTCAGCTATGAGGAAGAGAAGATCACTCCAGATGGAAGAGCTCTGATTCAACATCTTGGAAGTTAAGCAAGCTCATTTTTAGAGAGTTTTTTCAACCCTCTTCTGATCAAATTGCTGTGATCTGATAAAGGACCATTGCTGTCCCAATAAGGAACTTGGCTTTATCACCCATGACATTTAAATAGCAATGCACTTGCTTGCAAGAGGCAGCCAAAAGCCTGCCTCAATAAGACTTACAGATTCACAAGCATAAGGATAGCTTAAAATGGTGCAATCACACACAGCCACCGCTTGCAATTGGCTTTCCAGGACAGCCCTGGAAAGCTCCATTTCAGAGCTTGCTATAGTGGCTTGATAAAGATTATTGAAAAGTCTGCATCTTACAGTAATACTGGCATCTGCCATGCATTTCAAAGAAATGTGTGTGCGCTTAGGGGAGGCATACGAACTTAGGACTCTTACTAAACCTGAAACTCAGTCACTCATTTTACAATCACTGGTGTCCTGCAGTGTTTTCAATGTCAGTGCATCGTAAGGGCTGTACCTTTCTTCCTTTTCCACTCCAAAAGCCAGGAGAATTCGTCAGCCAGTACACCTGAACTGACCAAAATGCGATCCAAGTATCTTGCATCTATTCTATGCTATAGTGTAATTACAGTGTACATATATATATACACACACACACTCTTGCATAGAATAGATGCAAGATACTTGGGTCACATCTCCTTGCAATGCATGGTAGACACATTGACTGTTACTATGATGGATACAAATAACTAATCTACCAACAATCAAGACATCATCACAATTCTTTTTACTGCTGGTAACATGAATATGTTAAATTAGAGCAACAAGATGTTAAGTCTTCAGGTGACTACACATTTTCTTTCAGTGCCTCCTGAACAGGTTTAACATGAAGGATGCAATCTAGAAGCCAGAAGATGAAGCTGAATTTTTAGTTGTGTAACTAACCTGCTCTGTGACTTTCACACATTGCTGTTTTTACATTTGTAAAGTACTTCTATAGTTGTAAAGTCCTTATGCTCACCAAATGTAAAGGCCAACAGAACAGTTAATTAACTGTATGTATTGAATGCTAGACCCTTTAAAATAATGCATCCTGAGAGGCTGTTCCTAGTCAACTAGTATTTCTACTGTTACTACCAGCAGGCCTACCCTAAATTGATGGCCAATTTCCCCCTCTTTCAGCAAAAGGTTAACATGGAATAATATTTGTGACAAGCAATATAGCTTAACGATGGTGTCAGTAGGACTTGGATGGCACACTTTGGATCCTTATTTCTACTTTTTCCCATTCCTAAAAAGCAGATAGATTTACTGATGCTAAAGGAGGGTAGCGGGGGGCTATAGACTTGCATTAGCACTGCTTGGTACATTGCCCACTCCTAGTCATACGGTAGGAGATTAGCTGCCAGCACTCCCATTTGCAGGATATCTACTGCAACCCCCTCAGTTCAATTTTGTTCAGGAATGATCAGCATCCTGCACAGAGAGCTCTTATCTTAGTTGCGTGTGTCTCAGTACAGAGCCAATTCTTTCGCCAGCTTCGCTTACCAAGCCTCTTAGAGGAGGCTCTTGCCACACGTAAGGTTTTAATGAACTTGACCTTTTGAAGAACTCATGAGCAAGGCCAAGGCCACTCCAAGGCACTGTGTCTTTTTGGCCCAAGATAATCACTTAGTGCCACTTAACTAATTTTGTTACCACTGCTGCCAGTCACGCTTCAAGTATTAATCATGCATCACAGCAGCCTGTTGGGACTAAGACAGAAATGAAAGGATCTCGCCTGTTCAAACAAACCACAGCAGTTCTTACCTGAATCTCCTCAGTTTCATCCACCAAGAGGAAACTCACAACTTTCTCTGTCATCTTCCTTCTCTTGGTCTCCTCATCCATCACCTCCTCCTCTTGCTGCTCTTGGGCTTTGCCAGCATGGTACACGGTGACAGGGTGCTTCCTTCTGTTCCCCCCAGCATGCGTTCTCTTCTGGCACTCCACGCAGAGGTTGATTTTGCACACCTGGCACCTCACCGCTGCTATCTGCCTCGAGCCCGTCATACTGGCATGCATTATGTTCCCATTGGCACCTTTGCAGGAGTCACAGTACGGGACATGGCCGGGTCTGATACGGGTCCGTTCATGGTTCCGTAACCTTTCCGGCTGATGCAGCTCTTCTTCACAACGCTGGCACTGTAGGCTCCTGCACTCGTCACACTCAAAGATTGCTTCATCTGTCCCACTGCAAACATAGCTTTCCTGGCACAGGAGTGTCGTGTTCTGTCCCTTCTCTGCAGTTTGTGTGTGGGCGCTCATCTTCAGATTTCTTTAAAGCAACGTTTTTCCCTCCTGTTTCTGTTTTGAACAATGCTATGTGTAAGAGTCAGCTGCAAAATTAGTTATTTTCTCAGGGGAAAGAAACACAACAGGAATTCTGTCCGCACCTAATTTTAAATAATGAGTAGATGTTTCTACAACATTCATACACTGACCTGTCTCCCAGGAAGAGTCTTGTTAAGCGCAAATGAAGTTTTCTTTCTCCAAAATGAACTTAAACAATGTAGCTGGTTTCGCGTATGGTTATACCCGAATGCTGGTATACATTCTTTCTCTGCTTAGCTGTAGAACGTATTTTCAGTGATGAGGAAACCCCCAGCCCAGTGTACTTCAGCAGACAGGACAAGTATTTCCCTGGAGCAGGGCACGGAGGGAGACGGTGACACAGAGGCAAAAAAGGCATTAGAAAGGCACAAGTGCATATACACGTACACGCACAGAGGGGACTGTGTCAATACTAGAAAATTCTCCACTTTCTCTCCCCGGCTAAGCTCCTCCTTCAGAGTTCGCAGTATTTATTTGCTGGGAATTTCCTGATGTGCTCCGCCAGATAAACAGAAACCCGCTCTCTTTGTGCGCTCCTCCGAGCGACGCCGGGTAACGACCGCTACCGCCGCCCGGCTGACGGACTACGGGCTTTCTCCCTCCCCGACCCCAGCTGCCGAGGCCGGCCCCCGCAGCCAGCGCCGGCTGAGGCCAGCCTGCGCGCCCAGCCGCCTTTGTCTCGACCCGCTTGCCCGCCGCCTGCGCGGGGCCCCGGCCCTGCCTCCCCCACCCCAGCCCCCCGCTCTGGGATGACCCTCCGGTTTCGCGGACCGGCTGCGGCGGAGG
>VYZM01016296.1:0-30724 GCA_013398915.1 Dromas ardeola | reverse complement strand
CCGGGGTGGGAGGGGAGAGCGGCCTCGGGGAGGCGCTCGCGGGAGAGCGGCCGCGGGGGCCTTTGGCTTCCTCTCCCGCCCAGGAGGCGTGGGAGTCCCTTCCGCCTCCCGCAGGCGCGGCGGGGCGGAAGGCGAGAGGAGCCCATCGCACGCCCGGGTCGAGGCCCTGCGCCTCTCGGGTGGGAGCGGGCGAGCCCGGGGCGGAGCGTTTGTTTTGCCGGCGCCCGAAACCGCTGCCCGGCCTGGTGCGGGCAGCCCCGACCGCGGGTGGGATTTTGCTTTTCGATGTCAGGGAAACGGGTCCTGCGAGGAATCGTTTTTCGACGCTATCGCGGCAGGGAGGTTAATGTCCTTAGTGCGGACTGGGGTAGTCATGGTAAAACACATGTTGTGCATAAAAGAATCGGAGCGATTCATCCGTGTTAGTAACAGTTGTGATGTGTACATCGGCGTGTTTTTCTCATGATGTCGTTTTCTATTATAGAAAAAGACCTTTGTCTGCCTGAAGGAAAAGAGGGTTTTCTGTTTAAATACAGCGAGCATCCCGAACACAACTAACTTTTTTTGGTAGTAGGTCGTACATGGGCTTGCAGGAAGTGAAATCTTAAAATTATGTAGTTCGCAGTCTGTTCAGATTAAAATGCACGCACATGGATTTTTAGTAAGTTTTTGTGGGGCGGAAAGGCATTGCTTCACACACTGCATCAGCATTTATGGAAGACAGTCCAAAAGAAATTCTAAGAAGGAAGAACAGGACAGTTTCTTGCTTTCCTTGTAAAGGAGTGGCATTGTACATAGTGCTTCAGGTTTCTCTGCTTCTGTCTTTTGAGTGCCCATTCACATAAATGTTGTAATGCCACATGTGTTTTGTTTTGGGAAGAGTTCATAGCAAAGTTAGGGTGGAGAGTCACTTATTTGACTGACTAGGGCTTTATATGGGTGCAGAGGCACAGAACTAGGAGCTAAGTCAAAGGCCTTAAAGTTCTGGTGACGTGCTTAACAGAGCCCTAGGGCTTTTGGACTGAGCCTTTGGTTTCAATGAGCGTTGCTTAGCTTGCAGGCAATTTTGGAGAACACTGTGGGGCTGTATGAGAAAGTGGACATTTTGACTGAGAGAATCATTTGGCATGAAATAAGAGAGTTCTCTTTTAGAGAGTTGGTGGGGTTTTTTTGAGAAGCAATAATGTAAACAGCATTGCAATGGGTGACAAGTTACGGGGTTAGTTATATTTATTTATTATAAAAATCCATATATCATGTAGAGACTGAGATAAAAGCCTATATGGTAGTACTGACTTTAATAGATTGGTTTACTGTATATGTTTTCTCCAGTTGTTTCTGAAAATGCTTTTGTTGCTCAGCTTCACCTATCATATAACAAAAGTTTAAAATACTTCATCATAAATTGTAGAGGAAATTATTGTTCGCTGTGTGTTGCTGCCTAGGTATTGCCATTAGAATCAAATACCAAAACTTTGTACAATTCTTAATAGGAATTACTCTAATTCTTCAAAACCATTAGAAACGTTTTTATGTGTGAAAATTTTTTTATAGGGACATTTCAGTGAAACATAATAACGTGGATATACAAATCAAATGTCTTCATATAATATCTTTAACCAGTGTGTTACTAAATAGCATAGTATTACACACCATAGGTGTGGGTTTTGTCAGGTGCTCTTGTAATAGTCTAAATATTAAGGTTATAATCTGAACTGAATTGTAGTTAATTAAAAAAAAATCCAAACAAGTTTTGTGCTTACTGCTCCGTTATTTGAGGGGCTAGCTTGCATAGCTATTTGGTGCAACTTATTCTTGACTCAGTGTACAGATTTTTTGTGCTGCAGAATAAATGTGGAAGAGAAGTTAAAATAAGGCAAAGTGAAATCAAACTAGATCAGCCATATTGTCACTGCTGTTATGACACTACATATATGTATTCTTAAAACACCTTAATTCTGTTTATGCATTGACTTCAGGATTATTACAGTTAAAATTAACTTTGTGTAGTACAACAACACCTCAACAGTAAGTATTGTTGTAACTGTTTGTTTCATGGGGAACTTAACTGTTTTGAAAATGGTTAAAATGTTTTGCAGGCTTTAAATTAAACTTATGATGTGTAAAAACAGAGATACTAAGGAGATTAATCTTGTGACACTGGTAGAATTATAATGCTACCTTGAATAGGTGATGTAATTGTCAGTTTAAAATACATTAGTTACCAAGGATTTTTAATAAACTCATTCTGACATATCTCTTCACCCCTTTATTAAAAAAATTGAGTAAAAAAAAAATTTAAAGAGTACTATGATTTTTTTAAAAAAAATACATTAACAGTGCAGCCAGAGCAGTACAATCTTCTCATAGTCAGTCCCCTCTTACTGGGACTTTTGTGAGTTGGAGATAATAAAGAAGCATAGGGCAGCAATGTCTGAATGTTGGTGACCCTTGTTTCATAGTAATTCTGAGTTCTGTGTGGTGTCAGAACACTTGAGTCCAGCATGCCGTCATGCCAGTCCTGTGCACTTACATAGTTGTGTGTCAGAGCTAACGTGTTTCTAACGGACAGAGGTCCGGCCCAGCAGGGATAGCACCGAGTCAGAATTAACAACTCTCTGTGGGTTTTACCAAACCTTAGAGCCATATGGGTGTTCTGTACTCTCTCCAAGTTTCAGAAGGTTGGTGCATGCATGGCTCTGCATGGCATTTGGTTCCACCAGGACTTACTAACTCAGAAGAGCAGTGTATGAAAGCAGCTGAACTCCTTCTAGGCCAAAGTTGAACCTGGAATATTATAATTGTGTTTGTGTAGCACTTGCGTTAGTCAATAGCTTGAGCTGGATTTGAGCTGGGTCTGCTTAGAGTAAGCTTAGATATTTTGCCATCCATGACATCATTAATCTGCAGTTTACAAAAATTGCTCAAGGCTAATAAAGTGTGCACTTAAATTACTGTGTTAACTTGGATCAGGAATGTGCTTTTGAAGGAAGTCTCATGGTCATCCTCACTTTGGAAACCTTTTTTTCACATTGGTTTGCGCTATTCTGGTGGATGAACTGTATTGTTTTTGGATGAAAATACACTGAAGAATGCACTCTTACCTGCAAAATGGACATTCATTCCAGTGGGGTGGTCCTCCCCAAAATGTGTAGTGTGGACGTTAGGGTTTCAGCTTTGTTTTAACAGACCCGCTCCTGTTCTACTGCCATGCTTGCTGGCCCGGACGTAGTCTAAATTGGCTGCACTTTGAGTCAGAGACCTGACACAAATCTGTCATCCGGGGGTCTGAAGATACCATTATTTCAATATTTTGAATGATGTCAGGCCAAATGCTCACTGCTTTTCTGGCCACTGTAACATTTATGCAAATCAATCTCTCACTTAAAGAGCTGCTAGTTAAAATGCAGCTATCAAGAATGCTGCTTGCATCCAGTTTCACTTGTGTTAATACTTTCATAAGTCAGCTGAGGTTTTAAAAATATCTCAGGACTGTTTAATTCCTTACTTACACATTTAAATATATTGGCAACATTTGAAGATTGCTGTATACAATACTGAGACCACAGTAAATACATCAGACACTGGTCACTGAACTGTACTGGCAGAGTAGTAGGACAGTCTGCAGAGAAGATCAAGATACTGTTCCTGAGCTTTCTACAAGGGTATTCTACCTAGACCCAGCTTAGCATCTCTTAACTTTCCATACTTAACCCTTGGTTCGTAGTTGCTTATAAATTTGATGTTGGAGGCCCATCTGACTGTGAAGAGTATGTATGTTTCTTTTGTGTGTTCTCTAGCCACTGACAGAAAAAAATGTGCTGTGCAGTTCCCTTCATTGTAGCGTCTTGGCTGCTGCAAGGTACCAGATGCATCTTCCTCTCTTGTCCAGATCTCTCACTTCTCCAGTGAGCAGTTTCAATCTTGGTATCTGTTGATCCTCACAATTTTCGTAACGGAAACAGAATTAAACTGTTCTCTCTGCCAGTTTCACATTGGTAGTTATGTACAGTAGTTAGACCAAGGCTTTCTTCAATTCTAGTGTTGATCTTCAGTGTCAAAGACAGCAGAGGTGTTAGGATTGGTCTGTGCAAGAACGAAGTCAGTAAGAGGGCAGCTTTCTAGCTGCTGTGAAAGTAACTGTACAAATATGGAAAAAATAAGGACAGAGTGCTTCAAGTAAGATGGATTGTTGAAGCCCTACAGATAACAATGTGTTTCACTTCTATCAGACTAGAAGATTGAAAGACTAAATTTTGATCTGTCCTTACTAACTGCCTTGTTCCTTTTATGCAGTAATGGTTACTTTGACTGCTTTTTTATTTAAATTAAAAAAAAAAACAACACCACCAACAACTTTGCCTGTTCGGCATCTTTTAATTTGAAGAACTGTTTCACCTCTTAGTCCCTAGGCTTTTTTTTCAGCCTTTCCAAAATGGTGTCTCAGATAAAGTGCTTATCAGAGCAAGAGAAGGGACTGCACCTACAGGCAGCCTGGAAAATTACTTCTCCAGTTGTTCTTTTTTGTTTAACAGACCACTCTTTAATGTCTCGTGGACCTCAGAATGGTGTAACGCTATTGCAGCCTGTTCAGAACCATCTCAGACCCAATAGCTTATTGCTCTACCATCCTGCCCCAAAACGGCTTTGAATTTTGTTCAGTTGTCTGTCAGCTTGCAATTTAGATAAGTACTGAGAACCTTAAAGATCTTAATTTTCTGCCTTTCCTGGGACCCTTGGCTGTTGTTGGTTTTTTTTTTTTTGGTGAAAAGTTTCAAATAGCAATATCAAGGTGGGTAAGGGAGTTCTGTTCTCTTGCATACCATCCAAGTTTCAGATTCTAGAGCAATGTCAGCTGATGTGCACATAGTCTGAAGAGACAATAAACAATACTCTTCCAAATAAAATATTTTGTCAGTACACTTTTGATGCTTTTCTTTGCCCATTCAGTTTTAAAAATCCAAGAATGGCAGGAAAATTAGGCATATGGATACTAAGGGGGGGTGTGTATGTTTATTATATTGTATAAAATGATATTTATTGAACTGTTGGAGGAATGCTTGCATTTACTGTCTTGGTTTTTGTACCATCTTAGACCTTGCGTCACAGGAGCATTTATCTTTTCTCCTGCTGAGATGTTGATGGATGCCCTTTGGGGCCAATCAATGAATGCCATCATCACAAACCTCTTGTAATTGTAATTGATGGAGTTGTAAATGTGTCTTTGGGTGAATTATACTATAGGGTCCTATATGTGTTCTTATACTAGAATAAGTAAATTCTGATGTTTGAAGGTGTTACCAAATACATTTGGGTTTCCCTTTCATACTCTCTAGCCTACTATATACATTTATCTCTCATAATTGTTTCCAGACTCTGGGAATAAAGTTTTGCTGCATAATTCTCTTATTATAATTTTTTAGCTCTTTCAAATGTACCTACTATTATGATAGAGTACTGATATTAGCTCTTACTCCTAGTTTTTATTTAAGACTGTTATTAACTACTTGCTCTTGTGCATGTCCGGAAGGCACATCTGTATCCAGTGAAGCTTGTTTCCTGTTTCTTGAGGTGTGTTCAGTGCTAAGAAGCTGGGGAAGGTATTTTATAATCTACAGGTCTGTTGTATGTATCAGAATTTTGCTTATCATAACTCTTTCTCAAGGCTGCCTTCTTCAGTTTTGACTCATGGTTGCCTGTTTGGAAAACAGTTGCAGTGAAGATACTGTACTGTAGGTTGTAAAGCAGTCTGTACTATGAGAAAGACAGATGTTTGTGCAGACAGCTAACTGGACTCTTGTCACTTGTGATACAGTGTCTTTGTGATTGATACCCACACAATCCAGTGTGTTTGAAGTTCCTCCAGTGCTTTCTCACCACAGTGTGAATGTGCCTGTAGGCTCAGCACTAATACTGGTGACAGGTTTTGGTTTTTGGTTGGGTGGGGTTTTTTTTCAGAACTGACAGCCAACCTTTTTTGAAGACTGAACCACGTAAGGTTGCCGAGATAATATTGGAAGCAAGAATACATGCCTCATTAGTTGTGTTAAGAGCAGTCTTGAGGGTTTTTTTTATTATTTGGTGGTGTTCGTTACAGGGTCAGTAATATATGTACATAATAACATTATTTGATATTCAGATGGTTATTAATCTTTACTCTTCACAGTAGCATATTGACTCTCAGCTCATGGGCTATCATCCAAGTTGAGCTCTAGAAGATGTATGAACTGGGAAGTTAAAAATAGATCAGAGAACCCTCTTCCAAGCTTTTAACTGTCTATGTGCCAAATCTGGGGATCTCCCCAATGTAGTCTTAAATACAGTTTCTGTCAGTGCTGAGCATCGGGATGTCCCAGTTCTTTCATTTTGTTCCACAGTTGTATTGTGATCATTTTTTGTACAAGAGAACTACTTGCTTTATCGAAAAATGTATTACAAGATTAATTCTGTTTTCAGATAGTGCAAAAGATAGCTTTATTTTAAAGAAACTGCAAACTGTTATATGCTGTTTATTCACACTCCTTGTAAACCATTGGTATGAGAAGTCAGATATAGTTCCATTTTTCACTTCATTCTGAAGCACTTTCCCTAGAAGTGCTGCTTTTTATTGTGAAAGAAGACTTCTACTGCATTTGTAACTTAAAGAATAGCAGGGGAAAAAGAGCTAAAAAAAAGTTTTAATTTGTACATATGAAGATTTAAAATCATTATGGACACTTACCATTTGCACTGCTTTTGTAATTCGTATTTGGGAGCTGACTGGTATAAGTTTCCTTTTCTATCTTTTTGACAGATTGTGACTGGAAGAATGTCTTTTCCACCTCATTTGAATCGCCCTCCTATGGGAATCCCAACGCTTCCCCCTGGGATCCCACCTCCGCAGTTTCCTGGCTTTCCTCCACCTGTACCTCCTGGTAAGTTATATTAGTATATGGAAGTGTTGTAGAAATAAATTACCTTTTATTCTGAATTGTATTATTTACAAAAGTTACTGGCTCTTAACATATTTCACTAACTCTGATTTGTGTACATTGCAGCTGAGTTTCTAGTTTACCCACAGGTCATGTCATGTGAGCAAGCTTTTGGTCTACCAAAAGCTGCTTACTTCTGACCAGAAATAAGCCATTAGAGACAATACCGGACTTTGTCTTGGACCTTTTTTCCAAGACTGAAGCTAGGTGGTGATTTTTTGTTAGTGTTAGGTATTCTAAGAGCCACTGTTTTGACAGTAGACTATGGTTTTCAATTTCTTTCAAATAAGCCATTAGAACGGCCGTTGGAAACACTTGGGTACACTGAGTACGTGTGGTATGAAAATATTCAAGTAACTTTCAGAGAAGGTCCAACTTCTTGCATTGTTTTTCTCAAATTTTTTGTAAGTCCTACTTTCTTTTATGCTACTTCTTAAATACTTTCCTCCACGCATCTTGCAAACTTACGTTATGTTCCCTGTTCCTGCTAATCTTCCCAAAACTGATCTCACCTTTTTTCTTTGTTCATCTGTAAGATCAGCCTCTGTTCTTTGTGTTGAGACTTTTAATCCGTTTATCTGGAACCACCTTCTTTCTGTACATTGCCAGTATAGATAACAGTGACTAGAGGCAGGAGACCACAGAGCTAGTGGGAGAGAGGAATACTTCAGAAAATTATCCCGTTAAAATTCATCACGAGGGCTGCAGAAAATAACTCCTGTCTGTATGGTCTTAGGCTGTGTTGTGCACAAGTGTTTTTTAGACAATAAAGGCATTCAAAAACCAGATGGCTGAACTCAGGACTGGTTTGTACACATCCATTCATCAGGCTAATCCTTTACTTGCATTAATTTTTCTAACCTTTTTTTCCCTGAGACCCATGAGATGTTACCTCATCAAGGCAGAGTTCTTGATCGGGTAGCATTCTGCTGTCAAAATTTCATACCTCTTATCTTTACTAGCTCCAGTTTATGTATACTAGTGTGAAAAACACCAGATACTTTTAAAAGTAACTTTCTGAATAATATTTTAAAATGCCTGATAAAAGTTTCTGCTCTGAACACTTGCTTCTTAATATGTGTGACAAAGATCTTTTTGTTCTCTTGCTGTGTTTGACTTTTTATGTAAATAGTCTTGTTTAAGTATTAGTAATCCAAACAGTATGTAGAGTGGAGGAGCTTAGTATTAGGCAAGAATTAAATTTTTCTCTGCACACTGGAAACATCATTTGCTTACCCGTGCAGATAATGGATTTCTTAGCACAAGTGTATCATGAGAGTTGAAAATGCCAAAAATGGCACAGTGACTTTACGGAAGTCTACTCTGAAGTTATTCCATATGTAAGATTACAATTTTAGTGGCTGATAGTATTATCTTTATCTAGCTGTTTGCCCAAAACTTCATGTTCTAGTTATCTTACTCAGCTTATAATTTTTTTAAAGTTTCAGTTAGAGCAGTTGCTTTTGTCAGAATGAAGTTAGGAAAAGTGTTTTGCTTTGCTTAAAAGTATGGCTGTTAAAAATAAGAAGTTCTAGGATTTCCATCATGAAGGGTGGAAGATTTGATAAGGAAGTGATTCTAATAACTCTTGTCATCTCTGAAGTTTACTGGATATCATTAAGATGTAAAAAATTACCGTTCATTTATAAGAAATGCTGTAATGGGTCAGACCAGCAGTCCATATAGCCTGATGCGTTGTCTGGGCAGTGGGATTACAAGATGGTGATTAGGGTGGGCATGTACACCTGTCTGCTTTCTGAGTCTGTTCCCTTATACAACTGTAGTGCTAGGGATGTTACAGATTATGATCTTCCTTTTTTCCTTTATCTTTTCTAGACCTGTCATTCATTAATATTTTGATATTTTTTGATCCTGCTGATACTGTCCATCTCCACTGGCTCCTCTTGCACCAAATTTGACAAGTTCATTAACCATTGTGTAAAGTGCCACTTTCTTTTGTCTGTCTTCAGACTCATTGCCTATTTAGTGTCTCCCTCCTGCCCTACTTGTGATCTGAGTGTTGAGTGAGTTGCATTTTGTGGTTTTGTACCTGTCAGTCATGTTCCATGCCTTGCAAATCTCCACACTTCAGGAGTCTGAGTATAGAGTCTTTCGTAGTAAAGCAGCTGCTTCAACGTTTAAGTCATGTAGTTGCTCTTCTCTAAGGCTGCACGTTGTTCTTGAGTTGCAGAGACTAAGTCTGTAGGCAGTAATCAAGGAATAGGTGCACCAGGTTTTTGTATAGCAGCTAAATGATGCCTATGTTCGCTGATAGGCTAAATGATGCCCAACATCTTAGTGGATTTTTTTTTTGCTTCTGCTGAGCATTGGGCTGATATTTTCAGAGAACTGTCAGTGATAACACAAGCAAATTTAACACAAGTAAAATTCCAAGTTCAGCATTATGATAATTACAATAGTTAGAGGGTTGCACAAGCAGAGTCTTGTCTTGGAGTGGTTCCTCCAGTTTGTGAGATGCCATGGTGCATTAAAACTGAGAGCAATGCAGCTTTTGGTTCTCTGAATGATTTGGAGGGATAGGAGGCAGTATGACTTTAATATGAAGGGAGTGAGGAAGAGCATGGCGTGACAGAGAAAATAAATGATAGAATCAAAGCAAAACCAGAGTGGATGAGGAGAAAGCTGAAGAGGTTGTCTGAGGAGAAGTGCTGTTTCAGGAACAAGCACTGGAGAAAGGAGGAAGAACAAGTCCAGGAACAGTAGGTTGCCAAAGTTTGGTTAGGATTTTATGAATACAGCAGTAAGAGATATGGAGAAGGGAAGGATCAAAAGGGAAGGATTGAGAGTGAAAGACAAGAATGAAAAAAGAGATCTAGGATCCCTAGAGGATATTTCTCTGAAGAACATGAGTCCATTGTTCTTGAGTCTCAAGGTCTTTACTGACCAGCAAATAGTTATGAAATCCATTTGCTTACTATCTGTAACCTCATCTAGCAGCTGGCAGGGAAAGATAAACAGCCTTTATTACGATTAGATACTGGCTCGTATACTTAAAGCTGCCAGTTAAATTGGTGGTGGGAAAGAGGGTATTACATGGTTTCACCTCATTAAATATTGTTTTAAATTAAGTTTTAGAGACTGCCAAGTCAAGTATTCAGCAGGTAGGGAGCTTCTGGGTTGAGGTTTTCTGTGCTGCCTTTATTAAACTGTTCCGTAACTAATACCATGAAGCCTTGGTTACATTCTCATCCCTAAGCAATTGGTCGTGCTATGAGAATTGAGCAAGGCAGGAATGAGATTATCTTCTGTCAGACTTCAACTGCTTTTGGTCTTTATTTATGGAATTCCCTGCCTCATTCATTACATGGCTATCTTCTAGAACAATACTGTGGTTTGAATGTGCTTTGAAAATAGATTAGTTTGTGATGAACAAAGTTGAAATGGTTAATATGATAAAAGTGACCAGGATGCACGTGGTATGTTACCATGCTCAGGCTGTGCTTGAAAGCTTAAGGAATTACTGGTAATTGATACTGTGAAATTCTTATTTGACCAAAATTGTTGCCTGATTTGGAAATCACGTCTGCGATCAGTTCATTTGTATTCATCAGTAATTTCAACAGGGCAGATTAATATTAATGTCTTGTCTTCCTCAGGGACCCCTATGATTCCTGTACCAATGGGCATTATGGCTCCTGCTCCAACTGTAAGTAATAGAGTGGGGATGAGGTGGTAGTAAAATAAAATGGAGAATAAAACCTAGTAGATGTCAACAGTATTTTTGTTTTGCTCTATTCCATCAGAATTCATACTATGAAAAGAAAGACTTCCCTTTAAATGCAACCATTATGCAAATGTTGTGCTAATTTCTGACCTAGACAAAGTTTGAAGTAATGTCTGGAGCTGCTAGGTGAAGCAATTACTGTTCTTGCAAGAAGATGTACTTCTATCAAATACAATGATTTTGGCTTTGCTTTCAGGTCATGCCTGGTCTTCCTGTGCAGTACAGTTAGATCAGTTAGATTCCAGGTCTCTTGCTTTTGAGTTTGTTGGCCTGAGAGCGTGTTCCGGAGGCATCGCCTCATCGATGTTTATAAGGCCATTGTGCAGCACTGCTGAGTTGGCCAGAAGATGTGCATTCACAAGGTTACAAACAAGCTCTCTTTCCCCATGTTGCAGGGGAAGGAATAATTGCATGTAATAGGCATCTATAGAAGAGCATATGAGAGAAAGGTCTCTTTCTTTGTCTTACTAATTTCTACTTGGAAGGAAGGTTTATGATTTATGGGGTGGAAAAAAGTGCTCTTGAAAATATAAAGGTTACTACGTGGCTTCAAGGTGAATTACCATTTGTGTAATTTCGCATAAGTGAAATCTCCAAAAAATACTGAATTTTTTGATAGCTTGTGTTATCTGTTACAGGAGGATATCTTCATAGTAACTGATGTATTTAAGACAGAGATACTGGAACAAATGCATTATTCAGTTTTCTGATTAAAGTAATTGTTATTAAGTGACACTTCTAGAAGGGTGTTTTGAGAAGAGGGACTCAGTGCATATATACCGTTAAATCTTAGGTGGAAGGAGGTGGAAGAGGTGTGCAGCAAAATGGAACAGATGATCGTACCTGTCCCTCTATGGTTTATTTTACAATGTTTGCTCCTTAGCCCGCAGAGGCATTGGGTTGTGTGTTAAATAAAACAGTAGTGTTTATTCACTCTGTGAAAGCTTTAAGACCTGTCATGTGTCTATTAAAGCCATTTGAGTCAGTTACTTTTCTATTTGCAGCTTGCTTTTAACACTGTTAGGTAAGGTACTTCAACTTTCAGTGACTCAAATGTTGCAAATTAATTATTTGTAGAAGAAATAATACCTAATGTTACTGTATGGTCACCTCGAGACCTTCCAGTAGCCATGTTCAGGTACACCTTTTTTTTTTTATGTCTGTCTTTGCCAGAAAATGGCAGTCTTTTTTGTGGTGTATAAAGCATTAAAGCCTGAACCACTTAATAGTGCCTCACTCTGTAAGCCCAACTAAGGTTCATATGAAAATTTAATTTTGAAATACGTGTGTATCCCCAAATCTTTTTGTCTTGCAGATTTAAATAAAAACCCACAACTCAACACTTTATTTTACACCCTCTCCTCCTCTTTATAGGTATTAGTTCCTACCACAGTATCTATGGTTGGAAAACATTTGGGAGCCAGAAAAGATCATCCTGGCTTAAAGAACAAAGAAAACGATGAAAACAGCGGTCCCACTACCACCGTTTTTGTAGGCAACATTTCTGAGAAGGCCTCAGACATGCTCATACGGCAGCTTCTAGCAGTAAGTACAGTCAACTGCTTGTTAAATTTTATCCCTAGCTCATGAATGAAGTAATGACCCGCAAGCAGTGGATTGAAACTAAAAGCAGAGTTAGTCCTTCTCACTGGAACAGCAGTCCATTACACTTGAGTTTAAAGTCAGTAAGTGAAGAGTATAGCTTTTGTAAGCTGTAGATGTCAGCGAACACAGGCATATTTTATTTTTAATAGTGTTTACCCTTTTTACATGTAGACTTTTGCCAGAAGTGGTTCATTTTTTGTAATGTTTCAAACATAAACAATAATAGTTAATTAATATTTATCTTTAATGCAGAAATGTGGCTTGGTTTTGAGTTGGAAGAGAGTACAAGGGGCATCTGGAAAACTTCAAGGTAATTTTTCATACTTTTAAAATCTCTAGTTAGACTCTTGTTTTTATTACCTGGCAGCTTGTCAAGTGTCTGACGCATTGCTATTCTTAATACTTTTACATTTTAAGATATTGTATATGATAGTTAACTGCTAAATGCTTCCTAGTAAAGGGCTAGTATTTTCTGTCCTTGGAATCAAGGCAGAATGAAAAGAATAACAGTGAGAAAGTTTAAATGGGAAAATGTATTGGGGGGCCTAATTTTGCTCACCTTCCTGTTTTGAGACTGAATCAGGAGTTTATAGACTATCCCTGAGAAAGGTTTACCAGTTTGGACTTAGCCTCCAAAGGGGCATATTTGCAACACTGTTAATAGTCTCTTCCATTGCTATGTATTATTCTTCCGTGTTAAGGAGGTTTTCCTGATGTAAAATTTATCTTCCTTCCCTATCGTCAAATTGAACTGATTTATTTTTTCTCTTGACCTTTATTTAGAAAGGAACTGTTTTGGTTACTGTTTTTTGCTGTTAGTGTTTTCATATCTTCCCTAGGTTGGGGTTTTTTTCTTTTCATTTTTTAAGATGTAATTCAGTTTCTTCAGCTTTCTTATACCTTGTTGATCTTGCTCTCATAAAGTGTTTTTCTCATTGACAACTTTCTGTAACTGTTGTGAAGAACCTAGTTTGAAATACCCCTCCCTCTAGGTTAACAGTCAGCTGTTGACCGATGTCCTTGGTCTTCAGACAGTTGCAAATCCACCTGAGACATGTCTTCATATAGACTGCATTCCTTAGTTAAGACAGACATGTCAAAAGCTTTGCACACACAACCATGGAATCGTAGAATCTGTTGGGTTGGAAGGGACCTTTAAAGGTCATCTAGTCCAACCCCCCCTGCAATGAGCTGGGACATCTTCAACTAAATGAGGTTGCTCAGAGTCCTGTTCAACCTGGCCTTGAATGTTTTCAGGGATGGCACATCTACAGTGTATGTATTGCTTTCACCTTATTCACTGGACTCTTAATTATATCGAAGACTAATGCAGTGAATGATCCTTCTGACTTTTTATGATGCTCCTGGTTTTAAAAAAAGAAGTGCCTATGATCCAAGTTTATTGATTCAAAACACTTTTTTTTACACAAAGTAAATTACCTGAAGAGCTTTAACACTTTTGCTTTTCACTTCAATCATCCATTTCAGCCTTTGGGTTTTGTGAGTACAAAGAACCAGAATCCACACTACGAGCACTGAGACTACTCCATGACCTCCAGATTGGAGAGAAGAAGCTGCTAGTCAAAGTTGATGCAAAGACAAAGGCTCAGCTAGATGAATGGAAAGCAAAGAAAAAGGCTTCTAATGGGGTATGTATGTAATGTGTGACTTATGTTATTTTGGCAGAAGGGCAGTGTAACATACTTGCTAGATCAGATTGTGAGTGCGTCTCTTGGTTTCTGTTCTTGTTTCTGCCCTTAATTAATTTTAGAATTTTGCCAGAATCACATTAACGAGTCTGAAGATACATTGAAAGGCAGTGAAGTGTAAGCTCTTGATTCACCAGCATTCAAATTTACCTGTAAGCTACAACTGAATCTGTAGAATTAATTCTGAAAATCATTCTAAAGTTTATTAATACATGCTATACCTTATGATTCTGTTGCTTCATTTTTGTTTAGAAACTCTTGAAAGTATATAAACTGTAGAAGTAATTACTCTGTCAGAGTCTGTAAATCAGCTGTCTGAGAAGAATGGGAGATTTTTTTGCCCCTTCTCTGATGATGATCTAGAACAAATTAATGGAAAGAAAAGAAATAGATCATTCAGTAGATGATGCAGTTACTAGGCAGTGGGCAGTTTACAGGCATTTAGTAGATGAGGAAATTGGTTATGTACCATTCCTTTGCAGAGCTAAGGATCTGTTGTGGACTAATTACGTGTATTTGATATGTTAAATTCTTGTGAGATACAGAGATACTTAACTGACAAATTTGTGTTAAAATGAATTTTATCTATTTCTTTGCTAAAATATATTTCACATCACAATCAAGTTGTTTGGCTTGGTCTCTAACTATTTTCAAAGTTCTGCGTAGGCCTTAAGATAGTACTTAAAACACTTATTTTCAGTAAAATGAAAGTGAGAAGAGGCTCTTGTTCAGAAAACTGAAAATACTGGTTACACTGTAGTGGGTATTTTTTTTTTTAAATTCCAGTTTGGAATTGTTCTTAAAGGTATGTAAAATACAGTGGGAACACAAGTACTTGTATTTCATTTTATTTAACCAGAACTAGAGGCATAATGATGATTAGAAGTACTTGACACATTTTTGGCTGTGTATGGGATTAAATGCAATGGCTCAGTAAAGCAGAGTGCTAACTTCATGGGTTTTGAATGGAGTAATGTACTAGCTGTTAACCTAGGTAAGGGTTTGATTTGAATGCCCCTTCCATTCCATATTTCCTTGTTTCCTGTTGGCGTCACCTGTAATAGTGTGCTTCATAGCTGATATTATAAACAAGCTTAAAGTATCAGTGGAGTTCTTGTATACCTCTCTCATGAATTTTTGTTTTCTGTGAGCTCCTGTGGGTTACAATCAGTCCTGGGGGATTGGTTGTAATAAAGCAGAGGGTACTATTTGTGGCTTTGGTGAAGACAACAGTGTGTGCCAATTCCGTTGAACTGCAGAGCGAGATTAGTTCCAAATATGTGGTTTTTCGTTTGGTGGTGGTGCAAAGAAAGGCTGTGAATTGCCAAGGAATACTGGTGAAGCGTATTGTAATCTTACTGCGTGCGATTCCTTTCATACGGTCATTGGTGTGCTGGTGCCACTCGGATCCAAAAGTTGCAACTTTTTTCTTTAATCTTTTTTATTAAGAAATCAAACGTGTACAATACAGCACAATTTCTCATAGAGACCAAGCAAACCTTTATCTAATTAGCTCCTCTCCCTGATCACTACTTCTCCCTGGACCGCTTCAGTTCCGCTCCCTGTCACTGCCTTCTAGCTCTTTTCAGCCTGCTCCTCCTTGGCCTGGCAGCCTCTTCAGCTCCAACTGAATCCTCCCTTCCCCCTCATTCTTAGCTGCTGCTCCATCAGACCCTTCCCTCCCCCTCACTCCACCCACCACCTATCGCTTGACGGGATACCCAGCTGGATTCTCAGGTGAGATTCCATTTTTCTAAACGATTCAGGGGATTGAGAGGTGGGCAACCTTGCTCAGTGTAGAGATCGTTGTTCTACCCTTTCGTGTAACATTTAGTGAAATGCATTTCTTTGTGTGTGTTCCCTTTCCTCCCTACAAGGTGAAAAAGGGCAAAAAGATGAGGAACTACAAAGTAATTGATGAACAATAATAAGAAAATGTCTGCTGTGCAAGGAATGTTTTCCCTAACAATGTTTCTTTAATATAGTTCTCCTATTATAAGTTGCAGCTTCAAAGTTATAGGTAGACATTTCTATTGCATGGCACTTAAATAGAATGCTTTGAGGAACTGCTGTTGAAATGACATGAAGTTCTGGAGGACACAAGGCAGAAACTTTTGACCAAGAGCTGGACTATAGTGATTGCCTTTCTCTGAGCGAGCGTGTGCATTCTCTTTTCCTGTCTACCACCTTAATCACCACTTACCTGTTCTGTTTTATTATGCAGTCCTACACTTGCTCTCTGCAGCCATTCACATGTAAATCTATGTGGTCCCTATGGTATTGCCAGTGTGATGAGATCTGACTAAAATAATGCAATTGATAACTATTTGTAGGTGGTCTGGTTTTTGTGGGTTTTTTTGAGGGTTTTGGTTTTGTTTTTGTTTTTTTTAGTAAATGCTGTAGGAGCATGAATGAGATGATGAAAGGTGAAATTCTGAAGCAAAACTAATATTGTTCTCAATTTGTTGATTCATGTTACTTTGCCATTTTTCCTTAGAACTCCAGACCAGAGACAACAAATGATGACGATGAAGCACTGGATGAGGAAACGAAGAGAAGAGATCAGATAATTAAAGGGGCCATTGAAGTCTTAATACGAGAATATTCCAGCGAGCTCAATGCCCCCTCCCAGGAATCTGACTCTCACCCCAGGAAGAAGAAAAAGGAAAAGAAGGAGGACGTATGTGTTTTGATTTTGGACAAAACAGATTTTTCTTCAACTCACCTTTATATAATGGCCAAACCTTGTGCAAATACTTTAAACCTAAACTTCTGATGAGAAAACAAATCAACAAGCATTGATGTCAGCAGCAGTTTCATTTTTTTAAGCTGACAGCTAGTCAGTTATAGAGACCATCCCTTCAGGATGGTTTAGGCATCTAAGCACCTAGACTTCTTGGAACAACAGGTTTGAATCTGGGCAGGATTGAACCGATCTTTCATCCCTCTCTAGATGGAAATACTGAATTTAGTGCAGTTTAATCTGTATGTGCATGTAGGTTTTTTTCAGATGAGAACTTAAAAAACAACTGTAAAGAGTTCCTGCATACTGTCTGACTTCCATTGAAAGATGCCAGGGCGCTTTGTAATGGCAGGAGTTTGCTCTGGTAGTTTTTGACAAAATTCTTCTTCTCTCTGCTTATAGTATGCATTCTTGTAGTGTGCCTTGATCCAACTGGTTGCAGCTGTCTCTCCAGATGTGGAAGCGCTTCATTAGTTGTTTATGTGTATACCTCACAAACCTTGGAAGGATCCTTCAGGGATGAAAGGCATATTGTAATCTTCCTGCCTTACAAAATCACTTTTACACGCATGTGTCAATTTGGCTGGATTTGATCAGCTGGTTTTCATATATTGTGTAATGCAAAAAAACCCTGTTAAGCAGGAATGAATGTTCTGGTTTAGACCTGCTTCTATGGATGGCCTTTTTATGGAATAAAACAGACTGGAGAAGAGGGAATAAGAATGAGCAAACTCAGACTTAGCTTTTCCAGCCAAGTTTCTAACTATGGGAGAGCGGGGTTTCACACCTACTATTCTGCACCTAATATGAAAGAGATTGGAAAATTGTTTGACCGCGATTTTTACCCACTTATGTCTTCTGCGAAGTACTTATTCCAAGGCAATAATGCAGTTTCAAATGCTTATGGGGTTTAAGTATGGTGCAAGAAGCATCTCCCTCAGGGAGCGAATATATCTTCCCCACAACATTGTTAGACATGGCTGACCTGAGGTATAAGAGTGCTGAGCTGAGACTTTGTTTTTCTTTCCTCTCCCTCCCTTTGGGAGAAGATGCTTTCTTGGATGAGAATTTACAAATGAGTCACTGTCTAATGCTGTCAGCTGTATTTTTTTTGTTACGAGCATTGTACAATGTGTATTGTCCTGTGGGTACATCTATACATATATATATATATATATATGGCCATGAATAATGTCAGGTAGTTAAACACTGTAAAGAGACCATTTTAGTCATGGAAGAGCTGGGTGCTGAATGTGTCCCTGCTAGCTCTGTATGATGTAGAATTTGACTAATCTGAGCTAGTCAAGTAGACAAATAAGCTCTTTTTAAATACGTAGCACTTGTGGGGTGAAATTACACCCTATCATCCCTCCCATACTGGGAAGGAGGAAAAGAAACTTGGAAGTTGCCATCTTTGGCCTGTGTGGATAGAGGTGGGAGTGAAGAGGTGGTCCTAGCTCATTGCTATTTTGTCCTTAAAGGAGAGGGGAGAGAAGGCCTGTGAAGGGTCGGGGGGAAAGGGAAGATGAATGCAGAAATATGGGGGGGAGGTGGCGGGGAAACTTGCCGGCTTTGGGGCTGTTGTCCCCGGAAGGGCTTGGTGTGAAGAAGACTCCCGCTGGTGTTAGCAGCAGAGTCTGTTGTTAGTTCGTCTGGATGAAGGCATGACTGATGTGGGGGAATTGAAAATGTGTGCGGGGAACTGAGAGTGAGTGGAATATGGTTTTCAATTTCAAGCATGGGGGAACCTCGCTAATTCGCACTAACTTTTAGTTAGTAGGTGCAATCTACCAAATTTTGCGAATTAGCGAGTAAATAAAATCAAGACATACCCATCGCAAATAATACTGATCATTTATATTGGCAAGTGTAGCTTAGTCTTGTTTATGATGCTACCATAGTGTACTAATATCCTGTAGTATACTTGTAATTCAGTGAAGTCTTACTAATATGAGACCTCACTATGTATTTTAAGTAGTTCAGAGAAGGGAGAATTAGCGAGGTTCTTCTGTAATTTTGTTGAATCAAAGAAATGAGATCACAGCAATACAATATTGCTTTATAGTACAAACATACAAAACATTGTTTTTCAGAGTAGTGTGCAATCTATTTTTAAAAAAAAAAATCTCCGTGGATTTTTCCGCAGATTTTCCGCAGATTTCCAGTGGCCCCACTGATACCTTATCCACTCATCACCAAGGTTCGTTTACATTGTAGGCTTTGACAATGACTATGTTTACTGCTAGTTGCCAGATTTGTGACTCTTGTCCATCTGATTTTTTTTTTTTTTCACTCATTAACATCAGACTGTCAGGTTTGGTACTGCAGAAGGACTTTATTTATCTCTTGCAAGACTGGTTGAAAACTTCTAACCTTCGGCTTTTCTCTTGTTCCCTTATGTCTGTACAGATGGCTCTTAATGCTTTTCCTCCTGTCCCCCTTGTTTTTTAGGAGGATATAAATGCTATAGAAATGGAGGAAGACAAAAGAGACCTGATATCAAGAGAGATCAGTAAATTCAGAGACACACACAAGGTAGTATTCTTGTTTTTGCACTTCATACAAATTAGGCTTTTTCAAAGTCCAAAAAACCACTATTATAAAATTTAGCATTACATTGCAATATCACTTAAAATGATGTTTATATTAGGTTTATTATACATATAGTTCTTTACAAGTCAAAAAAAGACAACTACCACGTTAAAGTGGCCCTTGACATCTTTATGCTAAGACTTTGATTGCTACTGAGTATTTTGCAGTCTTCTCACTTTAACATGAATAAAGGCAACTTAAGTTTCTACACATACATTAAGTCAAGATATTTATAACTAAAGGCTAAACGGGGCTACAGTGTATAAGACATACACTTGAGTGTGTTTCTGTAGGTAGATTTGTAACATAATCCAAGATATTATGAAGAGTTGAAACTTGAATTAAATTTAAGTCTTTTATTTTAATAGTTCTAAGTTAAGAGTGGGGGAAGATTAAAACTAGGTCAGTGGTTACCAGACTTACCAAACTTTAGATGCATGGAAGAACTGTAAATTCCCATAAAGCTAATCTATTCATTGACCCCCACCATTATGATAGAGATCATATGGTGACTAATGCAAGATGAAACTCACAGCTTGGAAAGTAACATGGAATAGGATGTAAGTATGAGCTTCTGTTTTTTATTATACTTATGGATGCCCCCTCAGAAAAATATGCAAAGGGGTAACTGGCTTGGAAATGTTTGTGCACATCAAGTCCCACCTCAGGGTTCCCACTTACAGAAGTTTCCATTAATGCTAGTGCATCTGTGAATGTTTCTGCTTTGGAAAATGATACTTGCGGATAGTAAAGCACAACTATGCATGTAATGTTCTTATTTTAATGTTTAGCTTAAAGTTGGTATTATTTTTTCCCCAACAAGACTGGAATGGTCCTTGGCCTGGGGAAGTATCAGCAAGCTCCTCTTTTGAGCGCACGCTTTTATTTCAAAATACCTCCAAACCAGTGTTAAAGAAAATGTTGAAGGTACAGCAAGGTGAAGTATGCCCGTGTTATTCAGCTTTACCACATGCAGTCACTGGGGATGGTACCATGTTTTCACATAACTGTATCAATGTAAACACAAGTGACTACACTTTGTTGTATGTACACGGATTCAGTTTTTCTCTTGACGGAAGTTGTTGGAGATAAAAACCTGGGGAAAAATTTGTAGAAGAAATCATCTCGAGAAGCTGAGCCATTGAATGTGAAACCGGTCAGTGGTGAAACTTTAGTAGAATTGTGTTCAATTCCAAGCCCCAAGGCGTCACTGGTACTAAGATGCAAACAAGTAATAAGTTATTAAAAAAACCAAAAACAAAAAAAAAAAAACAACAAACAAATAAAAAACACGCTTCATTGTTTCAGAAGCTGTTGGGCATTTTATCTGCCTTTAATCTGTATTATTGGGGGGGCTATTTTGGGTTTCTTGACGTTAAAAATCAACTGAAAGTAGTCATTGTGCATATTGGATATGATTAAAAAGGGCTGTTGAATCTTTAGCAGCTGGCTAGTGAGCACAGTGAACCTTTGCATGTTTTTGGTATGAGTTTATAAAAAAAATAACCACAGACTGTGAGGGTATCAGCATTGCAGGGGGCGTCCATTTACAGCACGGACGAGTCTGAAGAGAGCTCAAGGTAAGATTTATAATTCTTCTACCTGTTCATTTCTGTTCATTACTTCAATATATCTGATACTGTTTCCATCCCATTATCCTTTCAGATCCTCATATTTAGGCTGATAGAAGTTGATGAGGTCAGATTTTGATTACAAAATAGACCAATTTATTTTTTCAATTGGTTTTTAAGAAAGCGGACCTACAAAATGGATTTTAATACACCAAGACTTATGTGTGTGTATTTACACATGTGTGAATATATTTTAAAAAAAATGAAACCCACTCTCTTGAGAAATCATTTTCTTACTACGAACAAAGTTTTTGAGAGTGGCAAAAAAGCAGGAGTTCAACCAAAGAAATTTCTATTGGAACATCTAACATAACCTGTAAGTATCAACCACTTCAGTATGTAAACTTTTCTTTAAAAGTAGTTGAAATTTGAGGTAAGTTGGATTTTTAAAAGTTGACAACCTACTTTAACATCTGACCGTACTGAGGTTTAACACTCTAAAGCCCCTGTAAAATACAGTCCTTTAGAAATTGGTTTTCAGCCCAGTGTGTATTGTAGAATCTAAGTTTTGTTTTTTCATACCGGTTTTCTACCAATTCCTACCATTTTTAGTCCCTTTTTCCTTTTGTGATTTCAATGTATCCGACATCGGTTTGCCTGTATTGTGCTATCAATGCAGCGTAGTTTCACTGGATACATTAATCACTAGTGAATTAGCTTTATTTCTGTAATCCTTTGTCGGTTCTCTGGTCCCTGTGCCTGTGGCAGAAGAACGCTTATCAGGTAAGATTGCTTTTTAAAGTTGTCTTAAATGCTTTGTTTAAAAGAAAAGAAAAAAAGAAAAAAAAAACCAAACAGAGAAAATGCTGTTTCATTGTTCCAGTTTTTAATTTCATTTCAGTGATGGTAAACGTGGAGCCAAAGGGGATAAACCTGTTTATTCTGCTCAATATTTGTTCAAAAAAGTGGTATTCTGGCATCCATCAGGTTGAAATTTGGTATATTTGGTTGTTATTTGGTATATTTGTGAACCGTGTACTTGCTCTTCCTCCCAGAAACATAGCTTATAGGCAAGGTTAATCCAGTGTTGGCGGTCCATGTCCTAGCACAACGTCTGTAAGTTAACACATAACAATTGCTTCCAAGGATGGATTTATCTATCATTCTGTTGATGTATTTTCTATTGTCTTATAGGAATTCTGGTCATAGGAACTGTTTCTAATTGAAAAAAAAGTGGCAATTTTGTACAATTTTTAGTAAAACTGTAGCAGGTAACCCTTTAGCTTCTGTGTTTCACAAGAGCTATTTCCAACCTTTTTTTAACTCTCTCCATCTTGCAGTGTGGAAGTTAAGGATTCCATTCTGCAGAGTCCAGTTCTTACCAATGAACTGTTAGAACTTTTTTAGGGAGGGAAAAGGGGAAAGGTTGCAGCTCTCTTCACTGTTTAACCACATGTACCACGTGTAAGTGGATAAATTTCTTTACCCAAGTTTTCATATAGGACGGTTTTGGTCTACCAAGACTTTTTGGGAAACAACTCACTATCCCAGTAAGCATTTCACTGAAATATATTTTCCTAGTTGAACAGAATTAATCTTAATTAATTTTATCAGCTAGAAGTTCACTTTGCTTGTACCCAAGTGGCTTATAGGGCCAGTGGAATTTGTGGCCCACCTGAATCATGACTGGCAGTGCACTGTGTTTGTGCAGTTTAGTCATCTTTACGATACAAGGCCAGCCCTACTCTGCTAAGGTTGGAGATTGCTGGTCTGTGTAGATCTATGCTTTTGCACGAAACTTAGTCTTGTGATTGCTGCATTTTGATTTCATACTTATGAGTCCAAAAAATACCCACCAAACCCTATTTAATATTTTAAAATCAGTGGCGGTTTTGGTACTTCCATTACCAGCCTTGTGTGTTGCGCCGGGAATATCCAGTTCTTCTAAGTAAAAAATTAACTATGAAAGTTCTCTTGTTGGTTTTTAGAAACTGGAGGAGGAAAAAGGCAAAAAGGAGAAAGAAAGACAGGAAATTGAAAAAGAACGCAGAGAAAGAGAAAGGGAACGGGAACGTGAACGAGAAAGGAGGGAGCGTGAAAGAGAGAGGGAACGTGAACGAGAGAAAGAGAAGGAACGGGAGCGTGAACGAGAGCGAGATAGGGATCGTGACCGAACTAAGGACCGAGACAGAGACCGCGAACGAGACCGAGATCGTGACAGAGATCGTGAAAGGAGTTCAGATCGCAACAAGGATCGGAGCAGATCAAGGTAAATGCACTCAAGTTGCTATTTATTTCACTTTTTCCTAGTGTTGTTTACTAAGTACACGTAGTTCAGCAGATCAGCTGCCGTTCAAAAGAGAATGGTCCTTTTGGAAGATCATGAGTAAAAACAGGAAACCAAAATTTTAGAAAATCTTGTATTTGGAGAAATTGGAAAAATACTTGATTCCCTCCACAGCACAGCAATATGAGGACTGCAATATGCAGTAAGCAATCACCCAACCATGAGTTAAACATACTGATTTTATCTCAAATCTCTCTTCTTTTTTCATGGATAGCTTTATTCCCACTTGAGGTTCTCTTATGTCTACAGTATCTAGTAGCTTAAGTGGGTTTTACCTTTTCCTTTGGTAACCATGGGTTTTTGTTTGTTTGGGGGTTTTGTTTGTTTTTAGTTTTAATAAAAGCAAGGGGATTTCTCTTTCAGTCTTAAGCTGTAAATAATCATGTCAGGCTCTAGATGCTGCTTTTTCCCCCTTCATGATAGGGAAAATAGCTTTTTCACTTTAAATCTCCTTGCCGTTAGGGTTCAAGTTGTCTGTAAGCCATGTAAACATGAAGGATTTCTTGAGCATACTCTTTATTTGTGGGGTTTTTAGCTGTCACTTATTTATGAAGAACTGCTAACGCAATCTGATAAGAATTGCCATGTGCTCATGCTTAGTTTCTGTAAATATCACTATTTAATGGTTAGTGCTCATAAATGGGGTTTTGAATATATTAGAATAATAGATTTATGCCCATTGCTATATCAGCTAATCATCTTGTACAATTGCAGAAGAATAACTTATAAGATGCTATAAATAGTGCATTATGCATTTGAAGTTAAATCATTTGATTGAGTAGGGAGGAAGGCTTTGTACTTAACTTTGGAATTTTTCCTTCCTTCAGAGAAAAAAGCAGAGACAGGGAACGAGAACGGGAACGGGAAAGAGAACGAGAACGAGAGAGGGAAAGAGAACGAGAGAGAGAACGGGAAAGAGAACGTGAGCGGGAACGAGAACGGGAGAAGGATAAGAAGAGGGACCGAGAAGAAGATGAAGAAGATGCGTATGAACGCCGAAAACTAGAGAGGAAACTGCGGGAAAAAGAAGCGGCATATCAAGAGGTAGGTTGGGACTTTTAAGATTCCTTAAAGAAACAAATGGTTTCTGAGGGGTAATAACAAGTCGTCTTCTATAAAATACATCATTCCTTCTCCCTCTTCTTTTCCTAAATACATTTTTTAATCCTTTGACTACGAATATTTGGGCGGAATATGTAAGTTAGTGTCAGAACAACCTTAGACTTCTTATTAAATTATAAATAAATAATTTGCTTAATTTTCATGCAGCTGGTTTTAAACAATAATCCAAACTAACTTCAAAGTAGTACCACTATTCTTAACATGCTTGAGATTGGAGTGTGTGTTTTTTCTTCTGTTGTAGCGTCTTAAAAACTGGGAAATCAGAGAACGGAAGAAAAGTCGAGAATACGAAAAAGAGGCTGAAAGGGAAGAAGAAAGAAGAAGGGAAATGGTAAGGCTTATAGTTTTACTTATAATTTTTCCCCATTGTTCTTTGTGTCCCATTTAGAATGGAACATTCTACTGCTGTCTTTATGGTTAATAACAGAGCTCCCATTTTGTGTAAACACCATGTATGGTTTTATACAAAAAAAAAAGTTAATAGACTTGAAACAGAAGATGTCTAGTAAGTGGGAGTACTATTGAGATTCTGGAAAAGAGCCTAGTGGCTTGGTCTTGTGAAGGCAAAAGAAAGAGAAGTAGACAGTGGCAAAATTCTGTGGTTTGATCATCATGCGCTATTACATCTGTAACCTGTATTAGTGTCAGATTTGTTGCAAAACCTACTATGTGTTCTATGTCATGCAGGTGGAACTAGACCAGTCTTTTAACTTCCAACCTGCTCATGTGCCTGAACCTTCCATAGTATATAATATAATATTCTATAATATATCTAAGCACTCTGTAAATTTCTATCTTTAGTTCATTAGTTGTGAAATTATCAGTTATCACTGATAATAGAAGCTCAGAAGTTTTGTCCAAAAAGACACCTTTGGAAGATAGATGTTTCTGTAATCTCATAGTTTTGTGCTAAAACGTGAAGAAGTTATTTTAAATTATGGTGGTATTATTTTACTTCATAATTCTCTCAGAGTAGGAGAGAAGATATGAGAGAGTTCTAAGTAGGAAATGAATTGGGAATTGCTTCAAAGCAAAATATGTGAAGAAACACAGGAAAGAAAATAAATAATAGAAAATACATAGTTTTACTTGGAATCTATTTTTTCCCCCTAAATGCTTCAGAGGGGAAAAAAAATGTTTGAGAATGACTCAAGGATATTTTCTATTCATGATCGTCCTGGATGCTATCTATGGATGGCAGTTGTAGAGAGTAGTGTTACATTTTGTGCTGGATTTACAACCATAATTGTAATTTGTTTCTCGAAGTAATTAGCGTAGAAATATCTTACTGTTGGTTTAAAGTTGCTTGAATACAGGTTAGTATGTCCTAATTTATATTCTCCTTAAAGAACTGCTTTGTTTTTTTCCCCTCTGATAAAATGAAAAAGAAAAAAGGGAAAAAAAAAAAAATTCTCCTCTTTGTCCCCCTTGCACCCCTCAGTTTTAGGCCTGTGCATTAATACAGTGCCACATGATCTGGATTAGTAACACAGCAGGAGAGTGCTTGTCCTAGAGGTATCTGTTAGATTTGTTTCTGTGCATTCCTAAATCTTTTTTAAAAAGCACAGCTCTTGAAACAAAACAGTATTAATAAAATACATTTAAGCTGCCCTGTTAAAATATCCAATACCAGACTTATGGATTTGAAGAACAGGAACTTTCATTCTCCTTCTGTGAAGTAAAAAACAAAACAAAACAACCTCTCCCCCCCAAAAAAAACCAAACAAACACAAAAAACCCCCGGGGGAATATATATTTAAAAACCCTTTGAAATGCTAATAAAAGAACAGTAGCCTGCAAATCAGAGACGTGATCCCAGTGGACCTAATGGATGTACTATCTGCTATTGAATATATGATAGCAAGTTGACAGATCCCTGGAAGATGATGCAATTCCAAAACCTTTCCATTTTCTCTCTGGAAAACTCTGTATTTTTTAGTTTGAAGCATAGCAGATGTTAAACTAACTTACTAGAATATTATTAAATTTTACACTCTTGGAAAGAAAACTAGAAATCCTTTTATAATATTACTTCTGTTTCAATTTCTTGCAGGCAAAAGAAGCCAAACGGTTAAAAGAATTCTTAGAAGATTACGATGATGACAGAGATGATCCAAAATACTACAGGTATGTCTTTCCTGACAATAAAATCTTCATTGTTAGTTTTAGCACAGTTGTGGAGTTTGTTGGCAGAGACTTACGGAGTTTATAGTTGAGTGATTATGTGGTGATGTAAGGGTCATATAATCATCTAAATTATTTCAGTTTCATTTGATAAGCGCCAGAAGGAAAAGGGAAACTCCTTACTGCTATTTGTTAATGCTTGGGAGTAGCTTCTCCTTCCTATCATTTAACTTGTGCGTGAGGCCAAGCAGAAGTCAGTGTAATGCCAAAATAAGGTGATGGGGACAGAGAGAAGGGATCAAGCATGCCTCAAAAAATTCACTTCAAGGAAGCTATAAATTGCACAAAGAAGCAGCTTGTTAACTCTGCAAAGGATGGGGAAGATCCTTCAGCATGGGACTAACTAAAATGTACATCAAACTCATTTAGCAGAACTGGTTCTTGTCAAGTAAAAACCTATAAAATAATTTGATTCTTTTAAGATTGGCAGTCACATTCTCTACATCTGTTTAATGTGATGGGGTAAATTCTGTATAGCAATGTAGGGAACTGGTATCTTAGATTCTTCTGTTACAAAAATAGAGGACACCAGATGCTCTTACGAATTTTATTTTCACTTAGTGGAACATAAATCTGTATCATGTATTTCTTGTATTGTGGTACAAGGTTCGCATTGGAATGGTTTTTGAAGTACAAAATCCGTATCTTTTGTAGGGGTAGTGCTCTTCAGAAGAGACTACGAGACAGGGAGAAAGAGATGGAAGCAGATGAACGGGATAGGAAAAGGGAAAAGGAAGAATTAGAAGAAATTAGGCAGCGCCTTCTTGCAGAAGGACACCCAGATCCCGATGCAGAACTCCAGAGGGTAAGTAGCTGTTGGTCTGACAGGAAGAAAAAGAGCCCTTGGTATTTTGGTGGTATTGAGCAAAATTGTATAAGAGATCTGATAGTTAATATTTGCTCTGTTCACTTTTTCTTAAAAAGAAGTCCAGATAAGTAGTAAGAACACTGGAAACAAAAATAACTTTCCAGATGTGTGTTTGGATGGAGTATTTGGATTAACCAGTGTTTCTGATTATAATGGCAGTAGTTGCATGTATTTGTTCTTGACCAACAGAGACTTCTTTAGGAAACAGAGGATCTTTAGATTCTTTTCAAACAGTGCTGGTTTTGAGAAAGCTGCTTTTTTTGCTAATTGTCTTGTTTCATTGTAGATGGAGCAGGAGGCTGAGCGGCGTAGGCAGCCACAGATAAAACAAGAGCCAGAGTCTGAGGAGGAAGAGGAAGAAAAGGCAGAAAAAGAGGAAAAAAGAGAAGAGCCGGAGGAAGAGGAGGAGGAGCCTGAACAAAAGCCCTGCCTTAAACCAACTTTACGACCCATCAGTTCTGCCCCATCTGTTTCTTCTGCTAGTGGAAATGCAACCCCTAACACACCTGGTGATGAATCTCCCTGTGGCATTATTATCCCTCATGAAAATTCACCTGATCAACAGCAGCCGGAGGAGCATCGGCCCAAAATAGGACTTAGCCTCAAATTGGGCAAGTTTACATTTTATTTTAATGTTTCATATGGGATCAGAATGAAAAAAATGCCAGTTTGTCAAAACATACAATGTATTTGGAATACTTATATCAAGTCCTTGTTATTCAGATGCTGTACTTGATTTCTTCTGTCCAAAAGATACCTCTTATAGATCTCTCTTCTTCCAAAATCTGGAGGGGGGGAAAAGGGAGGGAAGTTTTGGCTTAATTTTTTTTTATGAATGCTCTGAGGTGGGGTTAGTTATTTCCACATGCTTTTTCAACTAAATAGGTCTCTAACTCTATTAAAACTCATTGCTGTTTTTCCTTGATGTAAGCATGTGTTAGATCTAAGTCCTAGATACTTAATGTTTATTGACAGAGACCCTTTTAAAAGAAGAAAACTGAAAATTAGATATATTTTTTTCTTCCTCTTAGAGTAGCACAGTGAATTGATGGCAATTGAGAATGGAACTTGAGTTCCTTAGTACTTTAGCAATTTCCTGATGTTCTAAAAAAAATTTGTTCTGAGCAGCAGAACTAAGGATATTTGTATTCCAGAAGGTTTGTGCATGTATTCCTTACTATCTCAATTAAATTACACTGGGGCTGCAGTTTGAGCTCACACAGTGTTAGATCTTGAATGAACAGAGACTGTATGGTATTAGGCTAACTGATTAATGCTTTTCCTACAGCTAGATTCATTGCAACCTTTCACTTCTGTGCTCTGCCTCTGCTAAGGTTTGAATTTATGCTATAATCCTCCCTCAGTGAGGGTGCTAACTGGTTTCAGGGCAGAGAAAGGAGACCCTATTTTTCAAAACTCTTGAACAAACTCAGTTTGAGTTCTTTACCTCTTTTGCCATTCTTATAACAGGGTTTGAGAGTTTAAAATGCTGATGCTAGGCATTCACAAACATTTATATAACATACAAACAGATATTCCTCGAGAAAAGTGTGAAGAGCAAACAGGCTTCAGTTGCAGTTTATGAATGTGTTATTCTGTGTTTGGATTGTAGGTGCCTGCAATAGTCCTAATCAGCCCAATGCTGTAAAAAGGAAGAAGCTCGCTGTGGATAGTGTTTTCAATAAATTTGATGACGAAGACAGTGATGATGTGCCTCGGAAAAGGAAACTTGTCCCCCTGGATTATGGAGACGAAGATAAAAGCAGTATCAAAGGCAGTGTCAATACAGAAGAAAAACGCAAACATATTAAAAGTCTCATTGAGAAGATTCCAACAGCAAAACCAGAGCTCTTTGCTTATCCTCTTGACTGGTCTATTGTGGATTCAGTAAGTTAATTTATTTTGACCATTCACAAAAAGGCATATTTTTTTCCAAACAAATTTTGGAATTGAATACAAAAACAATGTTCCTGGGACCCCAGTGGATTAGAGCATCATCACCAAATGGAATTAAACTGGAGTACTTTATTTCTTGTCCATGTATAATACTTATTCTGAAGTATGCCTGCTTGTTTTTGTTTGGTCCTGTTGAATTGTTGCTACAAATTGTGTAGCAGTTTCATGGATGTGTGGTGGGGACAGTCCTGTAAAAACATGTTTGAATGGCTCTCAGAAATACTTGCAGATGCCAAATCACTAAGGGTTATTTCATTGATAGCAAAACATACCTTTTGCCAAATAGTTGTTTGGGTCTTCTAGCTGCCTATCTGGCAGTATTGTTTCAAGAGAGTAAAGTTTATGGAACTTACAGTTTTTGGGTTTGTTTTTTTTTCCTAGACTCTAATGGAACGTCGAATTAGACCGTGGATCAACAAGAAAATAATAGAATATATTGGTGAAGAAGAAGCCACGCTAGTTGACTTTGTTTGTTCTAAGGTTAATATATTCCACTTCCTTTGTGAAATCTGGGTTTTGCTCCCTATTTAAGCTGCAGCAATGACTGCAGTATCTGTATTTGAAGGCAGTCTGTTCTTAGCTTCTCTGTCATCTATGATAGTGGTCAGCAGAGACAGCTGGTGTACTTGGAATCAATAAATACCCTAATGCTTTATAAGTTACCTCCTTTAATGTTTATGCACAATATATACATGCTCGATGCTCCCTGTTATCTGTTACATAAGTGTATGGAACTGGATTGAAGAAATGAGCAGTTGACAAGAGCAGCTGTTTTAACTGATAGTTTTACCATTAGATTTCAGAATTAGCATCTTATTGGGCATTAATATTTTTAACTTAAAGATAGGATTTGTATTTATTCAGGGGGAGCAGTAGCTTGATTTTACATACATTTTTGGATTAACTCGATTAACTTAAAAAGCTTTTTAGATGCTGTTGCTTTAGTAGTAGGCAAATGCTAAGGTTTTAGAGTTAGCATTAGAAGTCATTCTGCTATACCTTTTTAGCCGTTGCATGACTAAACTAAACTCTGCGTTCTTCCATCAAATTACAAACTAAATTCTAGTAACTTGCCTTTTAAAATCTGTCACAACAACTCTATGGCTTTTCACTGATGGGAATTTCAAAAACTCCTTTCAGCTTTCATGGTACTCGCATTCATAGTGGCTTGTCTTGGCTTATATTTTAGGGCAACTGTATGAGAGGGAAAGGAAGTGACAATTTTGTGGCACAGGTGGTCAGTAGAAAGTGAAAAGTAGAAGTTGAATATTTCCCAAGCTTAAATTACATATATTCATATATATATTCATA
>VYZM01016295.1:68373-133316 GCA_013398915.1 Dromas ardeola | reverse complement strand
TCCCCTCCCACTCAAAACATTCTTAAAAAAAAAAAAAAAAAAAGATTCTAAAAAGAGCTGGTGGAATTACTTGGTGGGGGCTGAGGAAGGAAGACGAGCCTGGATCAGGCCACATTCAAAGTTCATCTGATGGACGGAAATCCTTTTCAGCTGGATAGCTGTGGCCAGACCAAGAGAATGCCTTCTTGAGGAGCACTGCAGGGCTCTCCATCCTCATCCCCTGCAGAGCTAGGGGCAGCAGTCATAGGAAATGGGATGCAGAGAAGTTGCAGGAGGTCCCAGTGCTTTGGAGCACCCGCTAGCATCCTGCCAGGCACAGGAAGTATTCTTGCCTACAAGGTGAATCAAGCTGGGGACATTTGGCCACTCTAGGAAGCCCCTGAGATGGCTCCAGGTGGAGGCAGAAGAGGGCTTGGGCATCTCCTGGGAGGTGTGACCAGCCTGCGGGACGAGGAGGCAGGTCTTGCTCACATGCTTAGGGAATAGCCGATCGCCACTGCTGGGGTCAGGAAGGAATTTTCCCCCGGGGCAGATTGGCACTGCTCCCCGGGGGTTTTTTGCCTTCCTCTGCAGCATTGAGCATGACCACTTGTCAGGCCCCTCTGCTCCATATTGGCTCGCTTACTGCCTGCCGCTCCTGCACCACGAAGGCGGCCTCTCGTGCCCTGCAGCTGGGGGGAGGAAGGCTTTTTTTCCCCCAGGGTGGGCTAGCAAATGTCCCCGGGGTTTTTTTGCCTTCCTTCGAAGCATTGAGCAGCGCCCCTTGCCAGGGCTCCTTTGGGCCACTTTGGCCAGGAGCCTGCTGCTCTTGCACCACGAAGGCGGCCTCTCGTGCCCTGCAGCTGGGGGGAGGAAGGCTTTTTTTTCCCCCAGGGTGGGCTAGCAAATGTCCCCGGGGTTTTTTGCCTTCCTCCACAGCATTGAGCAGCACCCCTTGCCAGGGCTCCTTTGGGCCACTTTGGCCAGGAGCCTGCTGCTCCTGCTCCACGANCTGCGGGGAGGGCCTCCAGGCTTGATGCACCATCAGGAGCTGCCACTTCTCAGCTCTCCCCGCGGGCAATACAAGCACAGGGCAGGCACAGGAGCGCTTTGCAGGCATCACTGGCCAGGAAGCACAGTGGAGCAAGTCTTGGAAGGCAAGAAGTATGTTTGTCATTGCTACGTGTACTAATTTGGAAAATACCTCACGGTACCGCACACCTCTTTTTTTGTGTGTGGTCGGTACCGATGCTCATTCTTCCAAGTTCTCGCTCTTCAGGAAACAGGACCTGCTTGCCCTGTATTCCTGCTGCTACTTTCTGTAGCTCTGTGGCTTGCCTTTGCCAGACTGCAAGGGATGTTTTTTCAAGCTAACCTGAAGAACACATCAGCCTGCTCCTGACTACACGTGCGCATTGGGTTAATGCTTGTGAGCATCAGCTCTGAAACGGATTCAGAAAACTGCAGATAAAACCCTGTTTCCACTTGTAACCTTTGTATGGTGTGTCCTTGAAAGTGTTTTTGGAGCTGAAAAACCCCTGGCATTTCGGGCAAAGAACAGTCCCGTTGTTATTCGACTCATGGTGAGCGCAGGGAATGGAATGGAATAGGACAGAGTAATTATGCCGTGTTACGCCTGGAGTTCTGCATGAGAAGCCCTGGCCTCGGCCTGAGGGCTCCATCCAGGAGAGCAGCTCTCTGCAGGGCAGGTCCCAGGCCCACCCAGGAGACAGGGCCAGAGACGGGCACACCTACAGCATCCCCCCGGCAGGGACTGAAGGCCCCAGGCTGAGCTGAGACACGGCCCCTGGGCCCTTGGCAGCAGACGCTGGGGCTGGGGGTCCCAGGGGAGGCCGCTCCCAGGCACGGAGGCCCGTGAGCACCCCCAGGGCCCTGGCAGAAGTAGGCTGGCGCTGCTCACGCGCTCTCCTGGGGGCTTTGACGGTGGCCCCTTTGGAGACAGAGTGTTGGGCCACACGGACCTTCGTTCTGAGGGAGTACTGTTGTTCTTAGGCCCTTTTGGTTCAGCATGTTTTTCCACAGGCAACAGATCAGGCCTTTTTAAAAATAAGTACAAGAAGCAAAAAAAATTCCACAGGGAAATGAACAGGTATTGCTCACCTCCAAAAGACATGCAGCCATTCAGTTGAGGAGCACGTCCTCTTTCAAGACTGAGGGCTTGATCTTTGAGCCTCGCCAGTGTCAGATATGTGGGGTTTTGCCATTCTGTGGAAACCCATCTAAACTGGATGAACACAGAAGACGACACTTCACAATTGCTTTTTGCAAATTTGTGCGGATGGTCAAATTATCTTAAGACAGTACTTGCTTTTGCAAGTATGTAATGGTGGAGATTTCACAGCTTCCCGGAAAGGATCCGTGCCATTGCTTAGGCACATCCTGTCAGAAAGTTCTGACTCAATTTAAATGCCATTTTTCATTTCTTTGTGGTTTGGTGTTTTTTTTTGTTTTTTTTTGTTTTTTTCAGTTCAAGCCCTCTGTTCCCTGTTCTAGCTTTCCATGATGTAGAGGAGTGTGTTCCTTCTTCTTGCTTCAAAATTTGCAAGTGGTTTTCCTCTCTTGTCAGCATTCCCTATGATTTAACTGGAGTTATCACATGACTCTCCCAAGGAGGCAACATAGTAGCTGTTATTAAAATATTGAATTATCATTTTTTTCAATTGTTTTGCTTTCTAATGTGCAGGTTAAAAGGCAGAGTTATATTCTGGTTGTCTGGGTGCCAAGCACGGAAGAAAGGGGAGAGAAAACCCCAGGGCTCCTTCCTGTTAGGTTCTCATGTGGTGTTTTCGCTGCTATGTGAGGGAAGGTAATCTGCTTCTCCTGTTCCAGTTTCTCCCCATATGCGGTGTTAACCATGATCCTGTGAGTTACTATGTAAATACACTCTTCCTCGTTGTCACTTAGCTTCCATCAAGTCAAGAAAGTGCTATTTCTTCAGTTTTATGGGGATCCATATCTCCATGTTTGCCAGCCAAAGCTTTATTACTATCAAGGCAACCTCCTCCCCTGTTCTTGCTTGACAAGTGAATATTTTCACTTTTATTATTTCCCATTTCCTTTTTAGTTCTTGAGCATGCATCCATTCCTCTGCCGTTCTCTCTACACTTCACTTAGTCCCTCTCTTTAAAATAAAATAACATTTTTGAAAATCCGCTCCTAACTTGTTGGGCTTGGTTCTGGACTGTCTTCTTCACTGCACCTTGTTCCTCCAGCAGATCCTTTCTCTCTCCCATTGTCATATTATCTAAGACCCAATGTTTCTGACCCAAGGTCTGCTAGCCGTCATGCCATCAGCGGTCCGCAGCTGCTCTGCAGTACAGTGCCACCTTCCTGTTGTGGCACAGTTAAGAGTGTGACTTCACAGGTGCGTCGTGGAGAGAAGTAGGGATGGTGATAACCTGTATATATGGAAAAGACAGGAATTCCTGATCCAGACTGATCTCCTAGACTAAGATGTGCTACTGGCCTCTGGTCCAACCAGCTGCTGTAGACAATGAGGATGAGAGGGCAGTGAACGAAAGGGGAATACACTTTTCCTTTCATCTCAATAGCCCAAGTTTCCAGCGCTGGCTAGGAGAATCTGTGAAGGAGACTGCTCAGCGTCTGTCATAGCAAGATATTTCAGCGTGGGTAACTGGCAGAGAAAAGCAGAAATAAGTATGAGGTGAGGGTGAGCATGGAGGGAAGAGCAGCACGCCTGTGCACGCCCTGCCTGCAGCAGCTCAGCATGGCTGGCCAGGCTGTGCACACAGCCCTTCTTACTTGGTCACCGGGTAATAAGAGCAAGTGTGTGATAGCGGACTACTGAGTGTGGGAGAAAATGAAAATAAAGGGTGAAAGATGCCTTTTAACACTTTTTTGCAGTTGTCAGCCTACATGAAGTAGCTCCCTGAACTCACCTGGAGATGGCAGGGGGATTTTTTTCACCTGCCTAAAATATGCACAGTGGGGTTCACACCTACCAAAACCTCTGATCAGGCAGCAGTCGCTGCCTGTCCTCCTGCTCACCGCAGGGACTGCGGAGTAGGGGGAGAAGGGGTAGCAGATGTCTCTACTGCTTCAACACGGGGAGCATTTCCCTAGGGAACTGTTGTGCGGTTTAGTTCATTGGGCTCTGCTGCAAACTCAGCTGCTTGGAGCCTCCAACACAAAGTGTTTCCAGGGCTGGGTTGCTCTTCCCTGAATGTTCAGCAGCATCAGTGCTGTGCATCACTGAGCCTTTGCTGTTCTCAAATACAAGACAATTTGTTCCTGACCTAATGAGTAGCTAGTTAGTCGATAGTTGCCAGAATCATAAACCAATGACAAACTTGGAAAAGCAGTTGTGTTGTTTTGTTATGTTGAGTCTCTGCTAATTGGAGTTTATTAATCTGTTTAAGAGGGTAAAACATAGGCCTGTGGTGAAGACGCATATAACACCTTTCTGAAGTGTCGCTTTGTGCTATGAGAAAGCTGGAAATAGCCTGGTCCTCTTCCTGGCTGCTCTGCCTTCCTTCCTTTTTCTTAGTAATTATTCTTCATTATCTGTAGGACAGGAGCACTCTGCAGAATTGGGGACTGGTGTGAACAAGCACTTAGTTGGTAAAATTCTGTTCAGATGTTTTCTAAGAAGGTTGGTGGGGCAATGGGAGAGGAGTTCAGTGGCCTTTCTATGGGTGGGGGCACAGAGAAGTCAGGGACTGGACCACACTTCAAATCTCTGGTTTCCGACTCCCAGGGCCCTGCTACTACTTCTCAGTTCTTTCTGTTCTTCATCTTTTTCTTACCACCTGTTTTCTGACAAAAAGCTCCTGCTTACTCCCAGATAAGATCCTCTGCTTTGTTCTGCCTGTCTCTGTAGCAGATTAATTCCTTTGATGATCCATTGAAGTCTCAGCTTGGAGTTACTTTCACCCCACTTTTTTGCATCCACAAGATTGTTAAATTTGTGCTTTGTAGTGATACAGAGCCCAGTGCTACGGTCCGTGAACCGCAATCAATCCTCTTTATCTATGATACAAAAGAGGAGAGGAAGACCTGCCAAAGTCTTGGGCTCTCACTAAAACAAGCTATTTGAAAAACAATTTCTAGTCTAGATTAGCAAACAAACCCCTATTATTATTTCCAGAAACATTTCACAAAATGCCATCTTTATATCGCATACAGACGTGCCTGCACATGCTTTCAAGAAATCGTCAATCCTACTTTTCCCAGGTTTCAATTTGAAAAACTCTGTAAGTGTACACTGATGTCTTATTTTTAACAAAACAGGGTTTTGAGAAAATAAAAATTGCCTAAAGAACACAGAGAATCTGATTTTCCTTTCTAGGCTGTGATCAGCGGTAAGCATTTGCTTGTGTCTTTTCGAAAGTATAAGGGGCTAGCAGTGTGTAGTTGAAGTAGGTGATGGTCTGCAGTGCCATGGGAGCACAGTTATTTCTATGGGTGATTCACACTTTATGTCTCGGCAAAGCCCAGTTAAGTGACCCACATGCACGAGGGTTAATACACATTAAGCACAAAGTAGATGCAGATAAAGCACTGCATACAGAGAAGTTTAATTGAATAAAGGCGATCCATTTTCTATGGAGAGTAGTCTTTGAGATCTGAGAAATGATTTTTCACTTACAATGCATATATTAGGTTTAGATTCAGGAGGTTCTTTCAAGACTTATTTACATGCAGAGCATGTAGAGGAATAAATAAAAATGTGATACTGTTATTAAACCTGTGCAGATCTGTGTGTGGACATGGTTGCTTATACTTAAACTAGGTTTCCAGATGTTCAACTGGCCATTATCACCTAGATCCTTCTTGGTTTATGTGGGTGTCATCTTTTCACACTGGTGTAGCCATTCTATGCGCTTTGGATGAACTTTTTAAATACATAAGGCACACTGCTGAAATGGATCTGCCATAAGCATGAAATAATTATTTTCAAAATAAAATTGTCAGTAACTTTAAGCATGTGAAAAATTTTAGGCCTGTCAAAACCATAAGGAATGGTTAATGAGGGTAATCAGAGAGGCAAGAATTTAATTGGTTGCCTCATGTTTTTCAGATCTGTACTAACCACACTGTTACCACAGGGGAAACACAAGTGCTAGGATGAAAGGCAGAACAAAGAAGAAGAAAAATTCAAGGGCCCGAAGAGAGGCAGGAGCACAGCTGAGTCCAGAGGCAGGTTGGTGTGGTGCAGGCTTAGGGCAGATGTCGCCACAGCTGACCTTGCTAAGGGAAGAAAGAGAGGGGGAGAAAAGTGCACGGAAGTAACCAAAGGGACCCCAGGCCGGCAGGGGGTGGCTGGCTGCTGCAATCACAGCACTGTCACTGCGGGACCACGGTCAGGAAGTGGTAAAGGAGCAGATTTATTAGGTGTGATACAGCAAGTGGAAAACAACCACAGCAGAATGAGGTTCACATCCAGGGGAGAAGATGGCTGGCTGAGGTTCAAAAACAAGCTGGATGTTTGAACATGAGACACGTATTTGAAATATGGAATTTGGATCTCAAAAAATGTGAAAGTATAACAGTGTAACAGTGTGAGGAAGTGTCTTTGATTTTAAAAAATAGTACAGCCCTCCCTCTATATTCTCAAGTTGTTTCTGGATTAATTAGCAAAGAAATTAATATATTCCTTATGATGTGACAGTCGTGCAAACTACCAAAGTGTAACTTCCTTGATAGCACATCTCTAAATGATGTCCTAATTAATTCTCAGCAAAAATGTGTGAGCAGAGTTAGGATCAGGACAGTCATATCTTCCTTCACTTTTGCTCATCTCCGCTCTTCCTTCTTTGTCCCTCTTTTCTCCCGCTGTCCTTTCCTTGCTGCTTTCTCTTTCCCTTCCTCTCTTCTTGTATGTCTAACCAAACAAGTTGTTGCACGCTTAACCACCAAAGCCATTTAGAAAAGGATTTGACTTCTGTTGGGCCATCTGGTTACTTGATAGGTGAGCACAGCTGCGGACTTCAGAGATGATTGCATGTTTAAAAATCAGTACCGGGCCTCCAGACGTTGCAGGCTTTCAAAGAGTACTGAATGTTCATTTTGTTTTATTTGCCTCCTGCCGTGCATGAGCAGAGGGACAGATGGTACTGCTGGAACAGGGCTATTCCCTCAGGGTCTGCAGGGCTGACCAGGGTCCTCCCTGTGTGGTGGGAAGCTGGGAATAACGAGGCAGCACCCTACACAGGCACTGCTGAGTACCTGGGGAAACGCTGAAAGACAAGGAAGGTGAAAGGGAGGGCAAACTGCCTAGTAATTAAGACAGCAGTGCATTAAGTGCAAATGTGGAAGCTGAAGGAGTCTGCAATGGGCTACATTCATAAGCTTTGTTTTTATCGGGAGCTCCAGCTGAGCCCACAGGAGTTTCACCCAACTGGTCGCCTTAGGGTTTATCCCAGCAGTGCTGTCACACTAGATTCAGTGAAGTCAAGGTGCTATGTGTACCCCAGGGCTTTTGAACTTACTTCTGCTCTCTGTTCTTGTACTAAAAAAACCCCACCCTCCTACGAAATCTGTACTTCCAGGGTCTGAAGAGCATGTTTCAGAGAAGGCAAACCTTGCTGACGTTTTGCAGAGCTGAAGAGAGTTTTTAACACCGCCCTGGCATTTTGTTTTCCTGTAGCACCAATCCAAGAACATATTTGTTGCAAGGATAGTGCCAGCATCTTTTGTGCGAAGTTTTGTATTAGAATAAAAATTAATGGTAATTCAGAATTTGGCTGAGAATCTAGGTTGATTTGACAGCCAAGCTGAGAAGCAAATCAGGAAGAAATTTAGGCAACCGTTCGCTGACAAACACACGTGCCATTTGAATGGCATCTTAATCCTTAATAAGTCACATCTCCAAGAGTCACAACTTAGCAACAGGGCGGGACAGGGAGGAACAAGCTCTGTCAAACATGGTTCAACTATGGACTGGCAAATATTTTGGATCAAGAACAGGTGTTTGCCGACTGCAGGATGAACGCAGGTTTGATTACGTTGTGTTTTGCTCAGTGTTGCAACTCAGATTGTGCTGTTCAGTTCTGGTTTCTATAGCGAGGGCTGTTTTCTATAGGCAGTGTTCATCTGGAAAAGAATGTAAAAAATTGGACCCCATTAAAAAGCGTATTTTAAAGGAGGCACTGTGCAGTATCGAGGTTGTTAAGTCACTTTTCTGAATGATCTATTTTTGTGAGCAATAAGTCTTTTTTTTCCCCTTCTAGTATCCAGTTTCCTGTTTGACTCAACGCACTTATACCAATAATGCCCACCAGTAGCCCATCCCTACCAAAGGCTTACCACGAAGTACGCTGTTTTAATAGTGGTGTTGGATTGCGTAGTAGTATCAGTTATCAGAAGTGTTTGCAGTATTGAAGTAGTGATATAAACCTGGCCCAGAGTTTTCCCCCCCATCTGGATCAAAGGACTTTTTTTTTACTCTGTGTTATACAGAAAGATTCCTTATTTGCAGTTGCCAATCAAGAAAATTTTATTACACATTAATGCATCTTAGAATATTTGCACATTTAATGAATTTAAAAAAAAAAAAAAAAGGCAGTGAAAAGTCAGTCTCAAATGCAAAGCACTTGTTATTACTCCTCTCTGAAGCTCAGGATATTTTCAGTTCTGCTTCAGGGAAGGTGTTATCATTAAGTGTTGACAAAAAAGGCCCTCCGGTGGATTGCGATGGATTTCTGTCTTTTTTTATTATAGCTTATAAAAAAAAAAAAGTGGAAATAGCAGAAAGGTGGGGAAAAGCTTTCTAAAAAGAGTCACTAACTCATTTCCACTCTAAGATACATAAACCAACAGGTTATGTCTATGTTTAAACCTGCTTTAGCTATACCAGTTGTGAGCAGGTGGTTTCCTGTCAGGCCAAAATGACCTGCTGTACTACTGAAAAGTGTTAAACAGGGAGTATGTTTCATCCAAGCTTTTTAGCTCCGGGACTTTCAAAAGAGCTCCATTCCCACTGACCTTCCTCATTTTATTTAGGGTTGTTGATAACTCGTTTCCTTATTCCTGAATGCGCCTTTCTGTGCTGCTAGCACCTGCTTAAGTGTTGTATGGAGGGTTTCCACCTTGCACCTCTCTAGAGATGGTGGCTCTGGGGAGACGCAGAGAGTACATTTTTAGGTTACTCTGTGAAAGCATGGTGTGTTGTCTGTATCCTCATTTCCATCCAGTGCCTCCCCTAGCAAAACAGAAGTTCTCCAAGCTTTCGTTTGCTGTGGCATGAGGCAAGGTCTCACCTGAAGGTGCAAAGCCCCATGCCTAGACAGAAGGGTATCTCTGTGCATTGCAGGAGGGAGGGATTGCATTTGTGTTCACCCAGGAAAAAACCTGGGTCTATGTCCTAAACGCAGTTAGTCTGGTCCTTACAGTATAAGCAAAATAAGTTCTCAGAGCACGTCATTTTCTTACCCGTAATCTAATGCTTTTGAGCACAAAGAGAAGACTTTAGGGCTGAGGAAAAGACTTTAGGGCCAGACAAGTTTAACGCACAACAACAGACTTGCTGAACAGTTACAAAACAGAGACATGTGAAAGGCGTACACTTGACACTGATAGATGGTCAGAGTGGGCATCCATTGAAGGGAATAAGAGTAATCATTGAGAAATTTGACTGAAATTTTGACTGCCATGGGATGTTGGTTGCAATGGGAAGCTGGTAGATAAAACTTGTCAAGGTAAAAAGCCACTAGCTAAGTTCGCCTGCTTTACCACATTTGCTGTAACATTCTGTCTGTCCTGAATGGGATAGACGTAGATTTTCTCTGTAGATCTCATTCCAGAACAAAATGCAATTCCTATTCAAAGTTTTAGGAAAACATCATACTTCCTCTACAATGTCCTTTTCCGTGTTACTTCGGAACTGAGATAAAAAATTGTCTTTCACATATGCAGTCTTAACAGAATTTTGTCGTAACTTTATGTGGATATGGAGAGGAAGCACACTCATGTTAATGTAAATTGAACCCAAACAGATGGCTGGATAACTTTTATATAACGTATGATGTTATGAGAATTAAAGAACTCAGCCTTAAACCATTTATAATTTAGTAAACAATGAAGAAGCTAGATCTGATATCCACAAGATAGTGCTGATATAGGACTGAAGTGACACAATGGTTAACCAAGGCCAGCATTTCCAGGTGAGAATTTAAGTTTTAGTGGGGCTACCTGTTTAAAATTAAAGGGAAAATTGGTAACTTCTTAGTATCTTTCCACATAATAAAAAAATATGAAAAGAGAGGACTAGGGGTTCAAATATGGACAAAAATCAACACTGATGTATCTGGCATAACATGTTTTGGAAATAATGTATTAAAAAAAAGACAAATTGTTAAGATTTACAATTAATATCTTATATTTTCCAGGAGAGTGTATGTGTTGTAGAATATCAAATCCTGTTACTCTTTGTGTTATGTAAACCTGAGCTATAGTAAAGAGCATAATAATTTCAAAACAACGGGTTGTTTTCTAATCCTGGATGCGTAGGCGTGTATTGTTGCTTGGTCCACAAAATCTGCAGTAGCTAATTTTACCGGAGTTATGAGAAAATGCCTGTACTCCCATCTGGGATCCAACTGATCCTTTGGTCTCCGATGAGCGTGGGAGCGATGGAGCTCTTCCTTCCTCACCCCCCTCATCAAAAGAGGCAGTGCTTGATTTGTGTACCATAAATCAGGGGAATGATCCTTCATCAACATGAGCATTTCTGTGATTTATACTCATACCAAGAGGTATTTTGCTCTATCAGAAATCTTACAGAAATACAGTGGACTATAGAGATTACTCCCGTGTACACATAGCAGGAATAAATGTGCAAAAATACAGTGCCAACCAGCTTTCCGCCTAGGCTCCATTTATTCCCTTTGTCTTTTTTTTAATGTTTTGAGTTGTTTTAATACAAAACCTGATCTTGAATTGAATTGTGTGGGAGTTTAGTCAGGATAAAAGAATTCAGAGCAGAGCCACACATTGAGAAACACAGATTACATCCATCATACTATTTAGGCTTTATGCCTATTACAAATTGTGATGAATTTGATATCAAATCCCTGTAGTAGCTATCCTTTAAAGATTTGATTCTGCTCATGGCGATTTTATTCGCAGCAGGATGAGGTTCTGTGGGTTAAATATAATCCAGTTCACTGTGCTAGCACAACATTTAATGCTGCGTGTACTGTTTGTACTGGCTCTGCATGGGACTGGATTTAAGTTGTAGCTGGTTGCCCAGCTTTCTGCAAATCACACATGTGCTTATAGGTGTAGTAGTGTGTATACATACATTCTGAGGTAAGAGGGATTTTTACTTTGAGGATCCCTTTGATATTGGAAGCCAAGTTGTGAAATCTTGAGCAGTTGTAAGCTGGGGTTTCTCCTTGCTCTGAGGGAGTTTGCCTGGCTATGCCAGCAGCAAATCTGTCCTGGGATCATAAAATTCCTGGCTGACCTTCCCTCGTTGACCAACCCATGGCCTGCATAAATCAATACTTCCAATTTGCTGATACTGTGAGTTTTGCGGCTAATTATAACTGTTTCAGCAAATTCGAGTAAACCTGTGCAGCTACTAGATCCAACTGGGGGGAAATATCCTGACCCTGACTTTGTGCTGATGCTTTGCAAGGGTGCACCCAGGCTCACTTGCTCAAGGCTTCTGCTTGCTCCGCTTGCAACGAACGCCTACGCACAAATACAGAGGGCTTAATAGATCAGTCTGGGGCCGTCTGTTACTGTTTTTAATCTTGCTAATTTTTCCTTGCCTGTTTGTACCAATCAGTTGATGATACTTGGAACGTGCATGCAGTTTGATTGCTCCCTTTTCTTTTTGTGCACATCAACAACTTATTTTATCTGTTTCACTTCGCTTGAGGCCTGGCTGAAGGTGTGCAATGTGTAGGCTAGACCCAATTAATTACCGATCTAAAAGACAGTCCTTCTTCCCTTCCTTTGATTTTTTGCAGAATAAATGCAGACTGCTTATGTTTGTTTGTTTATTTAATTAAATACAAACAACAAAAACCCCACAGCATTGTCACAAGAAACAGGAAAGGACAGTGTACCAGGCTGGTCTCTTCACATTTTGGAAAAAGGATAGGGTTGGGTTTTTTCTATCTTATAAAAGAATAAGACCCGACATGAGTTTATTAGAAGTGGGAGCAAATGTTTTCCCCTCCTTTCCATTTGATGAGCGTTTGTCAGTCCATTTCTCAATCACATATATAAGCTGTACAGTCCCCATTCCCATCCCTGCCTCTTCCTCCCTCTCTCAGTCAAGTCGGCCACTGATCCTTGATTTAAGTTTAAATCCAAAGTTGTAGAATAATGTAAATTGGAAGACACCTGTGGATGCCGACTCATGTACCTCCAGCTCAGAGCAGGGACAACTTCAACACCAGGTCAGGTTGCTCAGGACTGAGCAGGTATGAGGGATAAAAAAATCCCCATGAGCTGGTGCAGTGCTGCAACAGGCTGCCCAGAGAGGCTGGGCAATCTCCAACCTTGGAGATATTCAAGACACAACTGGACACAGTGCAGCATCATGGACTCCAAACAGTGAAGAAGAATCATTGCCCGTGACCCGTGTCTACGCTGCAGTCCTGGCCTTCGTCCCTGCGAGGGGGCAGATGGCTCTCAGGGCGCAGATCCTCAGCAGTGGAGATCAGCAGCAGTTTTCTTTGGTTGGAAGAATTGAGAGTTATGGAGGGAGGAACTGGGAGGAGGGAAAGAACTAGTGGGTGGCTCAATAGCTCTTGTCATTCATGGTTTTAGGGCTGACTTCCTGAGGCAGGTCCCTGAAATGTGTAAGTGGAATTCAAGGGCTGCTTTCCCCCTTTGCCAGCCTTTGGCTCACGTTATGCGAGTTCTCTGGAATCAATGGAAATGGATTCAGTTTAGCTGACAGTATTTGTGGGTTTTTTGGTTGTGTTTGGGGTTGTTTTTTTTTGTTTTTGTTTTTTTTTTTTAAAACTTGTTGATTCATCTCCACAGCAGCTTTTGCTTAATTAGGGCCTGAGTTGCTCCTTCTTTATTATATGGCCTTGTGAACAATTCTGTTGAGCAGCAAAGCAATGGCAACCCCTCTGTGGAAGTGGTCAGGATTCAGACCCAGACCCATTATTAGTCAGCCTGTGGGCCAAATTGCTAAGTGGAGTGACTACATGGAGTGGGTCAGTAAATACAGGAACCCTACTTTGCACACTGACTACGAAAACTTAGGAATTACTTCAACATATTTAGCTTCAGCCTGTCTATGTGATGCACTCAAGAGTGCCATTCTGTCACTGTAAAATGTTTTTGTGTACAGCAGCAGCCAAGATATAATAATTACTGAATTGCAGCACCTATTGACTTTCTGGTGTCTGTGTTCTGCTGTTAACTTGCTCTCAAAATGTTTCTGGAGAGTCCAATAACAAGAAATAACATCCTTGCGCATATGAGATAGCAGGCGGAAATGTTACAGTTTCCCATAGCAGGGAGAAAAGGCTCTCCTCAGACACCCTCTGTTTTCCACCCAGCCATGCTTTACATAGTGAGCTGGAGATTTTTTACATTTTATTTGACAGCTCCTGGATGCCTTTACAGTGTGGGAGTAGTTTCAGGCTAGACTTTTTTCCACGCATGTTGTATAGTTGATTGGTAAGTGTAAGCTGTGTCGATGTAGTCAATGGAGGAGCATGTAACTTCCTGCCTGGGAACACTGGACCAGGGAAGATTAAGATACGTTTCTTCACATCTTGCCCTTACCTGTTTTGATGCCAGGTTTATGCTATGGAAACTTCTCCGGTATATGATATATATCAAAATTACTAATTTGAAGGTAACGTGGTGTAACCTGAAGTGGAAATACAGGGAAATATTCTCAGGTGCTGTAAGCTCACGTCAGCCTGCTGGCTTCACTGGCATTACATTGATTATCTTACACCAGGTGAAAACCTGGCTGACTGCCGGTGGCTCTACCTACATTAAATGTAATGTTCTTGCTGCAGCAGCTTCCGTGCCCTGGGAGAGTCCCATGTACATGTGGAACCTTGCGGAAAATGTATTTGAGCATCACACATACAAATATAGCCAGTGTCATTATACATATGACAGATCTTACCTGTTTTTTGAGGGTTATGCTACCCTGAGAGGTAGACAAAGATGTTCAGTTATTTGAGGCAAGAGCCATCCGTGATTCCAAAAGCATTGGGCGCAAAAACAGGAAATGCAAAAAGTAGACGTCAATACTCGATTTTATTAATTGCTGTTTTGGTGTCATTCCAGCTGTCAGGGCCCTGAGGGGCCGTTACTGTCCCTGCCTGGCCTGCCCCTGTGCCAGCCCAGGACCTCATTTCAGCCCCCAGCTCGGCCCCTTCGTGGTGTGTCCCTGCTCGCCCTGCACCCTGGACACCAGCAAGCTCCCTCACGAGTGGGAGTGCTGCCTGAGCAGGAACAACGTAAAATCCGAGTAAAGGCTTTGCAAATGTTTTTATCTGTAATGAGTGGCTACTTCTACTTGCATTATTTTTGCCTTACCTCTGTGGCCATCTCTTCATTTGCTTCTTTGTGGCTGAGGATTTACACTATTTAATGCAGTTACAGTGGTACCTGATCCTCGGCTGATGGTGCTTTGCAATATGGCAGTGGATTGGACACAACTTCAGCCATCTAAGGAGGGCGCGTTACCTGGAATTGTCATGGCCTGTACATCTGATTGCAGTTGCTATTGATAAGTCTGTAGCCTATTACAGAGAAGTCTTCTCTGGAAGGTGCTGATGCTAGGAAGGGCTCCAGACCATTCTGAACTGCTAACCTGAAGCAGCAACTGCTAACCAAAAATTCATATTCCTCTGGTTTCTTATATGGGTCCTGAGCACAGCCTTAGTAAGTTGCGCGTTGCTTCATCTAAGCTTAGGAATAATAAACCAAAAAACAACAACAAAAAATTAAAACAATGAACAATTAATCTGTGCTCACATCTGATTAGTTTAAAGCTAAGCACAAATTGAAGGGTTTGTCTGAACCGAGACCTTATGGCTCACCATATATGTGTTAGTTTCAGAGGATCTTGCTGCCTGAGCAAACGCGTGCTGAGGACAGTAGAAGGCTTGTACTTCCCCTTCTACCATTCCCCTTTGCCAGAAAGTATAACTATGTATGTTTAAATTTTAGTATATTCATGCTTTTGCAGCATATTTTGCTCTCAATTCTGTTATGTTTCTTTATTTTATTTTTTTTTCCTGACAAAACAGATACTCTGAAGCACAGGATAGACCCCTTATGTTCTCTACCTAATAATTTTTTACTAACTGATTTTGCAGCAGTGTGTATTTTGCAGTTTTTGGTCTGTGTTTAATATACAGTTAACACAGTGAATGCCAAAATGCAGGCCAACTGCAAATCCACTGGTCAATCTCTGTTCTGCTGGAGGCCAGAGATCTAGAGATACATATTCAGCAGTCTGTAGTAGTAGTCTTTCGCCTTTAGGATGTTTACAAATAAAAAAAGTCTATACGTGATCTCTGAAACTATTCCAAAGATTTGTGAACTACTGGTGTATTTTGCAATATTAAGTGTATGCACTATGTATTTTTGACCCTTCGAACAAAGCACAAAACAGAACATAGCATTTCTTTTTTTTCTTTCCTGGATAGGTCATATTTATCCTCTGGTTTTTTTCCACCCCCAAAGTACACAGGGATGGGAAAGAGTGGGCACAAGACCCTTAAGGCTAAGGCAGCTCAGAAAACATTGTTTCAAGCCTCTTACCTCTTCTGTTGAGTAATGACATCAATCAATCCTTCCCGGAAGTTTCATGTGAAAAGCTCAGGTTGAGTCCAGTGATAGAAAATACCCCTGATGTTGTGTGCTTGCATGCATTTTTCATTAGGGATCATTGTTTTTCGCTATGGACAAAACAAAAGAGGCAACAGAAAACTGTTAACCTTACACAGCCCAGATGAGAAACAGCTAGTGTCAGCAATTCCGCCCTTACAGTGGAAGGTTGTCAGGAAATGTTTAGATCTCTCCAACTTCAAAAAGACTTCCATCATTATCACTTCTCTAATTTTTCTGTCCCTGAGCTTTATTTTTGTAGTGTTCTGTAGGTCATCTTTGGGGATGTGGGAAACTTTTCTGTGTTTAGTTGCACTTGCAAATCACAGCACAGTGACAAAGTAATTTGAATATTCTACAAGTGATTCCTCTGGTATAAATTGTGAGAAGCATGAATACAATGATTGTGGGCAGTAAATATGTTCCCGTTGAAACTCTTTCCTAAGTCTAGAACAAAATGAAGTTTCGACTGAAAAGTGCCCCATAGCGTATAAAATGCTGAGTATGCTTTGCTTGTCAATTACTTTCATCCTGTCCTGAAATTATTTTCATTAGTCTTTTAATTCACAGCAAAATCAACAAAACTAATTTTACTTCTTGCTTTCTGTGAGCCCCTTACTTAAAAAGTCAGAATTTCCAGCATAAAGTCAGGACAATTCATTTTTTTAAATTTTATTAAACATTTCTACTGAAAGTTCTTTTTCCATTTAACTTCTATGAATTAAACAAAGTACTTTGGCAGCCTAATTGACAAAAAAATGACAGAATAAGATCTATTTTCAAAACTAACAAAAATATTTTTTTCCCCTATTAAGTCAGAAAGTTTTGGGGGAAAGCTGCTGATTTTTTCAAATAAGATAGATTTTTAGGTACGTGGTAGAAGCTCAACAAATGACTACTTCAAAATATAAGTAGCTTTCCCTTCTTTGCTATCTCATGTGATACTGTGAAACAAGGTTTGCCATTCTGCCCCTATTGATTATTTTTTTTTTTTAAATTTACATTTTTTTAAAATGAAATTTCCATGTTTCTTCTGCAATTTTTGTCAGCTCTTTGGTCTTTACTGCGGTGTGACGCTTCCAACAAAACTCTGTAGTGCTTGGCTCAGGAGGTTGTTTTCAATAGTGTTCGGGCAGGAAACTTGCTCATCACAGCTGCCCTATAGAGGAATCCAGCTACAGCCTCAAGGGAAGTTCATAAAAGGTGCAGACATGAAAAAGGAGTTTCAAGCAGAAAAAAAGATTAACCAAATGCTGAGCTGCAACACCGTGAATCAAACAACTGTATTTATGTGCGCTGGGTTGGATGGCGTATAGCTTAGATAAGGTATCTTGGGCAAATGCACATACTTCTCCTAGAGCACTTTTGCCACGAATGCTCGGAAGATGACTTTAAATTTCTTCAATTTATGAGTTAAAGGGGGGCAGGTGGGGTGATGGAGGGGAAGAGACCCTTTATAGCAACTCCAGTATCTCTGAAATCCACCTGCGTATGGAAATATTGAAAATATCTCAAAACAGCTAACCAGGAAGTTTGGTTTGTGTAAATACATAAGCTTGATGAGAGAAACAAAAAACATTTCCATCCCATACATATGAAAAGGAGTCCTAAAAGGAGAGATGAAAGTGTGATGGTTAGTGAACTGGTAGAGAAGTGTGTTACAGGGAGGAGGGTAAATCCAGGGATGTCAGAAAATCCTGGTTTTAGAGGGGAGAGAGTGAGCAGAATCAAGGAGGACATCTGTATAAAGACAGGATTGTTTGGTACAAACGTTATCACTTCTGGTAAGAATCAGGTAGAGAAGAAAGACTCTGGCTGATGTCTCCAACACCATGCGAACTTGGCCCTGCAGCTATCACTGCTTGATGGAATAAACAATGTGTTTGACTGCCTTCAGACCTGTGCAGGTTTCCCAAGGCAGGATGGAGGATGGGACGATAATCCAAAATAAGCTGGCAAACAGAACTAACAAGCTGAAATTCAGTAAAAATGAACCAAAGCCAACAGTACAAGGCCAGTCCAAGGAAGGAGAACTTCACTTTGGTGTGATCAGAGCTAGTAGAGAAATGTTTATGAAACTGCAGAAGGTAAATTACTCTAGCCAAAGATGTTAAGATCTCAGCTGGTGTCCTTCGCGTAGCTTTGGGCAACAATTCCTTGAAAAATACAAAGAAGATGTGCACAGAGGTAAAGGGAGACAAATGACACTTAATAAGGGGTTGAGGAAATTGAGAGTTTTTTTTAGTCTAGAACAGACAACATTAAATACAGAGTTGATAAGTCTTCTCATGTGTGAAGCTACTTGCTTTTGCTTACCTTTAAAGATGATGGTGATCAACTGTCTTCTCTGTTGACTCGCTGTAGGACAAGGTGCAAACAGCTTAATGTGAAAAAAGAAAGATTTAGGCTACTTATTAGGAAAGATGTCTTGAATGATAATGAAGCACTGAAATTGGCTACCAAGTAATGAAATCTCTTATGCTGTATTTTATTTACTTGTGTTTTATAGAACAGGTCTGACCAACATGTGTCAGGGTTGGTGTAGATATGTGTACCCTGTTTCTGTGCGGGAGTATGGAAAAATGATGTCTTGAGGTCTATTACTCCTTACAATTCTGAGGTATAAATGAATCTTTATCTAACTGATGGGAGAAGTCAAAATGCAGTAAGGTTAATTTAAACATAGAGGACCAAACCTTTCTTATGGCCTGTCAAGGTGAATCAAGGTCCTGTATAGGAAGGTAGATCAGAACCTCTTTCGAAGTGAGCATCACTAAAGGCTCGAACTCACTAAATAAAAAATAAAAATATATTAGCAGTACAATCTGATACTTCATACCTGCCAAGGGTAAGCAAATTAGGCTAGTGCCCAATACTTAACATAGAAATGGCAGGTATCCTTGAACACTGTGCCTCAACTCAGAAGAAGATTTAGGAAGCGGCTCAAAGGCTTTGAAATCTGTGTTGTGAATTCTGTGACTGTATGTTTTTATCTAGGAGAAAAACTTTTATTTAAGTATTTTTCTTGCTGTCTTATGTTGATCTTGTTCTTTACTTGAAATATCAGTATTGTTCACTGTTGGGAAAGCAGTTGTGGGGCTGAGTCACTTTAGGACAAATGTGCTCTTGCAGCCTGCTATTTTATTTTCTTCAAGGCAGCGTAGCTGCAAACTCTGGGCCACCTAGAGGACATGAAACAAAAGTGAGCTACATATTAATGGGTGTGATGTATGAAAATTTTGTTAAAACATAGATAGTTTAACCTGGGAAGGGAAAATTGTCTGAAAATACTCCATTTGGCAAAGCAGGGAAAAAAACAAAGTAATATCATTAGGGTAAAGCTAACCATTTTGGGGGATTTCAGGCATTCCATCATCATCCCACAGATGATAGCCTTGCACCAGTGGCTCCTTAGCTCTGCATGTACATCAAATGTTTATATTTAGAGACAGAAGAAAACTTTATGATGGAATGACCTTTTTTGTTCACTATTATAAAATCAAATTGCACACTAATTATTGCCTGAAGGTAATACTAATAGTGTGCGACGTGGTAATAATGAAGCCCGAAGAAATGAGTGTTCCTAATGCAGGTGGGATCAGAGTTGCATAGTGAGCTTCTAATGCCTGTACAAACTTAACACTGGTGAAGGTGCTGGGCACGTGGGGTCTCATGATCACCAGAAATACTGAAGCCTGATTTCCAGTGGGTCTGTGTCTCTTTTTTCCGGTTGATTGGTCTGTGTTGTGATTCAAAGATGGATTTTGTCAAAGTTCAGCCTGCAAGAAAACCTATGACTGTACCACCCAGGACTCCAGAGAGTCCTCATGGTGAAAATACCTTGACTGAGAAAGGAATTTGTCTATTGTTTGAAGTATGATTTGGTATTACGGCATTGATAACAATGCTTTCTTATGTGTTGATTCTCCGCTGTCTGTTCCGAAAGCATGCTTGCATGTGCCCTTTACTCCATTAGGAGCGCTGTAAAGTTTATGTCTTCTGTCATGTGGAATAATCATAATCTGATAATGAGTTTGGAAATACTTTCTGTTTTATAAGTAGGATTTCTGGTGATTGTGCTTTCTCAGAAGTTTTCTGGTTTTCTTCTGGAAGCAAATTTTAAACCAGAACAAAAATTACAGAACAGATCTTTCCTCCCTGAAGTCTGGCACCTTGATTGTACATTTTTTTTATGGTCTTAGTTGGGTGGCTGAGGACAGCCCGGTGTCTGTTAAACGCATGGGAACTCTTTTCTAGATGGTCATTTTTTAAGAGCATATATGTAAAATTTCACAATCACACAACTTCAAAATTTTGGTCCATAAGTTGTGGCTTGACTTGAAGGGTATCTATATAAGCACTGATAAGATGATTTTAAATGGGAAGAAATTAAATCTCACCAATATGAAGCTGAAGTAAGATTGGAGTTCATCCCAAAATGTGAACACTTGTGTGCATTTGATGTATTTAAAATGCAAAATAGAGCAACTCCCATGCTAATGGCAGGGGGATTGCTGTATCTTCTGAAGCTTTGGACTTTTCTTTCCCTAAACCGCTGTCATGGTTTGCTAATGAATGTCTGTGGTAGAACATGACAAGTTGCAAAAGCCGGTCTATAAATATTTATCTTGCATAGTCTTGAATCTGAATGGTGACATGAACTTGTTTATGAGCAAGATTAAATTTTTGCTGCTTTTAGGTAAAATATGAGCCATTTGAATCATTAATGCCTGCAGGGAAACCTTATTAAATATTTTTAAGTTCTTTGACTTTTGCTGAGCTGACAGTCTTTCCTTCTTTAGCTGGAATGCGTCTTCCTGCTAGAGCCGATTTGTGAGCATCCGCGGGGAGACTGCAGCTTCCCCTGCTACTGTGGAGGGGAGAGGGATAAAACAATAACATAAAATACCCTGTCATTTAGGGTATCTCTGTCATTTAGAGGCAAATTGTAGTAACACTTATTTCTAACCTAAATTTTGCTCTGTTAGCAATATTAACGTGTCTCACCACTTGTCACCGTGCAAAGCTAGAGAACACGTCACGGAAGTTGATCTGTTGTGACATGGCGTAATAATGATGTCAAGATTTGAGTTTTGGGACCTCTTTAGGGCACGGGGAGGATCCGAACAGAAATTTCCAACCTTAGGATGTCGTATGCTAGAAGCGCTTCCTTCAGTTACACACCAGCCTGGGTAGTTTGCAGGTGGCATACGCTTCCTTTCCATTTCACAGAGCAGTGTGGCACTGTTTGCAGTGTCCGGATTGCGAGTGAGATTCTAGCTACGGATCGATGACAAAGAGAAAAGGACTTACTTGAACCTGGTATCGTCTTGCCCTGCTCTGATAGTCCTTTGGAGACTGCAGAAGGCACCAGACTTGGTGGTGTATCGGTGAGCTACTCCCAGGATAGGGCTGTATCTCAAAGGCACAATACAGCCCTTAATTATTTATTTCGATCATGAATTATTTTTTGACTTGAATGCTATTGTCTTCTGCCAAGGCTGGAATGACTTAATGTGTTGATTGCTCACAGTTTTTCTCTCAAGCCTTGATTGTGATGTCTGAAGCCAGGGAACATATTTTAATTTTGATGAATGTGTAACTCTCCCAGAGAGCAGCGTGTAGGCATCAGGAACAGGATGCACCTGCTATGCATAAGCTATAGCATAAGCATGTGTAATGCTTATGCTATATGTAATATGCAATATGTAATAAGCAAATGCATAAGCTATAGACACAGCCAGCTGAGTGAGACATTTAGTGAGCAAATACTCCCTTTGTTGCAAAGACTATGAAACAAGCTGAGGAAAACTGTGTGGTGGGTTACAAAATACATGGCTGTAATGACTCTTGCATTGCTCTGATGTACCTGTGCCACTTCACTAAACTACAGTGGAGTGCTGTGGTTATGGGGTCCAGCCTAGCTAGGTGATCGCCCCATGTTGAAAGTTGCTAAATGGCTGTGATCTCCTCTAGCAAAAGTGCTCCAGACACTAAAATAACCTTTTTCCGAGTACCAGCTTGCTGAAGGACCAGGCATGCTCGCTTGCTGACCCCAGGATCGTCTTGCTAATTCATGCCGCCTACAAGTGAGGTTTAATTCCCAGATCCCTGTTACACGTAAGATACTGCTAGCATTCCTGTAATCCTGTTGACTTCTTTCTGAATGGGAAAAGAGATTCAATAAAATGCCATGATAGAAATCTGGTGGAAATAGGAAACATAACTGGAACAATTATGTGTTGAGCAATGGTTTGTGTAGAAACACTGTGAGTCTTATGTTACTGTGGGGTGAAATGTAATCAGAAGTGTTAATTTACACTGTAGATTACAGTACTTGCTGCTTTCTCCCCCTGCTTCTTTTTAACATCAAAGGGAAGTGAGAAACTAAAAGAGCTCATCTGAATAAAATCTTGAATCTTGTAGTCTTGAAACAGCTATCTATATCGATATTTTCAAATGAAGATTCATTTGCCAGTAGTTTGGAGAATATTGTATGCCTCTCTTCAAGTGTCCAGGTCTTCATTGATTTGATTCATCTGAGTTTTCTTTCTCTTTTAAAAAAAAAATACTCAGATTTCAATAGAAACTAAGGAGGTGGGATGCATTTTAAGGTACAGATATGCACTTTTGTGTCAGCGCTGAGGCTCCAGTGAGTTCTGACTGGGGTTTCTGGCTCTACCTGGGGTATCATGGCTCTCTTGTGCCTGAACTCAGAGGTGTAAAACACCAAGACTAGAGCTGGTGGAGATAAACAGAAGAGGAGAGTGTCACCTTCTTTGCTCTCCTCGTGTCATGAGCTCTCTCCACCTGGCATCATGAAGTTGAAGTATCTGGCACCTCACCATCAGTATTTTTCCAGGAGCTTAAAAACATCCGAAGTTCTGCATGTGTTGAAGCTTCTCTAGTAGGTTAATGGCTTGAAATACAATTTTTGAAACTGTATTTAAATGACTTCATGGCAGCCTTTGTTCAGTAGCCGCACGCGTGCTGCTTTCCAGAAGAACTGGTGGTCCAAGGCGGCCCTTGGTGCTGTGTGTGTGCCAAACACTGGAGTCCAAGTGTGGTGTTTCAGGAATTCCTTCCTAATGCCTGCTTGGGATTGCATTTCAATTTGTTTGTTTGTTTTTCTTAAGGCCTTTGACACATTGTTTGGTGAGTTTTAATCTAAAGCAGTGATTTTAGCTCAAGGTTTCTTTTGAGAAACGATCTGCACTGGGAGAGCAGGTGAGCTGGGCCATTTGGGTGCATCCGCTCTGCGCCGTGCAGCATCGCCTGGTGGTACCCAGCCCCCTGGGCACGTGTCTGGGCACCTGCAGCGCTGTGGGGATGAGACCTCATGCTTCTTTTCTCTAGATTTGATGAAATACTTCTGCACGGCTTTGCATCATGCTTGTTAGGTGCACCCTTTCTGTATGCGGAGGAAACACACTGTTAGGCAAATTAGAAAACTCAAACTGAAAATCATCTTTTTGAGTGATTCTTACAATTCGTGGCTGAACACATTAGAGTGGAGTTACACGGCTGCTGGTATATTCTGGTTAGTATAATCTTTTACTGCTGAGAAAAGGCTTAAATTTTTACAGCACAGGCTCACATCCTCCATAAAATCCCAGAGAGCAAAACTATTACCTGAAAGTATCTAAATTTGAGTCACGGATCTGACTGTCTTCCCTACCCTCTTTTCCATGCTGCCTCAAAGCTTCGGGCTTCGATGTGCACTGCCCTGTGAGACACTCCTCTCACCTTGCTGTGTTCCTGTTGAATAGCTTTTTTGTTAAAGTTTGGTTTACGTGAAGGAAGAAAACGTGTCAAGGAACTGTGTATGCACTCCACAGAAAAGACTGATTGCTTATACCCTAATTGTAATTATATGTAAAGTGTTTGTAAAAATATAGTATATGCAAGGCTAATACATAGATGAACTATTCACATTACCAACAAACAGCAGTATTTTTATATTCTATTTTAAATAGATTTAGATACTCTTCTGTGTTTACTTTAGGTTGTGGTTATATTTAAAGAAATAAATGCTTTCTGAGGAGCAATTTAGGCTATTTAACGGCAAGATACTAAAATGTTTAGATAAACAAGGAGAACTGAGATAAGTTAACTGGAGCATTTTTTTATTTATTACTTTTTCCCAGTTACTTTTCTCGAGCTGCTACTGACTAATTTGTACACTGCTAATAAGCATTTCATGTGATTAACTAGCAATTAGTGCTTCATAACTTGTTAATGAAGAGTAGAAGCTGCATGTTGCTACCAAGGATTTGAAAACGTGATGAACAGCCAGCCTTGATCATTCTGGGGTCTGCTAAGTTCACACAAAGAGCCTCAAGACCTGATTTTATTTATTCATAGTCCCATCTTCAAAGGAAGGGGGAGGGAAGGGGAATGGTGCAGAAAACAAAAAAATAATGCAAATAAATTCCTTGATTAAAGTTTTCACCACAGGTTGTAATGCAATTTCCAGATCAGGCAGTTGTTACTGTTGTTTGCTGCTGTAGGAATATTGTGTACTGATTGTTGTTGGGGGGGATGGACGCTGAAGCCATTTTTTTTTTTATAGTTGTCTTCATGGACTTACCCAAAAATCTGTTGGTTGTTCGACCATATGGTAAGAGATGCACAGCAAGACAAGTACTAAACCAGGATCTTCCTCCTGAAAGTTAACCAGATCAAACAGTAGCAGTCTATTCCTGCAAAAATCCAAGCCTCCTGTGACTTATTCCCAGGAGAGGCCTTACGAAGATGAAACTGCTTACCTCTGTTGCATAAATATGGGAGTGATTCCCAGTCCTAAGAGGCTGGCTAGCGCTGGTGTGACTGCACAGGGACGTCTTTGGGTAGCTGGAGATGACGATATCAAAGCGTGAGCAGAAGTCTGATTACAGCTGAAAAAATTATTCTCGTGGAAATAATATATGTTTCTGAACATATATGTTCAGAATATATGTTTCTTGAGGCTCTTTATGTGAATTTAGCAGACGCCAGAATGATCAAGGTCTGATTTTCTTCTTCTTTAATGCTTTTGAACATGTTGCAATTTCTTAAAGTTAATTATTGCTCTAGTGCACTTTTTAAATAGCTCTTCAATTATTTTTCCTTTGGATTTGCCAACCTCCAAATTGAATTTCTCTTAATTACTGTATTCCGTGGTCACTCACTGCCTTGCCTATACATAGGCTGTATTTTTTTAAGAACTGATTAAAAACATAATAATAGTTGAACTAGTCATGCAGGTATTTTTTTATCATTATAATGTAGTTTAAATAAATTACTAGTACGAAATGAAACCATACTTGGCTGCCCAGAGAGGTGGTGGAGTGTCTGTCTCTGGAGACATTCAAAACCCACCTGGACGTGTTCCTGTGCAACCTGCTCTAGGTGACCCTGCTTTGGCAGGGGGGTTGGACTAGATGATCTCCAGAGGTCCCTTCCAACCCCTGCCATTCTGTGATTCTGTGATTTAAACAGGAAAGAGAAGCTCATCGAGCTGCATGTGTAACTTAGAGCTAAAAGAGTCTGTGTTTGGTCATGACCAAAGCTTCTGTTTAATTGAGGCAATGGATCTTAGAGGCGGTGCCAAGGTAGATTGTACAGTGGTGAGGAGAAAACATCTTGAGAGAGAAAGGAACGAGAGCTGGACTAGAAACAGAGCAAGAAACTGGAAATCTCGGAGATGCTGGTACAGAATTACAGAGAAAACCAGAAGGGAACGTTTGAAAGGAGACTGGTGGTGATAGCAGAGCTTGTAGGTGGAGAGAAAGGGGCAGAGAGCAGAGATGCACATCACTTGCACATCACTGATTAATGTCTGTACGCATGTTTAATTTGGGGGAGTCGCAGTTGTTTTCTCTCAGAAATGCTGACTTAGTTTTGTTGTTTCCTCCCGTGGTATACCCTGGGGGCTCGATGCACTGTTTCAGTCTTGCACAGGAATATTTATAAGAGAAAATCCTGATGTAACTTTGTGCGCGACCTGTTTAATGGGATTTTTAACACTCGAAGCCGTGATTCACAGAGTCAATTTGATTGTGTGCTGTAAGATGATTTCCTGAGTTAGCAGAGGTTACTTAACTAAAACCCCAGTCATCATTATTTCCTTAAACCCGTTATAACACAGAAAGCTGCAATACATTTCCCAAGGTTTTTTGTATCTTGGTAAGGTTTCCTCTATTTTTATGGTTGCCGGTCCTTTCTTTAAGTGCTTCTACTGCTAACATTCTGCCAAATGTGTAACTCAGTGTGCCTCTGTGGTAAAATAAAATACAGTGCAGTGATACCAAAGCTATGTCTCCAAGAGCGGTACAGCCACATTAGGGTGCCCACCAGAGCTGAGGAGGGGTTTCATTAGCCAGGATGGAGCTGCTACTCTCTAGCAAAGCCAGGCAAACCCACCCAAGCCTGGCGTCTCGGCACACCCCTACGCTTATGCTTTTCGATAAGCCATCTGGTATTCATTTAGCTGTCGTATCTGCCTCCTTCCTTTGCTGTAACAGCTTCCAAATCATTTAAGTCAAGCAACTTTAGACATTTGACAGCAGGATAATTAAAATATCAAATTATAAGAAATTTAAAAAAAAATTGAGATCTTTTTTGAATTGTAATTTTCTGTAGCAATCTGGTCTTTCCAATAGCAGAAATGAGTTTTTTGTTGTGGTTTTTTTTTTTATTTAATAAGAAAACCAAGGGCTCATAATGGGCAAGTATAAATTGAATACTGCATATTGCTAACAGTACAGCCAGTACATTTTTTCAGGAAGAAAATACTCCATGTTCTTGCCAAAAGTCAGTGTAAGTATTCCACCCTCTGGGTCACTGGTATGCCTGTGTGCGTGGAGGCACTGATATATGTCTGTCTTGGAGCTCCCCTGTGCCGTATTAAATACAACAAAGAAGCAGGTAACCTTCAGCGAGGGCTTCCAGCTAAGCTCAGCTGCTTATAAGTTTTCTTCCCAGCAGCATCCTTCTTCCCACAGCTTCCTCAGGCGGTGACAGTGAGCGTGTATTTCCATCCCCACACTCAGCCTTTTCCTGAGCTGGCAGCAATGACAGGACTCACCTTGCCCAGGGACGCGGTTAGTCAGCACAACAGCTCGGCGCAGAGGAGCTCAAGCAGAGCAGCAGACCCTGGATGAGCATGGCTCTGAAAAACGTTTGTTTACAAAAAGCCCCCCCCCCTTTTTCTCAAGAAGGAAAAACAACTGAACAGATGATTCAGTCCCACAAAATTTCTTTTCCAAGAGTACATTTCTCTTACGGAAGCGACAGCCTCTTCCTGTCAGAGACTATATTATCATCTGGGAAGCGTTTATCCGATCTCTAGGGAAAAGACTAAGAAAATTAAGATACACCGTTCTGATACCAGCTCAACTACTACAGAAAAACCAGAGGATCCTTCTAGTCTGATAACTGCAAACAAGGTCATGTAAATTACCCAATAAATGTTGAGAACATATAATAGAGCTTTTATTGTATACCCAGATGTGCTTTCAGTTTTTCAGAGCATTCTCCCATATCTATTTTTTCCCCTCTACATGCGAAAAACTCGTAAATTTGGGATAATCTGGAGAAGAAAGAAATTCTAGAAGTGGCACAGTTGTTCACCATACTTCTCAAGGGCAAAGTGTCTCAATTTACAATTTAAAAGCAAAACAAAAACCACAAAAGCTTTTCTGGTCTGATATTCTGGCATACACAACCCAAAATGTAGGAATTAAATTAAGTTCTTGCTGTCGTACTCATTGATGATAAAATAGACTTTTCAGCTGGAATTTCTTTCGCAAAGTCTGTGGGTGAATTTAATGTCAAATACAATCCAGTTCTCTGTTGGCACAGCAATTCTAACAAAATGAGGTGTAATAATTGTATTTTAAAAGCCAACATTAGACACACTTCTTGAAAGGCTTTGGAAATTGTTCTGCTAAGTAAGGAGGTATTTTTATATAATGGGTTTTAATCACACGGGAGCTGCACTTCTTGAATAAAAGGTCAATGTAAGCAGAAGTGGACCTCAAAAGGGCAAACCTTGTAGTTAGACAAGAAAAAATAATTTCCGGCTTTGAATAGGGGAATTCTGATTCTCCTTAGTTATGGACTCTTGCTCAGTTTCTTGCATAGATTACTAAACTGTATGAAAGTGGTTGACTGAGCAGATTAGTTGTTCTCAGAATAATTTCATCACTGACTCAGCTCTCACCTCAAATTCCAGTTGAAATTTGGAGATGTCAACCTAATGGCCAATGGCCTCTTTGTGCAGGGTACAAAGATCGGACTCCTTGGATCCCACAGAAGAAGTTTAAAACCCACAGCAATGAAGCAGTGTGGGTTGGGACTCCAGGGCAGCACCATGTCCATCATGTCTCTTTCACTTAATTAAAATTGTTCCGTCCTTGTTTTTTAGAGACAGGGAAAGCTTTTGTCTTTGCCTGTGGTTTGCTTGATACGTGACAGCATATTTAGATTTGATCTATGGTATGCTGTAGTACGTCACAAAAAGAGAAAGGAGGTACTCTAGCTGCAAAGGAGATCTAGGACCTGCAAGCTGGGGAGAAATCTTAGCACCATCAGTGTACAAGGAGTAAGCGGAGAGGTTCTGCTGCCCCGTCCCTTGCTGCATGTAGTATACAACGTTTTCTCCTGACATGGATCCTGTCTGCTATCTTGAATGTGTATTTCCTTTAAGTTAGGCCAGGTACAAAGTGGCAACTCTGAAGAGTTGAGTACTTATTACCTTTCATATCACAGCTATTGCTAAGGCTCTTCAGCTATTTAAAAACTGTATATGAATTTCCAGATTTGTGATTTGCAATGGTACGGCGCAGAGGGAAGTTTGTCAAATAATAGGTTTTTTGAAGGCAGTGTTTAGAATGGCCCTGTTAGGTTCAGATTTACCCTTGTTAAAAATCTGTGCTCGCAAACTGTTAACTTTTTTCATGCCTGGTTATCTACAGTAAGTCTTACTGCAGTATGTTCTGAATTGAAACTGGTAGAAAAATCCTTTTCAGGGTAATTTACCTTGTGACATAGGAAACTGCCAAAAGATGTTATAGCTTTTGGACAGCCTGAAGGGTTCCAGCCTACCCAAAGATGAGGTTTTTCTGTCCATAATGAGACATTGAGGTACCTTGCAATTTAATTTCTAAATATTTTTTAATGCAACTCAACTTTAGGGTCATTGAACTGTGGCCATATGAGTGTCTAATTATCTTTCAGACCTCATCTCTTTCTGTTGGCATCTTTACTCTATTGGCATCTTTTTGGAATGTAAAATCTGCTCAGAGGAGAAATAATTGCATTGAAATTAACAGGCAGCGATTGCATGGTTGTTTGGGTAGAAATTAGATTTCTTAGGGTTATGGGCAAAATGCTGTAAAGGTAAAGCCTTACACTTTACGGTGTGTTATGGAAAACACATTGCGTTCCTCTTTTACTTGTGTAGTAACCCCTCCAGTACTTCCTGGGCTTTCTATCCTGTACAACGTAACAGGGTAAATTCCCCTGTGGCTACTTCAAATTCTTCTCTAAATTACCCTGGCAGCAGAGGTAGATGTTGCGTTCTTATTCTTAAATCTCTTTGATTACTTGATCAGTTCCTTTCTGCTATCCCTTCAATTTAATAGCGATGGCTTTCTCAGTTGTCCGAATTGGAGGTGAAGGTTCCCTTCTCTGCTTAAAAATAGGTTTGTTGGGTTTTTGGTGTTTTCTTTTAAGTTTAAGCAATATCCCTTTGAGATTTTTTCCCCTTTTTTTTGTTCCTTAATAGAACGGACAGACTCACTTCTATATCAAGAAGAGAAGAACTTCCAAGTGTAAAATAGTGTTGAATGTGCACTGTGTACTGGCAAACGGGAGACGTGGGAGTGATGAGAAAATCTGCTCTGACCAGAGACTAGCAGATTTCCTGGGGATTATTCAGCATATCCATCAATACGCCCAGCACTTTCCAGCTGCTCCTGTCCAGCACAGGTTGGGAGGTAGGACAGCACAAGAGCTGTTTCTCTCCAGAAAGAGCCCCTCTGGGGGACAGGGCTCAGGCTGAGACTGAGACATGTAATTTAGTCTAGGTGCTGTAGATGTTGAGTGTATTTCGTAACCCAAATACAGTGCACAGACCAGGATCTATCTTTATTAAAATTTTTGTATTGCCTACACGTATTGCACTTGAAGTGCAAATTCCTGTGGTGTTGCAAAATCTTACTGTGACTCCTCATATAATTTGAGGCTGCTTAATGCTATCAAGGATGCAGGATTCTGCAATAAGTTGTTCTCATCTCCGTGCTTCTTTTCTCGCACTGTTTCTCGATGAATGTGACCTACTTGCAGTGATTTTTCAGCAGTTGCACAGCCACGAGTTCTTCATCTGTCTAAGAATTCTGCATTGAAAAAAAGAAAAAAAGAAAAGAAGGGTAAAAAGAAAAAAAAAAAGGACTTTAAAAAAAAGGAAAAAGAAAAGGCAGCAGCTCTTGAGATCTCTGTTATATTTCTGGTCTGTTCCACTGATTCTTTCTATTGTTTCAGGCTATTAATACTTGAACGTGGGTGCTGCGATGAGGCGGTCCTGCTCAGCAGGGTGAGGGGGAGCGGGTAGGGATGGCAAGGTCGCTGGATGCCGTTCTTCAGGGCTCTGAGCCCACAGCAATTTGTGTGCGGCAAAGCTTACTCTGACTTACGCCATATGAACAAGTAGTCCAGAGTGGTGCCCAGCGTTGCCTGCAGCAGCAACATAACCTTTTAGCGAACTGTCAGAGTTTTCCCGCTGTGTGGACAGCCTGGTGAGTGTAGGAAGGTGGTCGTAAGAAAGAATAGCTTTTTGGGTGACCAAGCTTGACTCCTGTTAAGGATAACTGGTTTTGAGAAGGATGCTGCTTTAAGCAGTGTATTTCTCTTTACTTCATTTCTGAACGCCCAAGCTGGATTCTCCCCCATCTTTCTCCAGGGGTTGAGAAACTCTTCATCTGGTCTGTGAATTTTTAATAGATTTCATGTACTTTCCAATACTACTTTCATATCTGATAATGAAAAACCGTCCTTGTCCATATTCATGGACAGTCATGTATCACTGTGGTAAAACTGTCTGGTTTTTTCTTACACAAGCATGACCCTGAAAGCTCTGAAATGTATATATTTAGACCAGTGTTGTAATCCATGCGCAGTGATTTCCCCAGGAATTTGCCACCGTGACACTGAGAGTGATGTTCAGGCATTCACAGATGCGTATTTATTCTGAAAAAAAAATAGTAAATAGCTGAAGGTTAGAACGAGAAATGCTGTACCAACATGGTACTTTGAATCTGAAAACCTTGCTTTAAATAGTGTCATCCTAATTTCAGAGCAGATTTAGAATCAATTAAGTTAATTATGGAAAGAGAAAACGGCGGACTTGTATGTTGTAGCCCTGTTAATCACACTGACTTGCACTTAATCACACGGTCTTACATTAATCACACAGCTTTGCATTTATGTTGTTTTATTGTCCGTGAGGACCGCAGTGTTTTATGCAGAAACTCTTTGAGGCACTCCTTAAATGCAGCTTCCTTTTGGAGGATGTGGCAAAGGTCGCAGAGTTAAGAAAGGTAGAACGTAACCACTGGAACAGTTTTACTGCTGTGAAAAATATGCTGTGATCAATACCTGCGACTAACAGGATTTAGTTTCGCTACTCTTATGAAAGCGTAGCACCTCTGATGGCCTCCTAGCAACCTGCTGAGGTGCTGGGATTAATTTAAATTTGAGGAAGCAATGGCATCTACTGAATAACTGATACGATTTCTTGCAACATTCAGGGTTTCCATTGCTGTTATCAATCTTGGAATATATCTAGAGCATAAATCTCAGCTCCCAAAGGAAAAAAAGGTATAAAAAGGCACAAAGCTAAGAATAATAATTCTGTCCTGTTATTATTTTGCATATTATGAGCTTTTGATGTAAAGCCCTTGGTCTTTATAAACAGAAGCACGTGGGTAACTTGGAAAGAGCTACCCTTAGAGGAGCAGCATCATTATTCAGGTAGCTTTAGGTTCCTTTAGGTTGCATCTTACGAACTTTCTTTGCCTTAACACTGTATCACAGTTTGGGAATATCTCCCGTAATCACCTGCCTTTATTTTCGTCGATTTACCTGCCAGACTACAGGAATCATAGCAGTCAAAAGCATCGCATGGACTAAATTAGCATGAGTCACATTGAAATTACAGTGGAGGGGACATAAATAGAGCAGGAGTGCTGATATAAAAGTCTTGTCCTGAAGTTTTATCACTCAACATGACATGAAGTCTAAAATAGGCATCAGATTTTAATGTGTGCTTGTAGTTTAGATTGCAACGGGATAGGTCATAAGTCAATTCAAGGTTTCTGTCTGCTAGCTCTGTGATTGTTATTAAGAATTAGGACATTACATATGTAAAATTACACTCACTAACAGCTGATTCCATGAGTTTATAATGTGCATTAAATAAAGCTTTTCCTGCTTTATTTTACCACAGCATTCTAATTTATTAATGGAGTCAGAAGAGGTTTGTGTGTGGTACTTGATGATGTTACATTTCCTTAATGTCATGGTTCGGATTTCGGTACAAATGGAGTTCTTCACATTGTAAAAGGAAGTCTGATAAACATGACAGATAGAGACAGATTTTTAAAAAAATGTTTTGCACAATTTAGTGTATTGACTTGCACCTTATGTATATATTAGTGGAATTTTTTTAGAAATTATGTATTTCAAGGAGACTTGAAAGAATATTTTTAAGATTTTAATTATTTAATAATTAAATTATGCTATTTTAATATTTATATATTTATTTAAGCTATTTCATATCAGTTGTAAAATAAAGGATGAGTAAAAAAATAGTTATCTGTAGAATCTTTGAAAACAGGTGAACAGCATAATTATGGTTATATGGTCCATGTTCATTTGTGAGTTTTTAAATGCTTTTTAAAAAAACAACACCAAAACTCAAAAATTAGACATTCTTGGAGTACATGAGACTTGAATGGGGCTATCCCACCTATTTGTAGCAGAGGTGCTATGTAAGCTGGTGTTAATTTATGCCAGACCGCTCAGATGTGCCCACCTAAAGGGAAAATTATCCCCAAAACTGTCCCATCTGGGATAAAGTGGCATGCAACGCAGTCGGTTTTGTCTTTGTCAGTTCCCTGGAGTCCAGGAAGGACAATGAGTTCTCAAGGCAAGTGAACTGATAACGGTATATCTCTAGGTCAAACCAGTAGGTGTTGAGGACGTGGCACTCTACACGTTTCCAGGATTTTAACTTGGATTAACTCTAGTACTGTGAATTGAATGCCTGTTTGAGGCTGGAGTGTACTGTAGAGTATATATACAGGTATGGGGGTGTGTGCATATATATACAAATAAAATAAAAAAAAAGAGTATGCGTATATATATGCATGCCACTAGATACACACATACATATATGTGTATATATGCCATATATATATATGGCTGTGTATATGTTTGCATGTATATATATCCCTGGTCTGACTTACCCGTGGATGCCTCATCCCCGGCAGTCCTTGCAGGTTTATAGCCTTGTGCTTACAGTGGGCACCCCACGTGCAAGGTCAGAGCAGTGGCAATACCAGTAACTTGCACTAGAGTAAGGACTTGCAGTCAAGTATAAAAGTTGACTGTTTAATATTAAACTGCTCCTGTGACAGGAAATCAGTGTAATGGCCCCATTGTAAAGTTTGCAAACATTTAGCTACTAAAAGTACTTGTTTTGCTGGGGAGAAAAGACGCTTTTTGCTGAAAGGCAGCAGATGCTGCTTATTTAGAAGGAAACTGGGTGCCAGAGTACTGCTGTAATAGTTGCATTTCATGAACAAGGCAGGGGTCAGTTAATTTGGGAAAGTCCAATCTAACTACAAACTAATAACTTGGTACCTTTTCCCTCATGGGAGAAAAGCTGGCCTGACAGCTTTTAAAAATCTCTGCTCCGTAGTCTAAAGGTGTAAACCACCTCCAGAGTAAGCAACTGGATCACTGCAAATACCTGGAAGGCCTTTTCCCCCCCTAAACAGGATTGGGCAAAGGATATGCCATGATCCCTTTGATTGATGGATTGGGGAGGCCTTTAAAGACTTCTGTTTCTAAAAATTTGTAGATGTAGGTACCATTCTTGGGTTTTTTTTCCTCCCATAGTCCCCACAGAGAGCTGCAGTTTCTTTTAGCTCTGTCAGCAGTCTCACTGTCTGTGCAGAGATAAGCATTGGGCAAAATTTAATAGATTGCATCTTATAGTGTGTAATCTAATACTCAGAGATAAATTATAAAAGAAGCAAAGTATTGACCAACTTCCACAACTTCTAGATGTCAGCTATTAGGGGACTTTTTGCTGTGGAATGCAGTAAATCTTTCTATTATTGTATTTTGTTACTGCTGTAGTAGGTAAGAAGATTCTGAAAATAATCATCTCTTTCCCTGGAAACCATAGTCTTTCTGGGAGCTGCTGCCTTCAAGTACTGTCCTAATCATCTTGTAAGAAAGGAGTGGGGAGGTAGAATTCAGCAACATGGAGGTGCTGAGTCTCAGGCTGAAGTACAAGTACTTCTTCATAGGTATGTTGGATCAAGAAGGTATCTGTAATACTCCTCTTGTGTATTATAATAATTCGGAATCATGTGCAGAAGAAGGGTTTGCATACCATGGAGCAAGGTACGTCTCCTTCCTTTTCAGCCTTTTCGTAGCCATCCCTTCTTCGGGATACCTCAGCAGCCATTGAGCAGAAAGCTGGCTTTCTAGGGACAGATCTGATGATCAACTATGGTATATACTTTGCTGCCCCAAGTTGGGTGTCATACAGATATTTCAGATAAAAATGGGACTGACTTGGTAGCAGTCTTCACCTTGACATTTAAGAAACTTTTTATCAAACTCACAAATCCTCTTGATACTAATCTTCATAGCATCAGATTAACAGGGTAAAATGCCAGATAAAGACCGCAGTTATATTTGGTTATAAAAGTTGATGTTTCCATCCAAGCTGATGGGACATCTAGAGATTGGAGAATCCGAACACATTTTAGAGTGCAAACTGGGGAGCCTTCTGCACCATACAGGCAGGCAAAACAGAGACAGTTGCAAGTGTGGATCACTTCCATGTTAGTGTAGAGTTAAGCCAGACATCCCTGATCTGGTTTCAGTCTATATTTTGCAGGTTTTTGAATGAAAGTTCCTTCCTTTTGTATAGAGTTGTTGTTTGGATCAGTTTTCATTGCAGTACTCAAAGTCCTAGGTATTATTTTTCTGTTATCTTGCAACAGCACAAGGCATCTGGTAATCATAATATTCATCCTGGGTGTAAATGCTAGAAAGTCTTTGGTGTCAGGCTGGATTTTCCAGAAGCCCTCCAATGAGACTGGTGGGCTTTGATCCTGCTACATGTGGGCCAAGGCCTAAACACCACAGTATAGCTCCCCCTACGTGATAAATCCTGTTGGCTCTGAAGGGATTTACATCATTAAAGGTATGATCTTATTCAGTCAAGGAAATCCTGAAGATACTTGAGATAGACATCCCTGGACAGACAAGTTATCCCTACAATTTTAGTTACTCCATGAAAAAAGCTTCTGTGCTATTACAATGCATGAAGCAATCTGTTAGAAACAATGTCTCTATACATTTAAATTAAAAAAAAAAAGTATTTTTTTAAAGACACCTAAGAACATAATACATTTCCTAAAGCACTCCTGTCTAACATCCTTCAGTACCCATGGGTGACAAATATTTCTATATTCCTAGAAAAACTCCTTTATATTCCTATAAATTAACAAAATGTTACGACTGTGGTGCATTTGTAATCTGTTGTTAGCTGCCAGAGGTTAAATTTATATTTATAAATGCCTACAGTTCTGCTTGCCTTTTAAAGCCATTATGGTTCATTATATGAAAAGCATTCTTTATGAAAGCATATAATCAAAGTCACTTAAAAGATGTCTTTGTTAAGAAATTACTTGCTGCAGAAGCTATTTTACATAGTTGAAAATTTCAGGGACTGCATTTGTTAAAAAGGAAAAAAAATCAAATCAGGCTTTACACTTGCAGAAATATTCCCAGTAAGCTTTGATTTCCAGTATCTTTGACTTTTAACTTTTTTGCTACAAAAAATACGACAGCTTGAGTAGGCATGATAGACAATATTAAGTAATTTTTGCCATATGTGTAATTTTATTTTGTGAAGTGACAGAGAAACTAATCCTGCTCATCTTTCTCACACATTCAGATCCACGAATCTAATTACCTGAGTGAAATAATCGAGATTTGGACCTTTTTACATACTTGCACTCTTGTTATACGTGCTTTTTTAGTTCGTGTTGCTCAACAGTTGTTGAGAGAGGATTGTATAGGCATGGTGTTGATGCACAACATCTACATGTTAAGTTTAAAGCTCTCCTTTTGGCATACTGCATGATTAATTGCAGGCTGGCACAGCTGCTTAATCAATTCCTGTGCCTCAGTTTCCTCCCCCTAGAAAAGGAGGTGTTACAATCCAATCCTGGAGCGATTGTAAGAGGTGCTTGGGAGATTTCACTCGTGGTATCCACCCACTTGTGGATAGCAGTATTTAGATTGACTGTACATTTGAGCTCCAAATATAGTGAGACACTGAGGAATGGATATCTTTTTGATGAGAGATGTACAAAGTGTTTTTTTTCATAGGATTTAGCCCTGAATATCAGGTTGTTGTAGTTTAATCGCCTTTGCTGCTTTTTCATTTCAACGCCATTTTCAGATCCATTTTCACATGTAAGCTGATTTTCAGTGCTTAACATATTTCTTTCTACCACTGATTTTAGAATACATCAAGTGTTTTTCTAATTATTTTCCTACATATGACTGATTTTCAAAGATGCTGAAATGATGGAAAAATCAAAGGGAATACAAGGACCTGGAAAGGAAATAAGGAAAATTCTAATTTAGATATATTATCACTAAAGAAGAAAGTTACCTACAAGTTGGAGAGAGTCTGGAGAAAAGCCAAGAGAGTAGTGGAACATTAGAAAACTTGACCACAAGTTGAAGTCATGGTATTTGCTCAATGTAGAGAAGAGTAGGAATTATAAGTTTTCCAATTTATTGGGGGGAAAAAAAAAAGTATTTTAAGGAGAATGGTGATCAGTTTTTCCACCTTTGCTTCCACTAGATGGAGGACACCAGCCCAGCTGATCTGCTAAAGAAACACCAGAGTTGTTTGCCACTGTCCTGTGCTGTTCCAGGTCACTTCAAGTGTGAAAGACTATTAACTTGGTGCCATCTTCCAGCCAGTTGTACCAGCTGAATTCAGCTATGTACTGTATTCCTGGTGATCTTCAGTAGTAGGTAGCCTGTGCCTGTTTACTGTGGGAGAAGTTCCTTCTGTCTTATATGTGATGATGAAGATTTCTGTTGAGCTGTTGACAGAAGCGTGGCTTCAGCCTCAGTGCAAACAGTTTGCTTTGGAAGAGCTTGAGAAGCCTCAGAGCACAGTACTTACTGATGTAGGTCACTCCATCTTGTCTTTGTGGCTTCTGCAGCATGCGTTGGTGACTAGGCATAAGGCCGCAGCATCGCAATCTTATTTTATTGTGTCTCAATGCTGTGAGTGCTATTTTCTAAATTTCCTTTTGCTTACAGAGATAGTGATATTTTTTTCTTACCTGTCTTACAGAATCACAGAATGGTAGGGTTGAAGGGACCTCTGGAGATCATCTAGTCCAACCCCCCTGCCAGATCAGGGTCACCTAGAGCAGGTTGCACAGGAACACGTCCAGGTGGGTTTTGAATGTCTCCAGAGACGGAGACTCCACCACCTCTCTGGGCAGCCTGTTCCAGTGCTCTGCCAGCCTCAATTTAAAGGAGTTCCTCCTCATGTTTAGGTGGAACTTCCTATGTTCAAGTTTGTGCCTGTTACCTCTTGTCCTGTCGCTGGGCATCACTGAAAAGAGCCTGGCCCCATCCTCCTGACATCCACCCTTTAAGTATTTATAAGCGTTGATAAGATCCCCCCTCAGTCGTCTTTTTTCCAGACTGAAGAGACCCAAATCCTTCAGCCTTTCTTCATAAGAGAGGTGTTCCAATCCTCTAATCATCTTGGTAGCCCTTAAACCTCTCTCTTTATTGAAAATGGCCTTTGTCCAGATCCTGAACTCTCTCTTCTTGTTAATTGTGCTCTCGCTGTGGTACATTCCTCTGACTTGGTGGGTATCTAAGGACCACTGAAGTAAGGCATCAGAATGTGACTCCAGATGAGCAGCGACCCCAGAAGAACATGGCATCTCTCACAGTAAAGCAGTGCTTGCATGCCAGTTTTTTTTCCAGCATCAGCAGATAGGCTCCTTTTCCGGACACCTTTTTGCCTGGAAACTGTGACCATTAGAGTGCTCTTAAATGTGTTGTTTTTATAGAAGCACATTGAGTAGAATGGGACTGCTGTTTGCTTGGCAAAGAAGGGATTCCTTGAAAAGTGGACCCTATCTGTGCTCTGCTGGTCTGAGCCACACCACATCTGTTGCCACGTTCAGCAGCTCTGATCTGTGTCCAGAAAGGGCTAATTCTGGAGTCTCATCCCCAGGCCCTATGGAAGAGGATGAACCCCTATTTGCCTGCAGCATCTCGTACAAAATCTAGGTGTCATAGCTGGAGCACTGATACTACCACTGCTGGTAGTCCTTCAGTTCAGAGCTTTTTTCCCTGCTATCCTAAAGTCCTGTTTCATTTGTCTTGTTCCCCCCACCTTGGGTGCCTGCATGACTGTGGTTGGTTTTTCCTTGCTTTTGAAATAACTTCTAAATAATTTCTTCAGTAACTAAAAGGCCACGACCTGGGGTGAGCATGAAGAAATGATGCACATAAGCTCCCGAGAACAGGCAAGCTTATCCTTAGCAGCAATTAATGAGAAAAATAGAAATATGCTGTGTTAGCTGAGCAGCTTTATACTACTTCAGTGTTGTGAGGTACTGTTTGACCTTCAGTAATGCAAAAATGCTGAATAATTCTAAAAAGCAATGAAAAGGAAAACTCATAACTCTCTTCAGAAATATCTGACTAGCACATAATGCCAGCCATATTATGCTGGTTTATTAATTCCTTTATAGAGATGGGCTTGGAGAATTTGTGATTGTAACGAGATTATGCCTTCACAAATTCTTGCAATAAGTAAGAAATTAATCTCTTGTGGATCAGTAAATTTTTAAAAAAGCTATTTTTAAAAAACAAAAACAGACCTGGGTGGCTTCAAAGATTTCCTGAGTTGTTAAATTAGTTGAACTGCGTGTACGTGCTCTATCTAATTTTTCATACTGTTGGGAGATGATTTCCTCAATATTTTGAAACAAACTTACTTATTCCATCTAGAGAGGAGTGAATTCAGCTGGAAGTGTTATGTCAGTGTCGCTGTCTTCTGCTGAGTGAGGAGAGAGGAGAAAGATCTAGAGCTACCTAAAGGTGAAAAGTAGCTCATCAGCAAGTGTTGCCACGTCAGTCACATCGCTGATATTTAGTGTGCAATGTATTCATAATCTATGAAGAAACCATAAATTCCTCCACAGATGAACATCAATCTGGAAAATGTTTTGCAAAGTTATCTTCATGTTCTGCATTGCTGTGTGTGGCATGACATGAGACTGTCTTAACAGGTGGTGAAATATTCTTTTGGCAAGCCATCAAACCACGCTGGAAACTTTTGGTTTTGTTTCCCTGGGGCTCCACTATACCAGTCCTGTAATGAAGATCACCCTGAGTCTGCAGAGAGAAGGACGTGAAGGAACCTTAGGGTGGGCAGCATCCGCACCTCAGCGTGTGCTGGACCAAATGTGGGCATCTCTTTCTAGCCTCAGCCAATACCTTTCTCAAGAAGTAGGAGTATCTGTGGAAATGTCACAGCTCAGGCTGGAGGAGGCAGTCAAGATTAGGCATCTGTATTGCTACTTTGAGCATATGGATTAATTTAGAAGCCAAACTGATAAAACACAAAACCACTAGTAGCCTGTCTTGTAGATGTAATGGTGAGGTGGATGGAAAGTAAATTCACCTGTTAATGCTTTGAGGCCGTGCAATGAGAAATGTGTGAGCTCTGTTAATTAGCCCTGTCAGGAATGGCTGAACTCTAGTCTCTGCTTGTCATCATCTCTGCATGGTTACTGATGTAACTGTAATTTTGGGTCTAAGGATGTGGATTATAATCTCACGGGCAGCCATTAGAAAAACATATTCTATCAAAGCAAAATATCTCTTTTAAATCAGTTATTTTTTTTTTTCTCCCCAGCAATTCTGATTTTTTTTTTTTTAAAGCTTTTATCTGGTTCTTCCTTCACATTGAAGAAATTACTTTCATTTGTAAATTGCCTTTTGTCTGCCTTTTGTGATAAGTAGCCTAGAGATACCTATAATGCTATCAAATCAGACTTACCAACTTCATATCGTTCTGCTATATCTACTTAGTGCCAAAATCCATTTCTTTTATTATAAATTGGTTCAGTTTGAGTTTAATCACGACCAATTGGAAATATTGTCACTGGATCGTGGATCTGAGTACAGAAAATCAGGTACCACAATGTGAATAAGGGGAAATAGCCTGAAGAACATCACTACTTAAAGCGAAAGCCTGGTTTCCTTAAGTTCTTTGATCCACTGAAAGCATATCATCAGAGCTAAATAAAGTAAACAAGAGTCTGCTATATATATCCTGTGGAGCTAGACAGTGGGAGAATGCATCTGCATTTTGAATTCAAGGTCCTTTATATCGAATGTGCTCTTTATTTTGGCCTTGTGACTGAAAAGCTTTTTGCTTGATTATTTTTTATTTGACTCCCAGCAGACAGGAAGAACATCACATACTTCTTGTGATAAATCCAAAGAGACAGTCTGCAAAGGACAAAGTTGTCTTTTTCCTTGTAGAGTTTAAATGTATAATTAAGAAAGCAAAACTATGGTAGCCACAGATAAATTACAATTTTATATTTGATATCTCTCTTGTTGGCCCAGGAAAAACTTCATTAATTTAGAGATAACAGATTGCCTATCAGGTATCACTGCAGAAGACTTTGGTAGGATAAATTATATTAGTTTCCTTGTGCAAGGATGAGCTTTAGTGGCCCTTCTGTACAGGAGACAGATTTGTTTATTGCATTGTGGCTGCTTCCAGCTTAAAAGATTTTTGTGCTAAATGTCATTGTAGTTGATTTTAATTTTCTACTTACAAGATCTCAGAACTTAGTTTTGAAAAAAAGGTCTATGTAGGCAGTGTCCTCTATTTTTTTATAATTATCCAAATCTAATTTGAATAATTAAAGTTTTGTGAATGGTAATTATGTTATAGCTAGCACTATGCAACTTTTTATGCATTGAAAATATGGTGAAAAAGGTTTTTCAACTAGCCGCTTTAGCCTTTTTTTCCTAGTTTGTAAGGACTAGGGGTATCAAGTAAATAGGCAGCAAAAGAACTAGCTGGTCACTGGGTGAATGTAAACATCAGAAGATAAATTATTATTAATCGTGGCCTTTTGGTAGGATCTTCAAAGAAATCAAGGTGGTGGTCCCTTGTCTTCGGTGCTGTACATGGGTAAAGAATCAGATGGTCTCTATTTTGAAAAGCTTGTATCCCAAATAGGGCCGAGAGCGAACAGAAGATTGGATAAATGAAGTTGTCACATGAACAGAGTGAAACATTATCAGGGCAGTAAATATCATATTTCTTCCATTGTTGTTATTTTTTGGAGGGAGCAGTATTAAGGAGAGTGTCTGCTCAACCAGAAGTGTAGAGGGGCGTAGGAAAGTGGAGGAACTGGTAAGGAGGAAGGAAATAAAGTGATGAGGAGAGTGTAAGTGAGCCTGGATGCACAGCCAGTTTCTACAAGTTTGAGATGCTCTGGTCACTATTAGAAAGATATCCAGATACTTTTAAACTAGATGAGTAAGTTAAGTAGGCAGAAGCAACAGCAACTGATGGGATTTTTGATTAATTCAGCAGAGTGGCTTTTTGATTTATTTGGGATACAGTAAAGGACACAGAAATTCAGCCAAGGATATCATTGCTAATTGTGCAGGCAGTTAAATTTAGCTCTTGTTCAACCAAAAGAAGTGATCAATCTTTTCAAGAAGTGCAAGAGCAACAATAGCCAGAGAAGGTCAAATAGATTGTCTTTCCAGTTCTTGAAGATGCCTTTTTGTTCACTCTACTCTTCCTCTTCTGTGTAGCACTCACCCTCTTCTTTATAGCTCTGATGCAGATCATCTGAACACAGCAGATTTCTGCAATATGAATCTCCTTTTCACAGGAGGATAGCCCAGAGGTTAAGATACTAGTCTGAAATAATCAGATTTGGTACCCTGCTTGTGATTAACTTCCTCTGAACTTGGTGTAGAAGTTACTTGACTTTCCTGTACCTTGTTTCCCCAGTGGTAAAGTGAGCAAGGAAAGAACTATTATTGCATTAAGACATTTTGTGGAGAGCAAGAATACTCAAAAGTTTAAGGATTGTAGATGTTGCTATGATATTAATAGCTCAATTCAGCTGCCCACACATAGGCTGCCTGAGTTGTATCCTGCCTCGCCTCAAGCTGCTATTCCAGAAGACACTTCCATAGGTCCTGTGTCATGTTTGCCACCTGCACAGAGATGTTTGAGACATCCTGTGCCATCTGAGATGCCTACAGGAAGGCAAATGAATCAAACCCACAGTTTCTCAAAGTTGATTCTTTGCTTTTAGCTTGGTCTTCTTTCTTAATGGTTTTTCTCCCTCTTAATTCTTTCTTTGATTTCTCATTCGTTGTTTGTTTGTTTTACTCTACATCTAAGCTTGGTCTATGTTGTTTCTTGTTTCTTTCCATTGTTGTCCTCTTTAAGCCACGTCCCATGAAAATCACCTGCCATGCACCATTCCAGCAATTCTACCTGGATGCCATCCTCTCTTTTACAGGCTAGTCATACAGACTAGGGGAAAGCTGGTCAAACAGCTTGCCTCTCCATAGTTTATTTTTTGATGTACATGGCAGTCCTTTGAAGCTGGGACAGGCTTTCATGTCCACTGTGAAGAAGCAGCTTTCAGAATACATGCAGAGAGTGTCTGATGACCCACCTTACCATGTGGGAGAGCCCCATAGCATTAAATCCTGTGAATGTCCCCAGAGACAAGCAGAAGAAGTCCCCAGCACTACATTGTCAAACCAGGACGTATCCCTTCCCTTCTCACCAGCAAAGCAAAGCCTTGCAAACTCCAAAGCTTGTACTTCCATCTCCGTGAATTCTTACTGCCCAGCTAAGCTTTACTGCCAAGACCTCTTAGGATCTCACTTATGCGGAACGATAACCAGCAACTATTATGTTAAATTTTGCAAGGGTGCCTACTTCCAGTAGACCACATTTGCTGGATGCTACAAGGAAAGAGTGAGGAATGGTCAACTCATTGTGGTGCCCTGCGAGGTGCGAGTCAGTGCTCTCTGTAAAGTACTTTCTGGTTTTAACCCAATGACCAAGGAGTAATGTAGAAGTCTGTGGCTTCATTCTGAGAGATATCGTAATCTTGTTTATTTTGTGGATCTCTCTAGAGCATTTTTACATCATTTGGGCGATGATGTACAATTAGATTCTGTAATTTGCAGAAAGGTTATTGTAATCATCTCGCATAGCATAATGTTCACATTTGTCATTTAGGCTGTGTAGAAAGACCACATTTCCCTCTTTCAATTTTGATTAAGAGAACATGTCTTATCATACTATTTTATGCTTGTCTGGATGTTATTCAGTTCTCTTCTCATTTGTTAGTGAACTGTTCCCGTGCTTCATGGTATTTTACAATACTCAAAGCACCAGCAAGCAAAAGCTGACGAAAAATTAACACAAGAAAAGCAGCCATGAGAAAAGTGAACCTTCATGCATCTTGAAACAGCAAATACTTTACCAGAGCTTCACAAGCAGCAGGACAATCCATCAGTAAGAAAAATCCATCAGGGCTATGAAATGTAGAGAGGCCACGTCAGGAATTCATTGAAATGCAATTTGTTAGGAGTTGGGAGAGGGTTCTGCAGGACTGTCACTGTATATTTGTTATGTATCTTCCCTAGGCATCTTCTTTGGGAAGGGGTGGAGAGAGGTTGGTAGATTATATGGACAGCTAGTCTGACCTGTAGAGTCATTTTTCTGCTCTTCCATACCAGAGAGCACCTGGTACCTAGCAGCTGCCCTCTTCCATTGCTTGGGCCACATTTCATGCATTAATGCGGTTCAGAATATGATGTCCCGTTTGCTTTGTGACCCTGTGCAGCAGGAATTGCCTCTGTCGTATATTAGTATAGCGGCTGGAGAGTTGCAGTCCTCCACCCAATGGTACATTCCCAAATTGCAGTTCACCATGATGGCCTTTCTCCTAGTATGCGATTCATTGTGTCAAACTTCAGCAATGAAATTCAACTGTAAATGGTGGGAAAATGAGGATTATTTTGCTGAGTTTAAGAGAAGACCTAAATGGGAGGCTGGGAAACAAATACCAGTACAATAATAGAGATATAAGATACATTACATGACAATGAAGATTGGCTGTAATTTACCGAATGCTCAGGAGTTCTCTATGTCATTAATACTGCAAGTGTGCGTGGAAAAAAAAGAGGTGGTAACTACAGATCACCTAACGTTGATCTGGAAACCTGAGCTAAATTTAGTCATTTCTTAAGGTAAGGAATGGAAACAATCCAGATTGCAGATTCTGCTGAAGATGAGGAAGAAGAGAGAGTGGTCAGAGGAGGGTGAGTGTATAGGTGTTTTTTGCAAGTCTTACGTATCCTTCTGTGTCTGATTGAGCTCTTGTAAAATTATTGGCCATCTCCACAGAAATTCTTTCTTTAAAAAAAATGTTGTGTGTTTTGGGTTGGAGAGTCATTGTTTGCTCCTTAATGATTTAAAGTGTATTTTCTTAAATTATCATCCCTCTGTTTTATGCACCAGTGGATCTTCTTGAGACTTCAAAACCAGGCCAGAGCATCACCCTTCTTGACTCAGCTCCCATGTCTGCCTGGTGGCCAGCTGCAGTCCTCGGGGTGCCTGGAGTGGTTCTGCGATAAACCAGCACCCCACGAAGCAATTGCTTATCAGTGAAGAGCTTTATTGTAGTGTATTTCTGCATCTTCTATAGCCTTCTTAGTAAAATATTCAGTATTCTGTTTTAAACAGGTTTTCAGGCTTTTGGGAGCCTGTTAATGACAAAGGGATTTTTTTTTTCCACAACCCTCCAGCAGATATTAATGAGACCGGAGGCTTGGGCAAACATTTGTCACTGTGAGCTGTTGTTTCTGCAGGAACACAATGGTGGAACAGCAGCAGCAGCAGCAGCACAAAGGCAAGCCTGAGTTCTTGGAAAGTGTATAGACTGTATAGTGTGGAAAGTCTTGGAAAAGAGAAGCAGTTGAGCCTGTTACATTGGACCCTTGTGACCAAAAAAGCCAATGGCATCCTGGGGTGCATCAAGAAGAGTGTGGCCAGCAGGTCAAGGGAGGTCATCCTCCCCCTCTACTCTGCCCTGGTGAGGCCGCATCTGGAGTACTGTGTCCAGTTCTGGGCTCCCCGGTTCAAGAAGGACAGGGAATTGCTGGAGAGGGTGCAGCAAAGGGCTACCAAGATGATTAGGGGACTGGAACACCTCTCTGATGAGGAAAGGCAGAGAGAGTTGGGTCTTTTCAGTCTGGAGAAAAGACGACTGAGGGGGGATCTTATCAACGCTTATAAATACTTAAAGGGTGGATGTCAGGAGGATGGGGCCAGGCTCTTTTCAGTGGTGCCCAGTGACAGGACAAGAGGTAATGGGTACAAACTTGAGTGTAGGAAGTTCCTCCTAAACATGAGGAGGAACTTCTTTACTTTGAGGGTGGCAGAGCACTGGAACAGGCTGCCCAGAGAGGTGGTGGAGTCTCCGTCTCTGGAGACATTCAAAACCCGCCTGGACGTGTTCCTGTGCAACCTGCTCTAGGTGACCCTGCTCTGGCAGGGGGGTTGGACTAGATGATCTCCAGAGGTCCCTTCCAACCCCTACCATTCTGTGATTCTAGGTTGGGATCAAAATATTCATAGCAGAATTGAAACTGAGCAATACACTGTGCTATTTCAGCCATGTATCTTAACTCCATGATAAAATGGTAATTTATACTAATTGGGTGTATTCTGGTTGCTGAACTACTTTACAAAATCCTAAGAACGTTAAATGCGGTATGTTCTCTGTCTGGGACAAAAAACTGAGCTTGTTTGGAAAACCAAGGCTTTAACCCTAAAAAGAAAGTGTTAAATACTTTCTCCCTAAGTGTTAAAGTCCCTAAAGTGTTAAAGCCTTTCTCCCTAAGGTGCTCAGCTGCCTAACTCATTAGCATGAAAGCCAAAGAATGTTGATCTTTTGCTCTGTTTAGTCTGAAACTTACTCCAGCACTCTCAAATGGAAATTCTTGGAGCAAAAAACCTAAAAAAAACCCTAAACAAAACCCACCTTTTTTACCCCATGACTCAGTTTCCCCACCTATGATTGTAACAATTGCTTTGCACACATACCCTGAGACTTTAGTTCATATTCTATGTAAATTAATTTCTGCGGAAATTAATACAGTACTAAAAAATTCGTGGACTTTGTGTTTTTTTTGAACGCTTGTTGCTCATCTACAATTACAACTTTGCCCCAAAAAACTCCCCAAGCCCACAAAGAAAACCAAGAACAGTACTACATAAAAAATTTAAAAGTTTTTAAAGAACTTTTTATTTATTGTTTTTCTAATTAGGAAATTCCATCTAATTTTTATGAAATACATTGTGCATATTTTAATCCCACCATGTAAAAATTTTGAAAAATAGCTCTCTGCCCATCTTCTTTTTCTGACCATATTTTGAGATTTCAGTGCTGGAGTGAAATGGAGGCAGGATAAGACTGTAGACTTTGACATCATGGTAAAAAAAAGTTCTGTTCTGTTGTATTTTTAAATGCCAGCCAAGTAGATCTTGAGTAGTTAAATATGAATGTTTCCTCTCTGGAGAGGAGACTTTTTATTATTATTAGTTGGACTAAACACGTAGTTCCATCAGCTTTACACTTACGTAACTGAAATCCAGTTCACTGTCTCTTCCTGCCCCTCTTTGCAGGGGCACAACCGAGTAGCATCCTTGTAATGATTCTCCCTCTGGTTTCGCTTCAGCTACCCACGTGCTAACGGTGAGGAGGTGGGAATCTTGTGTGGCTTCAGTGAGTCTTGAGTATTCGTTCTATTCCTTGTGTTCAGCAGCCTGCTCTCACGCTTGAGTGAGAATCAGTAGATACGTTTTGGAATTAGTTCTGTTCCAGCCTTCATGCTTTGATATGTTGTCTTCCAAGCTAGCTTTTATTTCTGGGACAAACAGGGTTTCTTAAACTTCATTCCTACACTTCTCAAATACCAGCTGGGATCATGGATCATGCTTAACTTTTCTAATTGGACAATTTTATGGTTTTGTGGTGTTGGATGCTTTGTATAGCATCCCATCACATGAAAAAAATTGTCTTTTTAAACTTGGCAGTGTCTGTGTGGGCTTTTTGCGGGGGAGAGAGTTGGTTTGGGGCTGGGGTGGGGTGGTGGGATAGAATTTTTTTGTCTGTCTGCAATTACTGTTAGCTTGGGGTCATTATGTGTGTTTGACGTATGAGTTGTCAGGTACTATTTTGTAGTTGGGTAAGCTGAAATACAGTCATGTTTACTTCCAGCTTATCCCATTGTGTTTCTTTTTTTCACCTCAGATAAGCATTCTTGTTGTGCATCATTAAGAAGCGTCTTTCGAAACTTATATTTTATATCAACCAAATACTAATTTCAGTTTTTTTGACCATTTGCTGAAATCCATACGATGTTTTGCCCATAGGTAACTCTAAAATTATTTCTCCTGAATGGTCTGCTTTCATTTTAACCAGTTTCTGCCCAGAAGTACCATCCTGAAACTCCTTTGGAAAGCTGCACATATGCAGTTCTAGTATTTCTTTTACAGGTTGTGGAAGTGTATGGTATTAGAAAAAAAGTGTTGTGGAACAGTGTTGTAAATGCATGAGTTTGCATCTGTTGAGATCCGGAGCATCTTGCTATTCTCAAAAGATTTTGGGCAGTGAGACCATGACAGTGGTTTTGGAATCTCACAAGTGTTTGTCTTGCGTTTCATACTGGCATTGTTCTGTAATATCCTTAAATAGCGCTACTTGAGGTGAATTAGATTAGCTTAGTTTTTTTCATTGTTTTAACAGTCCTGGAAATTTACGATAAAGTCTTGTCCTGGGTAATGCTGTTAGAGCAGTCCTGTCTTCCTTCCCTGAACGGTTTTGAACATGTTGTTTTTTCTTTAAGAATACGGATGCGTGACTGGGGATGATGCATGTTGGGATGTCTGGTGAGGTTACTGTCAACTCCTGTCCACGCTGCTGCTGCCGCTGTGCAGGGAACCGAGCTGCTCTTAAAGCAGCTCCTGGGTGGCCACAGTTTACATCAGAGAATCATTTTCTTTTTTTTTTTCTTTCTTCTTTTTAATTTTTTTTTATTTTTTATTTCTTTTCTTTCCTTGATTTGCCATAGTCTTGGAAACTTTTTTAGGGGAGGATGGATAGGCCTGTCAGGGTGGTTGTCTCTCAGAAGCTATTATTATAACACTGTCATCCTTGCCACAAGACATGAGTTTTCAACGTAATAAAGCTTACTCAAGCTCATCTGTAATTTTTTCTATTATATTAGTTTCCTTCCTTTGGTGCGTTGCAGACACTTAACAACACTTAGATCACAGTCATTGTAAAATTGATCATTTTAATTCAAGATCAGCAAATTACTGACTTTTTCTTCCTAATACTTCAGATCCTCGTAGAACTGAAACGTATTATTTGGTAAATGAAGGCACTTAGAAGACTTTAAAGGGGAACTGTTTAGTCTTATGTCTTCCAAAAGGTTTACTGAAGATGCAACATCCCCAAATGGAAATATTCTTGCATTTTGTATCCAGACGTGTACTCTTGATGACATTTACAAATGATATCAGACACGCTTGATGTCCTTACTCGAATTTTATGTGTTTGTGTAGATTCCGTCATTTATTTACCTCAGTGCCACATTGCCAGACAATTTCTCTCTACATATATTCACTCCACAGCATCTAGGTTTACCATCAGATCAAATTTAGCTTTTACTTCATTCTCAATGCTACTTGGACCTAATTACTTAGTTAATGTATTCTTAGTGACGTGCTGGGTCAACACTGGTATTCATTTTAGATCCTTAACGTAATTCAGTGCATTAAGCAAATCGTACAATATCACGTTTGGAGACCACAGTTAAATGAAGAAAAAAATAAAGCAGCTCTTTCAAATTCTGTCTCTTGTTTTTTAGGGGATTTTTTAGGTCTTTTTATGGCATTCTAAGAGAAAACTTACTGGTAGCTGATTTAATCTAATTATATGAAATGGAGTAGCTTTTTACCTATTTCTTTTTTGGATAGGGTGATCATGTTCACCAGCTATTTTGTACAGTCTTCAGAAGACTACAGAATACTTGACTGTAGAACACTTATTGAGATTCAGTTAATGTCATTCTTTAGTTTTAAAAATGTATTGTATTTTAAATGGTACAGGCTGTTTGTACACATTGATAGATGTTCTTAACCCTAACCCCGAACATTATTTCTCTGTATGGGTGTGCTAAGAAAACAAAATAAAATGCTAGCCACCTGCCTTCTCTGAGTCCAGGCCTCGTTTGAGCTCTGGAATGTTCAGCAACAGCTCTGGTTCCTCTGCTCTTCCTTTTTCTAATGCCGGAATCCAAATCCACAATATGGGTTACTTACCACATAGACCTAAAATAAAATATTAGCCACTTATCCCTCCAGATCTCCTTACTTTGGCATGTTGTAGAGCACTCCAAGGCTTTTGTAAAACACTGTCCATCTAGCCTTCTCCTGTCCTCAGGAGCCACCAATAAACTGAGCTATTCCTGTTACTAAATCTAATCCCTGTGTAGAAGGGTGGTTGAACTGAGGCTTAAGGGGGAGGTTAGGCACTTGCTGCTCCTGAGCACAGCCTTCATTTTACCTTTAAGGGCCATGAGGTGCTTTCCAGTAACCTGGGTGTTTTCAGTCTATTTTCTCTTGACCAGTATCTAAGCCTATTGCTTGTAGCTTGTCTACTTGCCTTTTCCTAACCCTAGCCCTAAACCAGACCCCAACTCTAATCTTGACCCAGGTACTCTGTATAACAAGATGAACAATACGTCTAAAATTTATTTCAGCCTGTCTACAAGAGGGGTTGGAGTTAGAGGAACCCATGTGCACTGTAGACAAGCCTTCATCTGGCCTTAACCCTACCCCAAAGACACCCGATGGGTGGTGACCAAACTGAGCAAAAATGAACTACCAACTATGGACTTCTGTTAACAAGAAGCTTCCACTTTGAAACCGAAGTTCACAAATAAGTGCTGAAAGGTAGATCAGTTTCTAAGGCTTACCTTCAGTCTGGTCATCTCTCTGTTTAGACTACCAGTGATAAAGTTGTGGTTACAATTAGGTTAGTTGTAAAAGGCTGAGCTACATGCTCAGTGGTCCATGGGGCTATATGGATGCGATCTAAAGGGACCTGTGAGGAATAGTTTATTCTAGCCCCAGTCTGCTGCACTGTCTCTATATAGAATTGTGGGGATGGGATTAGGATTGTATTTAGGAAAAGAGTGAGTGAATCCCAGTTATCTGTGTGTAGGACATGGGCTGCAGGACTTCTTGAGGACAAGTGTCTTCAGTTGATGCCAAGCCTCTGGCTTAGAACTTCTAGTTGCAATCATGTGGCATATCTGTAGTTCTGGTTTGGGTTATGATTAGGAAAATTGGGAAGCTATGTTATTAATGGTTATTTAGTGTAACCCTGGTTTAAGATTAGGGTTGGTGTTTGCAGAGGCCGAGTTCTAACACTGCATCTTAGTCTCAGCTGAGCTCAATACCTTTACAGAAATTCAAAGTTGGAGATAGGATAAAAAAAACCCCAAACCATGGGAGGCAGGTGCTGCGAGAGGTATGTTATTCCCTTTTGAGCCTTGCATTGTTGGGTCTGAGTGCATGTCTGGAGACATGGATGTGTGCCATTGACTTTTTGGGAAAGAGAAAAGAGTTTATCACGACAGCCTTTCTTGCCGTGGTTTGTTACCTATGTTGTGAATTGCTCACACTACAGTTAATGTGCCTGCCACTTGTTCCTGTGAACGTGATTCAATGTATTGCTCTGCTCAGGAGGCTTACCTGGCAGCCACCTCTTTGAAAAGGAAATGTTGGATTTTTCAGAGAGCCGCCTGGTGTGGATCAAAGTCGTGCCGCAGTCGGGGGCAGACTGTTTGGCTCATGGGTGACAAGGAGCAATGTGGAGGTCTGTGATGATTTGAAATGTTAAATTAAATGATTCCTCTGTAAAACCATCTGTGATACTTTTAAATATTTTATGAAGAGGTTGGTGATGAGAGTATATGAGGTCTTTTGGACTAGTCAGCAGGCTTAAAAGCAACCCAAAATGCCCAAATGAGCCCAGGAAACAAAAAGCTGAAACATAGCTATCAGCAGCTAAAGGCTGGTCTTTCTTTGTCTCTTTTTCCTCTCTGATGTCATTCTTTCTGTCTTTCTGCTGCAAATACATCAAAACTTCCTTGAAGTTCCACGTGCCAGGTCCACAGGTAGCGTTGCATCACCTTCATGATCATCTTGACCCAGAGTTTCCACGGTGGCAATGCGCACCCCACCTTTGTGCAGCCTGGTTTTATGGTGTGGGGCTGGCTGGGGTTGGGAGAGGCAGGCGGTCAGAGGGAGAACATACCAGGACTGGAGCTGTACAGTCTTTGTTTTGAGAAGAATAAGTGGTAATATGGTAGGTAGGTTTATGTGTTTATTCATAGTATGAGTTAATTGCTGCTGTTTCTATTTTGTGGGGGTTTTTTTTTCCATTTGTTTGGGTTTGTTTTTTTTCCTGTGAAAATGGAAAGTTTGTACAATTTGTCATGGGAGAGCAATCAGAACATCGCTGTGTGAGATGGTTCATCCTGCTGCATGCAAGTACTCTACAAGGATTTGGGGGTTGCTTGGCAAGAAGGTTGAAGCCTATTTGCAGCTATGTATAAGTCTTCAATATTAAATTGAATAGATAGTGCCAGGATTTAATAATAGAATGCATTTATTGTAGTTAAATACAGTGTAAAGTGTAGCTGTGTCAAATTACTTTTGAGATGATGATCACATGAATAGCCCTTACTGCTGACATATGGCAGTATATTATTGTCTAGTGGATGACAATCCACTTCTGAATTAATGAGGGAAGCAAATATGAACATCAATAAAAGTTTTAAGTAGGCATCAGCTGTAACAATTTCTCATGCAGCCTTACAGTTCTTTATGATTTATGTTGAAAATCATGCAGATAAGGATAATACTGATACCATTTGATGTAATGAGCCATAAACAGAAGAAAAACCTAATGCAATTTGATTATCTTTTTTTCTCTGTCTGAATGGGAGGACAACTTGCAGTACCAGCAAATTTCTCTCATTCTTCCTTGCTTTGGAACCCTGTGATTCTTTGCTAAAAGAAAAGTTGCTTCATTAAAAAACCCCACACCCCCACCAAGGACTCCATGCTTTGAAGTGTATTTCAACACACACGTACACCCGCCATACTCCTGCTTTTATCCTTTTTTATTTTGACAAAATGGTTTCCTGTGTGAACTTTGTAAACAGTAGTGCATGCAACACTCACGCATGTGGTGTTGCAGGCACTACAGAAGTGTTGAAAGTAGCAGTGTCTTTGTTTTGTGACATAACGATTAAGTTATTCCTTTGTATTTTCAATGCAGGTACTTCAAAAACTAGGAAAAGCAGATGAAACGAAAGATGAACAGTTTGAAGAATACGTTCAAAATTTCAAACGGCAAGAGGTCAGTTACTTTTTTAGTTTCTTTAATTGTGTCTTAAGAAGAATGCATTGTATTTGAATGTGCTGATTTTGAAGAAGGTGTTACAGGGTAACAGATAAAAAGATTTTTTTTTGGGGGCGGGTAGATTTTGTTCTGCTATTTTCAAATGAAAAGAACAGTTGGATTTGTGAATGCAGAGGGTTAAGAAATGCACTCATAATAAAAGGATATATTGTAATCATATGTAACACCATCATGCTAGAACTGCTTGGGATCAGAGGAGAGACGGTAATTGAGAACAGAACCCAACCCTGACTAAGGAAGAGATGTATTTCCTTGATTTCATTTTGTGGATTGCTTTCATCAGTGGTATATAATAATACTGGTTTTATACAAAATGAACAGATGGGTGGTTTCAAGCTGCTGTGTGTTGTTAGCCTGCTGTGGTGGCAGTGCTGATGAAGCACTACTGGGGAGCAGCGCTCAATTCCTCTTAATGTTGTAAACACAACACATGAAAACGAAGGTGCCTCGAAGAGTTTATAATCCACTCCCAATGCAATCCTAAATTGTAACCTCAATTGCTCCTTGCTTTGTTGGACAGACTTTTTGGCTGCGAGGTGATTAATTGCGATTAATTATATAATAGCTTTCTAGTACAAATTAATGCCTACCATGAGCTGTATTGATGCCACCAAGAAAATAGTCTTGTTATGCAAGTATGAACTGAGGTATCTGTCATCTTTGTGAGCTGTCATTTAGAGCTCACATAGAAAGGCACTGGCCGGTGACAGAACTACTCCCGCCCGTTTTACACAATGTAAAAATTGGCTTATGTCAGCATTTGCAATTTCTGCCCTGAATCAGTCTTATCTACCACACGCGTTTCTGTCCTTTCCAACAGAAACCCTGCATCCTGACTACTGGGATGCTTATTAACTCTTTTGCATCTTATGGTCACTTAGCCTTTATTTTCCTCTCTTCGGTGGAGAAGGAAGAGAGGTTTCAGGAGCCACTGAGTGTGTAGATCTTCGCTCTTCCCTGAAGAGGACAATGATGGGAAGGAAAAGAATCGGTTTCTCTGAGGAGGGTCGTTCCTCCCTCAAATTTCTGGAGGTCAGGAAGATGGTGGCTTTTAAAAGGCTTGAAGAAGCACTCATGAGCTTTGAAACTCTGCTGAGATATTATATGTTCCCTTTTTTCCCCTTCCTCTTTTCCAAGTATACTGAGATATCAGTGGAGCATTTCTTCTTAATTGTCCTTGTGTTGCTGCTCATCCTTGCTGTCAATATTCCAGCTGTTTGCACAGCTAGTAACTGTGTTACTAGAAATAAGGGGCCTCTGTAAGGTTCTTACTGGGTGCAGAAGGAGCAGCTGGAGCATCCCCATGAGAAAACAGAGTTGTGTGGGATATTTTTTTAGCTAAAAATTCTGAGTGACATTAAAAAAGAGAGATGAAAGAGAAAAAAAAAAATCCTTTTAAGCAAAATTCTGTCTCAAGTGTTTGTTTTTTCTGTCCTTTACCAAGAATTTTCTGTAATGGTGTGATTTTCAGCTGAAAGTCTTGCTAAGGGCTAAGGAGGATCTTAGCATTTCTTCCTTTTTATTTCTTCCTCCTTTGATGTACAGAGAGGCAGTAATAAGCAGTCAAGGATTCTGCAGGAGTTGCATGATGCTAAATCCGGATGCGAATGTGACTTGGGGCCAGGGGAGGAATTGGGTAGGGAGGAGCGAGTGCCGAGGGAACTACTACAACTCTCTTGAGTAGGACATGCAGATTAGGCTAGGTCCACTGGCACACCGAATGAGAGAGACCATTTGTACATTTATTAAACTAATCACGTGTGCGTACCATGCTCCTGCTGGGCATGCTCTCAAAGAGTTACGTTGTGCTGCAAAGACATGCTGCAAAAAGACTGTTTCTGCCATGTTCACCAATCAGAAGCATATAAGTTGCTTAAACTTTCTTAGTTTTGTCCGTGCTTTGATCTACAACTTACTAGCAATACAAAGATACAAAGCATTACAATGCGCATCTGAATTATCACTCGTACTGATTAATACCCTGCAAAACTGCTGTCTTCTGTGAACTCAAGCAGACATCTCTTCTTGGTTTACATTCAGTCCTGCTTTCAAGATTGTCTTTGCTACTCTAGAGCCTTCAGAAAAAGAAAATTAAATTCTAGGTATTAAAGAATATAAAGGCAGCCTGGGCAATTGATCCTTGTGCTGAGGGGCACCAAACTGTTGATGTGGGCCGTGCAGGTGGCTTGCAAGCAGAGCCTGTTAGAACTGCTGTCCCATCTTTTGTAGTTCCCTCCAGGATTGTTTCTCTCTGTGGTGGTTGCTGACCTAACAAGGCCTTTCTACGGCAGGGGCGGTTTGAGAGAAGGTCCAAAACTTCACTTTGTTTCTTGCAGTCTCACTTAGCAGTGATTTGGCTGTTCCCTGGCCATCTCACCTACCTACATTTGGTTTTGAGGAAGACTGTCACTTAGTTCTGTGTGTCTTTGTAAGTTGCTTGTAACAGCTGGTGCCACGTGGGCTCTGGGGATCCTGGTAAGCTGAAAGCTGTGAGAATGGTCTGTTTTTCTTGTTTCCCTACCTTATTAAGCCTGCAACACTTGGGAAGTCAACTGGTCTTAAGTATAGAGTGATCTTTTCATTAATACTCTCCAAAGATAATAAATGAGGACTCCCAGTCCGGCTCAAGGAAAGCACAGTGAAAGGAAAGAGAAAGAGCATAGTGCTCATTATCCAGGAAACAGATAATTGAAAAACTGAAATCTTAACATGCTATTCCTTGCCTGAATAGCAGATTGGATGACGGGTACGTACCAAACTCAGCAGAAGGCTATGTGTAAGGGTACATCCAGCAGATCTATCTGTAGAAAAAGCTCATTTAGACTCCCCAGTGATCCGTTCCCATCTCTTTCTGAATACAGCTGGATAAGACCCCCTTTTGGACTTGACAGCCCAGAGCTGAATTACCCAGATGAGTCACCATGAAGAAACTGAGTCATCCCATGTCTGGAGAGAACAGAGCACAGGGGCTTTGCAGAGCCTCAGGACTTTCCCTATCAGAAGCAGTAAGCTACTGCAGCTGAAACCAACAGGAAAAACAGTTAGATTTTTCGCAGTGATTACAGCTGTTATTCACCTTCCACTTAAGTTGTAAACTGAAAATTGTCCCTCTAAATCAAAAGTTGTGGAACAAACAAAACATATATAAACTCATATGTGGCACAGCTTTTCAGTGTATTGCAAGAAATTTCTTGAGGCTTAAACGTTTCTCTCTGCACAGCTAATTGTGGATGTGCTCAGCCTCTTAATCAACCCTGAAGTTCAGAGAGGAGGGGGGAAAAAAAGACAATTCCTGCATATTTCTCTCGACTGTGAAAATATCAAGTCCATCAGGGATTCACCTGAAATTTCATCTCTATTATGGTGTTCAAACAACTGCATCTTACATTTCTTTTTTTTGACAGGAAGTAAAGTAGCAATTCCCTTATCCCCAAGTATATTTTAATGACTCACAGTGCTTGCTTCATTTTTCTAAGAGATGAATATTCTATTTCATGTCTATGCATATTTACCTCTCATTATTTTTCCATATGTAGTTATGAGACTTCTTTTATTTTACAGACTACAGTTAAAATATATTTTGGTGTTTAAAGCCATTAACATTATGTATTGTATATGTACACACAGAGACATAGCAGTTGCTACTACAAAAGCAGCTGCCCATGACATGTTGTCAGAATAAAGCAAAATGTCAAGTGCTGTTCTTGCTAGTTTATAGAATTAGGTGAAAACGAAGAACCTTTTTTTGCTGTTGTTGAGTAAGCAGAAGCTGCTTCTGTGGACTGCTTTACTTAATGTATGCTTCGCAGTAAGAGCTGCTCCTTGGGTGTAATTGTTAGTGGTCCTGAAAAGGTTTATCCTGGCCAGATCTTCATTTCATGCAAGCATGCATAGCTGCCTTACAGCTGGGGCATTACATCGTCTTAAGTTGTTTTGTGAGACAATTAATATTTATTGAAGTCCTCTTTTTGCATCAGATATGCCACTGGCTTCTTAAAATTTATTCATGATTTAAGATACCCAAGATGAGATTCACCACCTACACATAGGCACCAGATGTGCCTCATGGTGTCCCACCTGGTTCCCAGCTGTTGCTCCAGACAGAAGCACATGGCTTTGGCCACAGCCCTGTATCGTACCTGCTGGCTCTGTGGTGCTCTTGAGCACCCCATGGCACCTCCAGCAACAGACGGCTGTGGCAACAGAGGCAACAGACGGATGTGTTTTGGCAGCTGAACCCTGCCCCTGGAGAGCAATCCAGTTCCAGATTGCAACACGCGAACGTGTGTTTGTGTTTGAACTTCCCAGATGCTTGTGCTGAACTGGGCAGTGTGGTCTGGAGGGCCAAGACAGAAACCCATTAGTTCCCTGGGGGCATCTGTAGGCCTTAATGGCTCCGTTCAGCCCCATCTGAGACCCCTAACCCTGCATATGGGTCTGGAAGTCCCATCATTTGAGCTCAGCCCTGGACACTCAGTCCTTCCCTAAGCCATGTCACAGGCTGGTCCCCATGCCTAGGGGACCCGTGCTTCAGCTGCATCTCCTGCTGCTCCCATCTGGATCTCCCAGACAGACCCTGGACCTGGTTCACACCCTCGCTAGGTCGGGGGGTGCCAGTGAAGCCTCTTACCAGCCCCTGTCTCTGCCTGCCTGGCCCAGCCCCTGCAGGACAGCAACCATCGGTGTGGGCATGGCCTGCCCTGAGGTCACTCGTGGCTCCTGGCACAGCCCCACCAACCAAGTTGAGCAGCTGCTTTGAGGGGTATGAATCAATTGTCTAAATGTTGGCATCTGTTGCCACTTGCGAGGCCCTAGTGTGTCCTCCCTGGCTTCCAAATGCTGTTCAACAAAGCTGGCAGGTCCCTTAGAACCAGTTATGTTTGCCATTTGTGGATGTATCACAAATGGCACTAGACAGCTATGCTGAGTGAATGGTTTTGACTATAGGATTTTCTTAATTGCTCTCCTGACTCCGCAGGTTGCACTGAAGAGATCTACATTGGCTCTAAGAGAAGGAGAGGCACCCAACTCATGTAGGCGGTGATAGGTGTCTTAATCTGGAGTTGAATGAAGGACATGGTGAATGAAGGGGAGCTTCAATATGTATTATAATCATCTGGAATTCAGTCTGTTCTGCAACACCTTCTTTTCTCTGGGAATTATTAGGAATCCCATATATCTATTTGACCATCTTTAAACCTACCTTGTGTCCTCCCCTTAGAACCCCTCATTTTACTCACCTTGTGCATGGGCTTGAGATGGAGAAAAGAATCTAGGCAATAAACAAAAACCACAAGCTTTAAAATTACTCTGAATGGGAGACACTATTTCTCCTTAGCTAATACTCAGATTTCCTTGCTTGTCTATGGAATCTTGTACTAAACTGCAGGGGATTCTTGTTACTTGTTAAGCTGCAACATACTGTTAGTTCAATACAGTTCTGTCCATAGGAGACTCCTTTGCTAAACAAAGATCACCCCAAATGCTGTCCATGATAGATATTCCAAAGTAAACCGGACACAGGAAAACGCAATCTAGACTACTGTGAGGGAGCTTTTTTTCTGCAAGCCAAGAAGTGTTTGCATTCAGGGCCACTGCATTATGGATGCCTCTTCCCTGGAAGTGTTCAAGACCAGGCTGGATGGGGCTTTGAGCGACCTGGTCTAGTGGAAGGTGTCCCTGCCCACGGCAGAGGGGTTGGAACTTGATGATCTTTAAGGTCCCTTCCAAGCCAAACCATTCTATGATTCTATAACAGGCATCTTTTCAGCGGCAGTCCTAAAGCATACTTCAGATACTGGTTGACCACTGAGCCAAATAAAAGCAATGCAATGCACGAAGTATTTTGGGGGTATTGGAGGGGTTTCTCTGCTGATTACCATTTCATCCTGAAATGTATGTTTAATAATTATCTTATGTCTGAGCGGCCAATTTTCCCAAGACAAGAGGAAACAGCGTGCATTAAATCTCATCTCAACCTCATTAATTTCCAGTCAGGCAGGATACACAGGAAGGTGAGGCCCTCTGTTTTCTGCTACAAAATTATCTCTGCAGGAACAGCCCAAATCCATCCCGGCTAATTCCTCACTTCAAAGGAGAGAGTGGCTGATCCGATGTTTTGCTTTTCTGATTCTGCCTATTGATTGCTCCAAATCTGAAGTCTAAACCATTGTCACACCGGGCTGGTTTTGATTGTCCCTCGGATATAAACTATTACGCCTCTGCAGCTCTAGTAACTGTGCTAATTGTTTTCTCCCAGGCAGTGCAGTTGAATGGTTAAGTCATTTCTGACTATTTTTAAAGCAGACTAGTGTATGTTTCTTCAGGAGACCCTGGGGATAGTTGACATAGCCCAGCTCTGGGATTTAACACATGGATTGAATGTGATGCAGTTCACAACAAACAGTTCTGGACAGTTTTCCACTAGACCTGTCAATACATAGCTTATATGTGTTATTTAAGAATAGAGTTATGGTTATTCAGCTATAGGCATAAACAGAGGCTAAGTACATGTTTAGAAAGTCTCATAATCATAGAATCATAGAATGGTTAAAGTTGGAAGGGACCTTAAAGATCATCTAGTTCCAACTCCCCTGCCATGGGCTCGACATTTAGTATGTGTAGATCACTTTTAGCCATAGACTTGTAGACTTTGCACTTGCTGTCTTTGCACACCCCAAATTTTCATTAAAACCATTAGTCTGGGCCCTACTTTGAGGACATGAGTATGCTTCTAGGAAGATGTAATAGGTGTGAAGGTAGGATCCTAGCTTGGGGAGAGAGAGGTTTGGTTGTGAGGCGAGAAGGTTGGAATTTCATTTAAGGAGGGTGCCAAATATTTTCTGTTCGGCCCTCACCAGAAAGGGTGACTGCAGGCACCGAGCTTTCTCGCCTGGCTACTGGGAGGCACTACTGAAACGGGGCAGAGCTCCCTGGTTCTTACTTTTAGTATTCATACTTTTTGGATTAGTCCACATTGTCTGAGGAGCCTGTTTGATTTGATGCAGTTTACTTGAATTCATCATGTTACTTAATAACTAGAATGATAAAATTCTTACTCTTGAGCCTTCTTAGTGGCTGGACCACAAGTTTGGTGCTGTCCTGGTAGGTACCAGGATGCCAAAAAACTCTCTGTTTCCAGAGAAGGTTGCAAACCCAACTTTTTTCAAGTGATGCACTAGACAAATAATTTAAAACCAAGTCTCGTACCGCTTGTAGAAAGAGAAAAGAAGAAATGCATTTCTTTAAGAAAAAGATTCCAAAATTTGGAGACCGTTCTAGGAACTATAAGGAGACTGAGAAATGGTGAAATAGGGTACTCTGGTGCACAGATCTATTTCATACTTAATTATGCATTTGTCCCAATAACCTCTTATTTTGTTAAGCTTCACTTAATGCAATAGTCCTTTGCATTCATACTTCTGAGTTTCCTAAAAGACCTACTAGTAAATACTACCTAAAGTGTTTGCAAATAGAGAGACAGTGCTGCTTTACCTTGCAGCTGAATTGCACATTAAAGGATATCATCCAGGTGATACAAAAAATGCTTTCTTTTGAGCTATTTCCTTGATGTCTTAGCGATGGAATGACAAAATTCCAGTATTAGACTTAGAGCTGCATTAATAATTATCTGGTTTGCATTTCTATGGGGCAGGTTATTAATTAACCTGTGCTCCAGGTTCAGCATTGACAGTGCTCTTGACTCTCACTAAAGTGGAGTGATTTATTTGTTTTTGGTATCAAGCACATGCTGTGCTGACCTTTCCTGTAAAGTTGTATTGTATTTACATCCTGTATGTGACATGATAGAAAAATCAAACTCTTCTGTTCTGCCTGGAAAGCTGTGCATAAATGATGCTTGGTAAAATAGGTCATCCAATTCCAGCTTTCGTGGAGGCAAGGTGGCCTTTAATTTCTGAGTGGAAGCAACGATTTTTCTATTGCATCAGGAAGCAAAAGCTGGTGAGACACAAAGCATGTTTTTTATGGTTTTAGTCATTAAGTTTTTGTCAGTCTCGTCAGTTTTATAGCTAACAGTGCTGTGGCTCTCTGTCTTAATTCCAGTGCTAAGATATTCTTAAATACTATTCTTTGAAAAGAAAAACAAAACTAAACATACACAATAATCAGTAGTACTGAAAAGGCTTAATGCTGCTGTAATGGTGTGTAAGACCTGTGGCTGTAGATGACAAGATCCTGAAATGCTGAGCCTCCTTATCTCACTGGGTGCACGTGTCTTTACCAGCTATATAATACTGACCATGTAATAAGACCAGAGACTAGAAGAGGGGATTTGACAGTGACGCTGACTGTGTTCAGAGTAACAAGTTGTTGTTTGGGACACCGTTGTGGAGAGCTGTGTCGAGTTTCCTAACGAGGGTTGTTGTTTTGGGTTGTTAGCATGCCTCTCTTGCTCTTATGTGCAGTTGAACAGGATTGCCTGACAGATTTTTGGGAATTTGTATGTTGAGTTTGACCAGGTGAGCTAAGAGCACTGATTTCTAGTGCTGGAGTCCAGTGAGAACATGCCTGCTGTTATCAAACAACCTGATTGTGAGAAGTTTGCTACTAAGTGTGCTATTGAGATTTCTCTCTGGAGTTTTATTGCGTATTTTGAAACTCTGACTCATTTTGCTGCCTCATGTAGAACAAATAAAAGAAATTACGAAATGATAAAGGAAGCATCAGTGCTGTCTTGGGAAATCTCATTTCAGAAGAGCACAACATCTGCAAAATGACACCTACTTTTCATTCTCCTTCAAGAAGCTGCATCTCAATTAACAAAATTGATGGCCTTAATGAAGATGCTTGGAGCGGTGGTTTCAGAGCCATCAGATGCTTTCATCTGATAGAGCAGAAAGGAGAAAGGGTGTATCAGTAAACACTGAGAAGGTGCAATATTAAATATATGGCAATCTTTAAAACAGTACTTTTTAAAACCTGTATGTCACAGTTTGCAAGATGTGTGGAGTCAGCAATGCAGTATTTTCGTTCTGTGAATATTAATTGATCTGTTAGGTGGTAAAATTATATCTGTTCTCACTAATAGTGAGTTTAGTATAGCAAAATGCGTAGATCACAGGCATGTTTTGCAGAATTCACAGGGCTGAGGACTTTTGATGCAAATCTTTATTTCTGGTATTTTATAGAAAGGTCTAATTCTGTTGCCATTGAAACTGGGAGATTCTCTCTCAAATTCAGTGGGAGCTGGACCTTGCCCGTCGATACTTCAATGTCACATGTCATACAACATTTGCTAATGAGGGAAAATTCATATGGCTCTGTGCTGCTTAGATGTTTCAGTGGTTTGTGACCTGTTAATAACCTAGACTGAGGGCGATGAGTGTTAAAATTATTCTTTTGAATGAATTGTCAGAATTCATAACAGCACATATGGCAAAATGTTTGCATCATGCTCTACTGCTTTGACTTTTCCTTGTAAGTTTTCCTGAGCGGCGGTTGCTGATGACGCACGACTAACCAACCGCAATAGATCTCATAGCGGTTTAGGGTACCAGTCGTAAAACCATACAGTTACAAACATCGTGTTTGAGCAATGTGCGTCCCTGACATGCCATTTGTGGTGTGCTAGTTAGTCCTTGTGATAAAAAAGGCACGTGTATGAGTAAATATAGACATTTTACTGGAGATAAGGACAGCAAACAGGGTACTGAGCCTTCCATCTGCGGTTTGCTGCTCCTGAAACATCACGAATTCTTTAATAATTAAAAATTCTTATAGTATGGTCACCTGTTCAGCTGGACCATGATGAAGAATGAAGTTGCTGTGTCTACTTCCCATTTTCACCATAAGCGCTCAGGCCAAAGAAGGTATGAATAGGAAAGATAATTTCTGTACCTTCATGTGACTTCTCAGCGTACCAGGGATCCTCCCAGGAGGAGACGGGAATGCATAAAAGGGGAACTTCCCTCCTCGTTCTGCCACGTGTTTACAGATACTCCTCTCCAGATCCGAGAGCGAGAAGTTCTGCCCCTGGGTTCAATCTCCTTTCCTCTGTGGCAGTGCTCTTTACTTAATGCAGAGAGCAGACAGCTTCTGTCATCTCTCTGCCTCCCATTCTAGCACGGAAAGAAGTACAAAAAAGCTTCTGAAGCGTGTTTGGATGCTATCATGAATGTAGGATGGTAAAATGTGTGGTTATGATGCGTTAGAGTAGTACTTCTTACTAAACAGTATTAAGATGTACGCATATGTATTTTCTTAAGGGACACAACATCAAGCTACCACTGCTTTCAGAACTTTCTATTGTGCTGTAAGTAATTAAGCCTGAGGTTTAATCCACTGATTTCTCAACCTGTGTCTGTCTGGCCCCTGCTCTGATAAGCAGCTTTGATCCCAAAGCAAGGGAAGAGTTTGCCTTTCCTTGGTACATCGAATGCGATCCCAAACCAGGGACGGACTGTTGCGCTGGGTGCTCCTGCGCTCTTGCTGTTACTCAGCACCTTCTCAGGTATCACCCTGGCGGTCTATTCCTGTGCTCAGAATTTAGTTGATTAACGGATTTAGGTTCAAAAAGGAGTTTCGCTTCAGATCAAATTAGTGTAAAAGCAACCTTCTATTCATTGAATCTGTAAAGTGAATTCAGTCTGCTTTCTAAGCCCACTTGGGCATTTTTACCTTCTAAAATCTTTAGTATTTCCAGGACCTTTAAACAGTTGCCCCTTTTTACAGTGCATTGCAATTTGCGTTTTTTTCATCCAGTTCTAAAGGATCCAGTCCTTCAGTTCCGTGCAGGGAGCTGGGAGAGTCGAGTTTGGTGGGTGTAACCTGCATTGCAATGTGTGTACTGGTGAGACAAATGAGTATTTTTTGAGAACCACCATTTGGATTTAACATGGCTGCAGGTAGATGGATTCTAAGCCCCAGATGGTCCCTTTCGACCTGAATTTCTTACGATCCTCTGTGTCTGAATGCTCTGAGCATCGCTGTTGCTGATGGGAAATCCTTTACTGACAACAGAAGTCGTTTGACTTAAGTGGAGTTATAACAGCTTATACCAGTTGAGCCTCTGCCTTCTAAAATAGTCACACATGCACCCTTTTGGGTTCTGACATTCACACGAAGAATATGAGAGAAAATCCAAAGCAGTCAGTCATATTTTGCAGCTGATTTTTCCATATGGTGTGGCTGTATGTGAGAAAATGTGACTGCAAGCTGATATTCCTATAGTTTCCAACTGCTTAAATAAATAATTTGAAGGATGTTGGGAACTGATAAATGTGGAGCATTTCCAAAATCTTCAGGCTATTGAAGGTCTCCTGGACAACAGCTTTTTAGCAATAAATTATGTTCTATAGTGTAGCACAGGTTTTATTGCAAGTCCAAGGAGCTGTGAAGTCCGACTTGTGATACAGTCAGAGATAAAGTAAAGCAACCCATTTTGTTTTGTCTATTCTGAGTTTTTCAAAGGCTGTTGATACAAGATAAAGAAAGACCATTTTGATGTATTTGCCAAAGAAACAGTTGAGATTTCACAGCAGACTGCAAGATGCACTAGCCAAGCTAAACAAAATAGCTAACGCTATTGTTTTTTAGTAGCTATTTCCTTGCAAAACATGAAAATGTTAAAATACTTGGAAAACTGTTTGCAAAAGTTGTAAGCTATCTGTGTAAGGGCATGGATTTTCCGCAAGTCTACAGAGGGACCTGGACAGGCTGGGTCAATGGGCCATGGCCAGTTGTATGAGGTTTAATAAAGCCAAGTGCCGGGTCCTGCATTTTGGTCACAACAACCCCAAGCAAAACTACAGGCGTGGGGAAGAGTGGCTAGAAAGCTGCCCAGCAGAAAAGGACCTGGGGCTGCTGGTGGACAGCCAGCTTAACGTGAGCCAGCAGTGTGCCCAGGTGGCCAAGAAGGCCAACAGCATTCTGGTTTGTGTCAGGAATAGCGTGGCCAGCAGGAGTAGGGAAGTACTTGGCACTGGTGAGGCCTCACCTCAAGTACTGTGTTCAGTTCTGGGCCCCTCTGTACAAGAGGGACATTGAAGTGCTGGAGCGTGTCCAGAGGAGAGCTACCAAGCTGGTGAGGGGTCTGGAGACCAAGTCATATGAGGAGAGGCTGAGGGAACTGGGCATGGTTAGTTTGGAGAAGAGGAGGCTGAGGGGAGACCTCATTGCCCTCTACAGCTACCTGAAAGGAGGTTG
>VYZM01016295.1:29829-68175 GCA_013398915.1 Dromas ardeola | reverse complement strand
GATGATCTCAAAGGTCCTTTCCAACCATGAAGATTCTATGATTCTAAGCCTAGACTGCCCTCATTTGAGTGGTTTCCAGTGGAGATGCGCCATTCTTGATTATACTACTTTGTGTTTCAGGTTAGGACATTGGCCAGGCTGACTTGAACTGGACCTTGGCCTTAAAATATACCTGTCTCTCTTTGGCTGGAATGTGCAGATGACTGATAAAATAAACCCAGAAATTTTAGCCTAGAGAGTGCACTATGCATAGCCTCTTGGCCAGGCCACCTTTTCTGTATGAACCTCTGCATGCTTGCAGTATGTCATACTATTCATCAGATAGCTCCTGAAATTGCTTTTTGTTGTTAAGTTTGACATACTGTATGCATGTTTTAAGGCATAAAATATAACTGAAAAGTGTTTTCCATAACATAGCTGAAATGTGTTTTCACTTCCTTGCTTTTTTTTTTTTTTTTTTCTTTTCCAGGCAGAGGGTTCCAGGCTCCAGAGAGAACTGAGAGGATATTTAGCAGCCATCAAAGGTGATTTTTAAGTTTTACATCACGTTTTCATAAAGCAAACTTATTTTAAAAAAATTGAGACAAGTAGGCTTGTTTAAGTTACCCAAAGACAAATACAAGCAATATTGCTTTTGCCATTAGTAGTCCACATTTTTGCTTTGGATCCGGCACAGGCTCTTTAGCCTATTGCTAGGGTTTCTGCGCCTTTGATGTCCACTGGTGTGTGTACAGTCTTGCATGCACTGCTCATCCTCGGCTGTCCTTTGTGTTGCGGGACTGCTGCCCAGATTCTCACGTTGCATGCATTTTGAGCACCCACAAAATCTACGCATCTTGTTACTCATCTTTGCAAATGCTAGAGTATGAAATACCCCATGCAAAGCAAGGGATTGCTTGATCTCCACAACTGTAACATTGGCAGGTCTTACTAGCTGGATGATGATCTCCCTCCAAAACCACGCTCCCTGCGAGGAAGTAATTTCTCCTGTATTTCTGTCTGCTTAACCCATTTTTTGTAAAGTTTAAAAATCAAATGTGATCTCTTTTGATACTACATTGAAAATCCAAGTAGCAGAAGCTCACTGGTCAGCGCTTAAATATCAGGGATTGAGTAAACAGCTATTTAAATCCTACTGAACATTTGTAAATCCAGCACACTCAGCATCAGATGCAGTGTTCTCTTTCTCATGACACCCCTCAGGAGTTGGAGGCCTGGTGCTAAAGGGAAGGGAATAAGAGTTGATGACTGACAGAGACATAGTAATGGTTTCTTGAGATATATATATATATGTGTGTGTGTGTGTATTTTTAACCTGTCTTCAGTCCGGTAGGGAAGACATTACAAATGGGTATTAACGACCTTGGAAGTCACTGTGTCATAATAGAGCTTCAGCAGCTGGAATTGTAAAATGGGGAGCAAAGCAGTAGCTTAATGTCTTTGACTGTCTGTTATTTGCTGGATGGGCTGGACAAGGAAAATCCTGTACCAGACAAAAGATATTTTCATAGAATCATAGAATGGTTAGAGTTGGAAGGGACCTTAAAGGTCATCTAGTTCCAACCCCCCCAGCCATGGGCAGGGACACCTCCCACTACACCAGGTTGATCAAAGCCCCATCCAGCCTGGCCTTGAACACTTCCAGGGATGGGGCATCCACAGCTTCTCTGGGCAACCTGTTCCAGTGTCTCCTCACCCTCAGAGAGTGTCTCCCCACCCTCCCCACCCACGTTTCTTTCTAGTAGCTAATCTAAATCTATCCTCTTTCAGTTTAAAACCACTACCCCTTGTCTTGTCACTACACTCCCCGACCAAGAGTCCCTCCCCATCTTTCCCCATTAGGTACTGGAAGGCTGCTATAAGGTCTCCAAGCTGAACAACCCTAACTCTCTCAGCCTGTCTTCACAGGAGAGGTGTTCCAGCCCTCTGATCATCTTCGTGGCCCTCCTTTGGACTCACTCCTACACGTCCATGTCCTTCTTATGTTGGGGGCCCCAGATTTGGACACAGTACTCCAGGTGGGGTCTCCGAGAGCAGAGTAGAGGGGCAGAATCACCTTGCTCAACCTGCTGGCCATGTTTCTTTTGATGCAGCCCAGGATATTGTTGGCTTTCTGGGCTGCGAGCGCACATTGCTGGCTCATGTTGAGCTTCTCATCCACCAGCACCCCCAAGTCCTTCTCCTCAGGGCTGCTGTCAATCCATTCTCCGCCCAGCCTATATTTGTTCTTGGAATTGCCCCGAACCACATGCAGGACCTTGCACTTGGCCTTGTTGAACTTCAAGAGGTTTGCATGGGCCCACCTCTCAACCCTGTCCAGGTCCCTCTTGGATTTTGCCCTGTAGGGTTTTGCACAATATCTTTTGTTTTTAGAGGAAATTTCAGCATTAGTCATTTCTGGGGACCCACTGGATGCTGATTTTACTTTTTTATTTTTCAGCCATCCCTTCCCCACACCCATTATCAGATAGCAGATACTCAGAAGCAGCATGATGAAGCTGTTTGTTGGCCAGATGGCTTTTCTGTCACGTAGGCTGACTGTTTACATGCTGCTTTTGTTTCCGTGTTGGTGACAACAATCCTCTTCTCCATGTTTCATTTTCTCTCTCTCTCTTCCTCTTCTTTTCCTAGTAGTCTGTGCATTTATGATCCTTTTGCTGGTTTACTTTCTAGCGGGCTACTCTTTGCACCACTTTTTGTTTTTAACTTGGTGCAAAATTTTTCATTATGCAAGTTTTGCCTTTTTAGCCCTGCTTTTCTGTTCAGCATCTTACTCTTGTTGCAGGCCTGTAAGTCCATATTTGAAAATAATTTGGACTGACTTTCTTACTGAGAATGAAAAGTGTTTGCTAACACCTCAGTATCTTCATGTCTTTAAAAAGAGCCAGTCATAAGCAGCTCGCAAAAGCCTTAAAAACGTTATTCTCCAAAGCCAACAAGCCACCAGTGGGTATCCTTGGCACACGTGTTGTTGGCATACCTTCATGCTGTGGAGTGGGAGGACAGCCCAAGACAGCCCAGTCCACAAACACAGCTCTGGCTGGGGCTTCCCCAAAGCTGAGTAGCTCAGCAGTGGCAAAGACCTTTCCAGATTTGGGATGGCAGAAGCAGATACAGCAACTGCTGCAGTCTCTTTGTTGCTAGTCTTTGAAGGACTACCATCATTAAAAGATTTTGGGCTGGCTATGCACAAAAGCACGGGAAACCCCATATTTAGGCACTGAAGTGGGATTTCTGCACCTAGGACGTCTGAATCTTGGAGGCGTGCTGTCATCATTGGCTTATTTTACAGGGAAAAAGCTCAATCATATCATTGGAAAATAAGGCACTTGGCATCCTTGTACTCTTACAGGTAGGAGAAAAGCACTTCATTTTAAAGCATTTCAGGAATTAGCAAGATAGCTAACTTGAACTAAAAGCATTTTATGACGCTGGTATGTTGTGAACTCCAGTAATAAGTTTCATTTTGCTAAATGCCTTTTGAGTGACTGGATATTGGAAGTTGAAATACAAGATCCAGGCACAATTTAGGCAAGGAATGGTCAACTGAGCCCTTATGACCCTTTATCCCTTCATTTTAATATACTTGACAGTTTAAGGTTTAGTATAACATGTTTGTAAAAGAATTTTTGCTGCATGCAGAGTCCTTCTCTCGCTCAGAGGTGCTTCTTAGTCTTAGCTGGAACTTGATCTTTGCTGCTGGTTACTCAGGGACTTGGAGGAACCATGTCATAAAGCTGTTGAACTTGTGAATGGTTTTTATGTGCTGTTTTATTTCACCTGCACGGTAGTTTAACATCTGCTATGTATCAGTGCTGTTTGTACTGACGAGACTGTGTACTATCCCCCATAGCTATATTCATGCCTCCGTCTTCTGTCTCTTCCAGTCTCCTTGGCAACATGTATCTGGGATCTCTTTACTTCATGGTTTATTTTTTTAAGCTTTTGAGAGCTGTGGGCGACTTGAACAGTTTTATGGGCCAATTGTTAAAGAAACCTTAAATCAGCCTCCCATTCTCTGCCCTGAGCTCTTTGCAAGTGCCAGTGCAGATGTGGAGATGTAAACATGGATCTGCATGCAGGTGGCAAGGTGGCAGTGGTAAAAAGGAATCCTGCACCATGAAAAAGAAGCACCATACTTTTCAGGTGGCTTAATGTAGTGAGAAATAACAGCTGGTCTACAGGTAGGCAAGGGGAGATTCTGGAGGTCTGTAAGCTGCCTAGTTGTCAGTCTGTGGCCGACGGAACTGCGCATATCCTCCAGACACAAATCTTAAAATCAGTCGTGTAATTTCTTAGAAGCAATAAAACTATTCATCATCTTCCTGTAAAATTTAGTAATGAATTATGAAATGATTGAATTGTTCCAGTGGCAACTCTAATGGGTAACTAGTAATAACAGATACAACCCTTATGGCTGGATAGGTCATTTCCCTGGAGAACCACACGTGAAGCTCTCTTCCCCACTCAAATAATTAAATATTAAAAGCCAGACCAAGGTGCCTCACTCCATCAGGAAAATGGAATTTTCTCCATGATTCAGCCTAGATTCCCTTGAGGGAGAGCGTGGAAACCCCACAGTATATGGGTCCTGTGGCCGACATGGAGTCCCAGGCCAGTCTCGATCTCTGTGGGAGCTTGAGTACACTGGAATTGTGATGGCAAAGAATCACCTACCCTCTGTCATCTCTAGGGTGCTTAATGGGAATGTCTCTGCACTCCCACCCCCACAATACCTACCACATGGGGGGCCTCTTCTGGGGTTCCAGGGACAGGGGCTCTTTCCCATAGAAAGAGGGATGATTTCATCTGAGAGCCTCAGACTTCACTAACTGGATTATTTAGCATCATTTTTCCTAAGCGATTCAATTATTTTGGCATTTGCAGTTATAAATAAGTGTCCCAATTACCAAGAAGAAGTGGTGCTAAATTAAACAATTGGTATTAAATATAAATTTCTAACTGTTCATCAGCAGTAAAAATTCATTTTGCATTTCTTAGTACTTTAATGACTTGCTTTAAACAATTTATCTTTCTCAGTGATAGCAGTTAAAAACAGCAGAGAGAGACAGCCTGCAGTCTATGGCTGAGACACTAATCCTCTTAACTTTAGTGCTGAATAATGCATAAAAGGTATCAGTGAATAAGAAATAATTCTATGTGAAAACCAGCCAAATAAAAAACACAATGGACATGGTAAGTTTCTGCCCGCAGGCATGAAAAAGAATGGGAAGCCACTGGATTGGTATTTACCTATGCACTCATTTGGAGCATTGCAGTAAACTTAGTATAGGTGCAGTAGGAGGGGAGTAGGACGGATGATTTGGCCTGTGGAAATTTCAGACTGAAGCCCCTGACTGAAGAAGCCAAGTACTGTAATGCCCACTTGCCTCATGCTGCAGCTGGATTTGATTGATGTTTTTTACAGGAATGTGGCAGAATGGAGGATTACCAGATTCTCAGAAATAAAAAAAAGTGTGACAGTTGGTGCAACTTTGATGTGTCTCAAGTGTGGGATATTAAGTGGCTTTTACTTACTCTCTTAAGCAGATGCATGCCTGAATCCTGTAGTACTTGAAAGTCTGCGTAGGAGAAGGTGCTCTACCCGAGGCTGGTCTGTGACCGAGCTGAGAGCGAGCTGCAGGAGGGATTAGTGAGGGGCTGTGCTCGCCTGCCTGCCCCAGGAACCTATGTGGCAGGTTTAGCACGCGTCAGACTTAAGGGCAGAAGTTCAGGTATCAGAAAGGATCAAGAGTGAGCCGGGATCCGCAAACCTTCCTGGTCTATGCCTTCGCCCTGAGTGGACAGAAGCAAGCCTCCTTAAGCACGGCGATACTGTGCTGGTTTTGCCTTGCCTCTTAAGTTGATTAATTTCCAGTGGCATTAAAAATTTTAAATGAGTGCTGCCTGGAAAAATATGTGAAGATCATCTGTATTTTACTGAAATCTGGCATATTCTAGGCACAAAAAGCCCCTTTACTCAGGAACCCATTCTTAGCTGGTGATACATCATCCTAAGCATTAACAACGAAGGAGAAAAGGAAGAAATGCATCTTAAGTTAATTTCTGTGAAATGCATCTTAAGTTCTTGTCCTATATCAATTCTCTGAGCTGAGCTCTGTCGTTAAAAAGCACCCCCAAGACAATCCCTGAAGAGATCAAATATTCTGTTTTGGCTCAGCACCTTTTGATTGAAGGGTGAAAGCTTGTATCCTCTGAACACCAGGGTTTCCTTTCTACATGTTCTCCCCATTTCCCACTCCATTCTCTCCCTTGAACCCAAGGTCTGAGAACAGCCATCTACCTTCAGCTTTTTCAGTATCTTTTTTTCCTATCCTATCCATTGCATAGACCACTGCATTTATTTTCCTGTTGTATCTCCAGTGTGTGTTTTGGAGAGCATGGCGGAATAGCTACAGATTAGGTCAAGTCCGCTCTTCTAGACATTCAGGTTTCACATGAATTCTCCTCTTCCACCCCTGAGCATTTCTTTGTGCAGAAAACAGAAATACTGGTGTTATTCCTAAATTCAGCCACTGAGCAGTTAAATCTGAAGATCAGGCTAGAGATACTTTCAAGATAGCACAGATGCGCAGCAGTAAACAGAAAAAATGTGGGGTTTTTTTAAAAAGTTAATGATAGGTAAAAAAAATAGCAGTGTTCAGATTTTGCAAAGAAGTTGAAATAAAGTTGACATTTTAAAATTACTGATTCCTGGCATGTTAGGTGAGATCAGTTTGGTTTCACTGGATTCGGAATCACAGTCAACATCTAATGTATTGGTGCTCCATCAAAATGGAAAGGTAAAGCCCAATGCCTTCACTGAGGGCAGTAATTTATTCACTGGGGTCAAATTGATCTCACTGAAGATAGATTTAGGCTCTTTCTCGTAATGTCATTGAATCTACTTTTTATTTAAACCGGGTCCTCTGTGTATTACAGAGTGATAACCATCAATAGTCCCTGTTCTTGTTTCACCTGTGGTAGGCAAGAGCTCCAAAGGTGACTGATGCGGTTTGGCTTAGCCCAGTTCTCTATAGACACCACCCTGCTGCAAGTGTAAATAAGCACTGGGCTCCACATACTTCTAAACCTACTGGGTGAGCATACAAGATAATAATTCTTCATAAAACTAGGTCCATTATGGCATTCTTCTCAAGTTCAGGCATCTTTTCCCTTGACACTGTCTCAGCTCTTGCCAGTCCTTTGCTTGATTATGAACATACCGTTAGGTCACTGTCATTATTGTGGGCACAAGAATAACAGGCTTAACCACTCTCACTTTACACGTGGAAGATCTTAGACTTAAATATCTTTGAAAACAAGGAAACAGAGAAATCCTGAGATATGTTCTACCTGTGTGTGACTTCCCCCCTTCCAGGGAGAGCACTTTTGTTTAGTGCAGACCTATTTATTCTAAGTCCATTTTTATAGGCAGCAATTCCATAAGTCTCTGCCATTTTAACCGTGCCACCCTGCAAATGCCTCCTCTTTCACGCAGGTTGGCATGGTACTCATTACAGGTTGGCGTGGTACTCATTACAGACAAGGTAGAAAACTATTCTGTAGCATGGAAGAGCTGAGAATAACCAAAGGGAAGTCGCTATTTGATTGTCTTTCCAGTGACAGTCTGTCAGTTGGGTATTACATGTCTTTAGTGGGCAGGACTAACCTCCAAGTTGTTGTTCATGTTCAGGTATGTTTAGTTCAGAACAGAAAATGGAATCCCTAATTTGATAGAAACTTTTTTTCTGTGTATAAATACGGGTTAATCCTTCTGTGAGGGACATTTCTCGTTAACCTGGTGGAGCTGGGTGAAAATAAAGGTTTTGTTTCAGCTCTTGAAAGCGATATTCTAAACATGCCAGAGGGAATAATATAGTGGGTACATGTGGGTCAAAATAAAAATATTTAGCAACTGTTTCTTGTAGTTTGCAGTTATATGTTCCTCCTTCTGTCTAATTACAGGGATGCAAGATGCCTCAAAGAAGCTTACAGAGTCTCTTCATGAAGTGTATGAGCCAGATTGGTACGGACGAGAAGATGTGAAAATGATTGGAGAGGTAAGATGTGTGGAAAAAGAAAAAAAGTATTTTGGCTGCAAATGGATTAATCCGAGCTGTTGAGGAAAAGTGTAAATCTGAAATTTCCCTTAATTCTTTGTTGCACGTTAAATCCTTTTTTTCTGAGCACAGAAATTATTGGTCTTGTGAAATGCACCTCCTGCTGACCAGATGCTGCATTTACAATGTCTACTTTACGAACTAGCTGACGAAAGCTCCCACTGAGGTCAACATCAGTGCGAGCAGAATTGGTCCTGATAGCAACAGATTGACAAATTTGTATAAGGTATCTTACATGTGGTTTTACAGTCAGGATTCTCAATTCAATTGAATGTTAAAAATTATCTAATCTGCTTATCCTTGTGTGCTATGTGAGAACTGTTGAGCCAGCAGCACTAAACAGGATATCTGACGGGATGCTAGCCTCTGTCTGACAAGAATCTGGAATTTAAGGGCAAATTAGGCTGCAGGGCAATATTCATTGTAGCCTTTTTAGCTTCCTCCAGTGATTAGAGAAGAATAGGTTTTTTCTAGAGGACACTACAGGAATTTGACTTGAGGTGCTCTGACCTGCCTGCTTAAACAGCCTTAATTCTAGGGGAAGTCTGTCAGCAAATGTGCTGATGGTACAAGAAAGGGCGAACTGTTATCAGTGCAGCTTTTAAGCACCTGGCATTGTTTGCAAGGCCTCCTGGATAAGATAATTAACAAGGAACTGGACTATTCTTCTCTCTGTCTTCCTCTACCTGTACCTTCCTCTACCCTCCCCTGCTGCTGAAGGCATGACGTGTTTTTGATTTTAAAAGCACCCGACTTCCAAACGTTTTAATTTAAGATACCATACCATTTATATTGTTTTAGGTTAAACAGCTGGAAGAACTCCTGCCCCACCTTGCTGTAGCACCTCATCTTGTATCTGTAGACTATTAGATTTTACACTCGGAAATTTGTAATTGTTTGTGGAAGGACCAAAATTTGGCTCTTAATCTCTATTAGATATAGGGATAAATGTTAGATGTGTCATCTTAATAAGAGACTCATGTGGGCAGTATTACAAAATCTCTGCTCCTGATTTTTTCCCCTATATAATCACAAATGTAGGTTTTTGCATCCCTCAACCTGGAGTAAAAAAGAAGGATATATTTGTGCAGTCCAGGATATAAATGATCATTCCAAAAGGGATCCACCTAAATGACTTTATTCTGTATGTTAGGAAAGATGATGGCTTAAAGGACTCTTCAGCAATATTTTTTGAGCCCATAAAGCTTTCAGGAAACCTCCATGATTTTAATTTGTCACAAGTTTGTATCAGCAAGATGCAAAGGCAAATGCAAAAGACTGGCAGTTGCTTGCTATGTCTAATGCTGTGCTGCTTTGTAGACCGCTGTGATTAAATATTGTGTTAATAAATGGGGTATTTCTTTTAAGCATGATTAATAGATTGTAATAATTCATTAGGGACTCTGTTAGGTAGGAAATGAATGAACTGAATGCTGGCATCACACAGCATTTATAATATGCCCTATAGTAGCTCATGATAAAACAAACACTAGGGAATAGCTTTCCAGACTTGCCAGTGAGGATAACAGCCCTGCAGAGCGGTGTTCGCCCCCTTTACCCTCCCTCCCATCAAAGGAGGGAGTTCAGTGATTTTTGAAATGTGCAAAGAAACGGGGGATGAGGATGTTTAACATGTGCTAATGACTTGTTCAATGGAGAACCGGGGACCTCGAGCACTATGTCTCTATGTAACTGGATTTGCTTCTGGCAAGGAATCTCACCCTGCTCCCCATGGGGTCCTTGTCACATCAGCTACATTAACATATTCTTAAAAACTGGAAAACTACAAGGGTTGTCTCTTGGTGACTACCTCAGAGCTGTAAAGGGGACTGTTGAAAAACTTCTGAGGGGGGTGTGCTTGTTTATTTTGCCTCTGATGTTGGCATGTTTTTTATCTGGCATCTCAGTTCTCTAGCAGTGTGAGGCAGAGGTCTTGTTTGTGCATTGGCCATTTCATCAAATGTACCTTAGTGGCACAAAAAGTGTGGGATGGAAAGACCTTCCTTAGGGTGGGTCTCCCCAGCTTCTATTTTAAAAATGACCAAGCAAAGCTAAGCTTACAAATCCTTGTAATTGATGGGAAACCCGCTTTATTTTTTTTCCTTTATTTTATTTACTCTTCTATTTTTAGTTGTACTTCTTTTCTCTGTAAGGAATGTTCATCATCAGTGAATACAGGCATAAGAACTAGGGCAGCTTCAGATTCTGCATCGTTGACCCTCAGGAACCTGATGAAACCCTGAGGAAGACCTTGAATCTGTGGTATCCTTATTTTCACATAGCAGTTACTATTTGAAAGAATGAAAACACAAACTAGTTATTACACTTAATCTTCTTTTGTTGTGAATGTAAAACTTGCAGTATCAAGGTACTCCTTTTCATTTACCTTATTAGTACACTTTGATTTATTGCTATAAAGAACATTTTAAAACTTCAGAAAGATTATTCTTTACCAATTACATTTGTATTTCTCCTAGGTTTGGAGTGGAATTAAACTACTAAGCACATTTTTGTCTTTTCTACCTTTACAGAAATGTGATGAACTTTGGGAAGACTTCCATCAAAAACTGGTGGATGGGTCGTTGTTGACCTTGGATACATATCTGGGACAATTTCCTGATATCAAAGTATAGTGATGATTTCCTATAAAGAACAATTTGTGAAATTACTGTTGAGTCATAAAATAAATAGAAAATGAGATTACAGGCAAAGAAAAATAAAAAAGGAGGGGAGGTGGAAGTCATTCTCTTTTGCAATGTAAGAGATGTTGTTCTGTAATAAATCCCTGACATTAGGCTGCACAGATTTTCCAAGTGAACAAAAATATTTTGCATGCAATAGTACTTGGAAGTAAATTAGCCTTTGTAGATAAAACTTTTATGTTTTTTCCTGCCCCTGTTTATTTGGTATGAGATCATTCTCACTGACTTCAACAGGGACACATTAAGGTCTTCAGCTGTTAAAATACCAGGCAAATTAGAATGTGAAAAGCAGGCCTTTTGTTATTGGGTAGATGCACCTGTGGGTATCTAAATATCTTTCTCTTAACTAAGCCACGGTTCCTGTCTTTTAATTAGTTATAAAAAGATTTTGTAATACACATCAGGAGAGACTGTTACGCAGATTCTAGCCTCTCCCAGATGCCTGGCTGGTGCACAGTCCAGGGAAATGGTTGCTAAATGAAATGTGTGCGAGTAAAGAATCATTACAGGTGAGAGGTAGATACTTTTATATTTGAATGTGACTGTAAGGCTGTAGCTGGAAGTTCTTTGTGATGGTTCATAATTGAGTAGGTATCATACAATCATCCCCTTTGTCATTTACCTCAGAGATTAAAGAAAAAATAATTAAAAAATCCCAACATTACTGACATTCAGCCTCAAACTTGCTTGTAAATCAAACTGCACTTACACCCTCTCAGCATGTGGAATTTACATGTAATATATAGCTTTGTGAAGTCGGTGAACATCAAAGAACTTGTGTTTAGTTTTAAAAGAATTGTATCAGGTAAATCAGAACTCCTCTTGTATGTTGAACTCCAGTTATCTTAGTTATGTGTCAGAGCAACTATACTAAGAAGTCTATTTTAAGCATTTTTCCAACTCTAGGAAAAAAAAATATGTTAATTATTTATTAAATTTGCACACCATATATAAGGGAAAAAGGTGGTGTTACTGTAAGTTTAAAAGGTCCGCTTATTCTGGAGAATGAGAAAAAAACAGTGATATCTCAATTCTAAGGCCTGCAAGCCCTACACCCACAAAACCCCCTTCCATCTGTAAATAGATTCCTTATTTAAAATAAGTTGATTAGTTTGTGTCTTTTACCATGTTCATGTTCCTGCATGATACAGTAATTCAGATATGAACAGCAGGCAAGGGAGAATAAAAATTGTCAAAAAATTAAATGGCAACATAGGTAAAATAGCTTTTAAAAAAGTGCTGTTTATGCTGACTTTCGTTTCTACCCCTGTACAGACTCGCATCGCAAAACGAAGCAGAAAGCTAGTGGACTACGACAGTGCAAGGCATCATTTAGAAGCCCTGCAGAGCTCAAAAAGAAAAGACGAAGGCAGAATTACCAAGGTAACACAATTGGAAGGATGCTGGCAGAAGATTTAGGGAACTTGGGTGGCATTTTGTTTTTCTGCAGAGACAGAGCACAAAGCTTCTCTTCTTTTTCCTTTCTCAGAAATGGAAATAACGATATCCTTAAGCATTAATGTGTATTGAGTATTTTGGTGCATGTGGAGGGCACACACAGCCTCTTTCAGGAAAGAGTCCCGTTTGAACCCTAACTTTTTCTTTTGATGAGGCTGAGGGGAGGGCCAGTCCTGTGTTGGCCTGCATGGCGTGGTAGTGAGTCACATAAAAAAGTAGTTGATAAAAATTGTGAAAGACCCCCAAAAATTGCCCCCCAAAAATTTGGCAGGTCCTGCTATGCCATAGTGATTGCAGAATTCACCCTGTTTCCTTTTGTTTTAGGCAGAAGAAGAATTTCAAAAAGCACAGAAAGTGTTTGAAGAGTTTAACACTGATTTACAAGAAGAGTTGCCATCTCTGTGGTCACGGTAAGCCTGGGCAGATACTGTCTGTAAAGCCTAAAGGGGGAGTAAGGAGAGGGAACCAGGGGATTTTAATGAGCTGATAGAAAATGATTTGATGGCTCCTTGAAGATCTCATCCATTATCTTTTTGAAATAATAAAAGGGAAAACGCCTGCAAATGATCCAAAATTATACTTACTCTAAGTGTATTTATGCTTATTTCTTTCAGTGTATCTTGGCACTTAAGATTTGTTATCAGATCTTCATTCTGAGGTGCAAAATGTCTCCATTTTATGGTAAAGAACTGTGTCAGAGCACAGAACAGCAGATCGTGACTATGACCCACTGCTTCTATAACCTTTCTCAGACACTTTGGTGGTGGATACCTGATCCTTTCAAGAAAAAAACCAAACCAACCACTTGTTAATAACAAGGATTAAATGTTTCCACTGACAAAAGTAACTGTATAGAGCAGCCACATGTGTTTCTAGATTTGCAATAGGGGTACTTATGGGTCATTTTCCTCTAAAAGGTATCAAAACAAAGAACCTTACAAATGTATAAAGATTGTATGGCAGTCGTTGTTTCCATGTTCCTATAAGGTACTACCGAAGCAGTAGAAGAAGAGAGAAAAACAACATTATAACTATATCAGAACACACATTTCATAGTTTTGCACTGACTGTGTCTGCGATGGAAAAGCATTTGATGGCATACATCATTCATTCTAGATGTTTAATCATGAATTGTGTTTATACAGAAAATGCAGACAAAACGAATGGGAGAACAAAAGCAGTAGAAAAAAAAGCATCTCATTAGTGTGCTAAGTTCTTTAACAAATGACAGTCTGGAGTGGAAATGTGCTGTGAGTCACTGAAGTATCGTTTGTCTGCTCTGCCTTCTAAATTAATTCCTGTTAAATTTCAGATCAATAGAGGCTTTTCCTGCTGTGTTTCTGCCTATTTCAGTTGAAAAGCTTCTTAGCACTTCAAAATACTTATTTTTATGGGCTTACTAAAAGTAAAACTGCATATGAAGGATTGAGAGTAAGGGCCCTTTTATTTCAATATGTGTGTGGCCCACTAACTAGTCTCAGGGAAAGGTAGAATTTAATTTGAGCAAGAGGCATAATTTAGAAGGCAATTGCTTTTGGAGTCCTCTTTTTTTAGTTCTTACAATTCTTCAGGAAGAAAATAATCTATTGAGTTGACATTTTGCAGGCTTATTCTTATGCAAAAGGTTATTTCATTTTTAATAAGAATTTGGAGAAATTACATGACAGTTTTAAATAGGAAAAAGAATAATTCAAAACCTAAGAAAACACCACCGACTTTCGAAGTGCACAAGAGGTATGTAATCACTCACCCCAAGCAAGCAGATTTTTGATGGCATGTGCAAAAATGTCTAGTCTATTTTAGAAATTACTTTCTCTTACTTACATATGCATGTATTTCAGGCCTGATGTCTTTAAGGAGGGCTGAGCATGGGACACACACCCCCAGGCCGTGCTGAGCTCTGTACCTTAAAGCTGCCTCCAGATGTGTCTGCATCATCTAGGTGCTGCGATAACAACTAGGGCGCAGGTGCTTGCAGAGTGATACCTCTCTCCTTTCAGTCAATGGTTACCTGCTGTCTGGTGGGACACAGGGTCCCCACAGCACTTGCCTTCCCTGTGCGTGTGCCTCAGTTGTGCCAATCCTTTTCCAGTCTTCCCCTTCTCTAAAACAAGCTGAAGCCCCCCCGCTGTGGAGTAATCTCAACTTGGTTCACTCTGTGCGGTGTGAATTGTGATGGTTCTTAACACAAACAGAAATAATCACGAGCGAACTAGTCTGAAACTGTGACACGCGATCCAATTATTTGGTTTGCTGAGAGTAATAGTCAAGAATGTTGCTTGTAGTCTGGAAAAAAAATAATTAATTTGCCTTTGTGGCCCTCCCACCCCTATCTTTTATTCTCTCTTTCCTTTCTTTGTGCCATCCTCCGTAGACGAGTTGGCTTCTATGTGAACACCTTCAAAAATGTATCCAGCCTCGAAGCCAAGTTTCACAAGGAAATAGCTTTAGTGAGTAAAAATGAATATCTCATGTATAATGGATTACGTGATATGCATAACGGCAAGCAAATGTCTTGTAATGCAGCTGTGAAAGCCTAGCAGAGGCACACATGAGAATTTGCCCTAGATACAGACTTGTAGTATAACCCTTGTATTCGTTTCTACTTGCCATTTTTATGCTCCCCTTAAGGAAAGGGCAGACCATACAATTTTGGATTACGGTACATTATCAGTTGTAGCACTAAATTAACTTTCTATTTTGATAACTTCTCCATTCTTTTCAGTATACTCTTGCCTTCAGTATTTTTTCCGTGTCCAATTGCTAAGCATCTCATTGCTTTTATCAGTACAAGAAAAACATGTCAAGCATTCCCTTCAAGACTGTTATATGCGTCGTCAGCAATGCAACATTCTATCTGTGACTGTTTGGCAAATTTAATAGTTTCAGTGCGCAGGTACCTTGGTAAAACGGTAGTGTATTATCTGTAGTAATCTGCTAATAGGAACCAAAATTGTTTGGAAAAGTCGCTGGACTGAAGTCCCATGTAAATTCAGATTAGGTTTTTGAGGGGAAAACATGAATCTTCTCAGCTGCCCATGTTGCTTTAAACATTAGGCGACCTCCTTCATCTGAGGCAGCAGTCAGTCACGCTTATGAAGTTGTTCTCTGAAAACTAGCTTATGTTTTTGAATAACTGCTGTTACCTTTGATTCTATGGATTTTGATAGGTTTCCGCTTAGGCTTTTGATATATGTGGCACAGTATTTTTTGGAAGGATCTATATGCCATTTTAAAGTTACCAGATTTTATACTATCGGGTTATCAGTTATCAGACCAGATTTATCACCTGTGTTTTTAATTATGAATATAGTGCTTCATATAAACTCAGGCAAGTGTTTTGTTTTCTCAGCTATGTCACAAACTATATGAAGTGATGACGAAGCTGGGAGATCAGCACGCAGACAAGGCCTTCACCATTCAAGGGGCACCAAGGTGAATTTACTGCTTTTTTTAATGAATTGCATTGCTGTAGTCTTTGTGGGTTTCAGCATATGTAGTAATCACCTACACCATGTGTAGCGATTGCTGCACAACCCGGTCACCGGGTCTTATCGTTTAGGATGGTAGATGAAGGTACCTTGGTCTAAATTCATGTCAACATGAGTATAGGTGCAAAACTTCCTTCATCACCAACTTATATTTCCTTTCAAAATAAGAATAAAGGCCACATTCTCAGCTGTTGCAATTTAGCCTAGTTCATTGTAGACTGTTACACCGATTTGCACCAGCTAAGTATATAGCTTATTTATTCTTAGATGCTTAGTGTACAGCAATGTTGCTAACTCTCATAATTTTTTTTAAAGCCTTGAAATGTTTAGGTGTGTTTTTAGCTCCTAAAGGCATATGATTAGGTGAGAACCCCAACCTTTGTAAGACAGCTTTTATCTCCTCTGCTTGTGGGGAAAAGTCAAGAAATGTGATCTGAGAGTGCATCATAAAAGCTGAAAAGCTGAAATAAAAAGAATGTCGCAAAATACCATATTTTTAATGGCTTTCAAGAGAAATCTTGTCTTAAAAACAAAAGCAAAAAAAGTTTAAAATCAGATGGTGCTTTCTTAAGGTCAGTGGATGCCAGTGCAGTATTTCTGATTTTTTGCTTGCAACAAACGTAGCCTTTCTGCCGTGATTTGATCTCTCGGTACTGTAATAGTCATAGGCAGAAGAGCTGAAGTTATAAAACAATGAGACTTATCAAAACACTCATTTAGAGTGTTTTGATACATAAACCTTGAATTTCCAGCCAAGCCCAGCTCATCAGAAGCAATCAGAACAATGTTATAGCTACTACTAATTTGTCCTCAAGATGGACTCAGATTAGCAACAATTAAGACTGACTGAGCAACATAACATCTGCCTCAAACATATGGCTGATATTTCTACATTTGTTTTGATCTCACTTTGGAAGAACAAAGAGTGAAATATTTAACCTTCTGAACTAATGCAAAATTCAGAACTACTTTATTAAAAACGTGTCCAAAATTTTTGTTTTGGATTAGTTCAGTCTTAATCCATGCTTCACCACTTCCAGCCTCTGTAGGATGGACTCACAAGCTGGCCTACGTTTCCATAAAGGATGTGTAAAATACTTTTATGGGATAAAAAATAAAGTAGTGTTGGAACACTGCAAGCAGTTTTTGTAATAAACAGATATTTTGTCCACCTGTGTCTCCCAGACCACGTGCAGCATGCACATGCTCATTCCCACTGAATTACTTTTTCCATCAATGAGAGAAAAAAAAAATAATTATTGCTGCAAATGAGTAGACATAGGTTAATGTGGTGTGATCTTCTTAATTTATTTTAAAAATAGTCTTTTTTTTTAGTTACTATTTTAGTGTCTTTTGCTGTACTACTCACAGAGCCTTGTGTGAAAATCTGGGTAGATTTTGACTGCCATTATTAGTTATGATGCTCTAAAAGACTATGCAGGAATGGGTCTTTGTAAGATAAAACAGCTTTCCTTTCTGGATGCATGAGAAGTAGATACTAGACAAGTACAGTATCTAATTTTTCCACAGTATCTAATTTTTCCTTTAAAGAACTGTATGAAAAGAAACATCTTAAAAACTTGTGTGCTACTGAATACTCTATCCTGAAGGCAAATACTGTACCTGGTAAAGAAATTTCTTAATAATTGCTTATTTTTTTCTTTTTTTTAATATTTCCACAGAAAGAGGTGGTGAGTGTGAGCTAAGTCTGTCCTTTCCAAAGAGCGAATTTTTCTTGTGTTGGCATTAGGAACCTGTTTATGGTGTCTCCTCAATCAGTTAGCGCTTCTGTTCTCCCTGAAGATGTGTAGGAGTCGCTCTTCTCTTACCGAGTACTGTGGTCGTTGAGTGCTGTAGTTTATAGCCTCCCTGAGTTGCAAGCTTTCAGCATTTCTAGGCAGCTAAATATGTCTCAGTGTTTGCACCAGATCCTTTCATGGGAAGGGCAGGTCCTTTCTCAGGACTTCATCAGATCTTTTCTTAGTATCAGCAGAGCTCTGTTGAAGTCACTTGGCTACTGCTTGTTTATAGTTGTGGTGAGTTGTCCCTCTAAATAGTGATTTCTTTCTAATAATCTTGGTTGTGTTTCATTTTATTGAAGCCTTTCTGAAGTTGCTGAGCTTTTAAAATTATTTGCAATATTCATGGTTATGCCTTCCCCTGGGGGGGTTTATCTTTAGAGCCTTTTATACTGAGAACTGTGTGAAATGAAGACAATAATTCCATTTATGATAGTTACATTCCATTTATGATAGTTACAAACTTATGATACATTCCATTTTATGACAGTTACAAACTTACGATACATTCCATTTTATGATAGTTACAAACTTATGATACATTCCATTTTATGATAGTTACAAACTTATACGTAAAACATTATTTCAAATACAGAATCTGAAAAAATGCAGGTACTCCTACGATATAACTTTTGAGGTTTCCCTCAAGTTATAATGATCAGGTAAACAGATGTTCCAAAAATCAAGATCACTCAAAATTAAAACTTCCTTTGACACTGTAGATCGTTGAATTTTAATTTAATTTAATTGCAGGTTTAGTTTTAATCGTTACATAATGGCTCAGTTAGTCTCCAGTGTGCAGTGCCTTTTGTGGTCACTGGCATTACATCAGGGATGCAGGTCAACTATTGCATCAAACTGTCAAGGTAATAAGTCAGCATGATATGTATGTCCTTGCCATTGCTTTGCTTCTGTCCAGTGATTCCGGTCCACTCCGCATTGCAAAGACACCATCACCACCAGAGGAGGTCTCTCCCCTGCCTAGCCCTACTGCTAGTCCCAATCATATGCTGGCACCAGCATCTCCGGCACCAGCCCGACCTAAGTCACCCACACAGGTGAGCAGAAACCTAGCGGGAAAAACTGGCCCGTTGTGCAGTAAAAGACAGCTGAGATGATGTATGTGGTGGAGTTTTCATCTAGGTTGTGACTGAGAAATGACAGGGAGGCCACTGGCTCTGTTGCACTCTGTTCTGTTCATTGGTTGTTCATCCCTGTGTCACAAGCATGGGTGGAAAGTGGTTTTCATGTAAAGGGGAATGAAGAAAATTTAAGGTGCGCAGTAAACCAGGGAAACTTGTGGTGACAAAGCAAAACACTTCTTAAAAAGTTGCATAGTCTGTAAGGACCCATATCCCAGCAGTGATAGTTTGAAAAACCTATTTCTAAAACCTCTTTGTGAATTTCAGCGCGTTATATATTTCTGCTCTTCATTCATCTTCATATTTATGCTTACGCTGGAAAAAAGTTAGCCAGTGAGTATCACTGGTCTGGCCAACCTCTAAAACAGTAAACAGTAGAGCTAGCTTAAATACTGCTGCAATAATTACTGATAATTAAAGGCTTGTTGGTTGTTGTTAACACTGGATTGAGAAGTTTGACGCTGTTGGAGCCCCTGGAGTAATTTCTATTCTCACTAGTATTGGTGAAATAAGAACCAGTTTCATGCATCAGTTTCATCTGTAGCAGGAGAGTTGTGTGTGATCATTGATGAGCACATCAAGTGAAAACTTGTGTTGATGTTACTGATGTTTTCAGCACTGGGATCGCTTCTGTGCTGATTGCTATTTCTATGGTGGGAGCACATCAGAAGAAATTTATTTTTGCATTTAGTTACATGTAAGCACACTTGTTTTCTCTGGTCTCCCAAAATGTGACACCTCACTGCCTGAATATGCACCTGGACTCAGTTTAGTCTTACTGGTGCCAGTGGTGTTATGTCACTATACCACCTGAGGACTTTTTATGGATTTTTTTTTTCTTGGTATTTTGACAGATTTCAAAATCACCCAATAGTATTTGGTATTATTCCAAGCAATTAGTTTGTCACAGTTGTGTGAATCTCTGGAGAGCAGGGGGAATTAGTAACCAAAGCACCTTCGAGGTGTTGTGGTTCCCAGAGATGATATGGTCTTAGCATTAAGTAGGCTTTAAAGGTAGCGACAGGTGGGCAGGGACAAAATCCCAAAGCTAAACAGGAATGAATTTAAGAAGCCAAAAAAGCTGCAGAGGTCTGGTTCTGTGCAGTATCGCCCTTCCAACTATGGGCTGCATAGGAGAGGAAGTGTCTTGCATCGTGTGCCTGTCACAGCAGAAAAAAATCAGCCAAGAAATGCTTTTGAATGAAATTTTAAATTTTGAGTGGGAATGAGTTTGAAACATAGAGAGTTTATTTCAAGGCGTTTGGTGGTGAACAACCAAACAGTTCCTTTCAACCCACATTTAAAGTGAAGCAGCAGAGATAAAAACCTAACACAAATTGTTTAGGCCTAGCTTAAAGCTTTTTCTTTTATCCCTGAACTAGTCTGTGACATTTTTGCTGTCTGCCTAGCTGAGGAAAGGTCCGCCAGTCCCACCGCTGCCTAAACTCACACCCACGAAGGAGTTGCAACAGGAGAACATCATTAACTTCTTTGATGACAACTTTGTCCCAGAAATCAATGTGACGACCCCATCACAGGTAAGCTTCAGAGCATGGTGTATGGGCCCAACCTTGCAATCACCCTGAGTTCTCCAAGGTGGTGGCCTTGGGGCTGATCTCTGTGGGGAGGGAGGAGGAGCATGCAGGTAGAAGGCAGAGGCACAACTGCCATTTTATGTTCTCTTGAAAGGGTCACACATACGGTGTTTTATCTTTGGATAGGCCACACATAATCACTCAAAAGGGCTAACATTGCTAACACTGAAAAAAATGAGAGAGATTTCCTGAGAGGCCTGACTGAAAATACCACAAAGCAGCCATGTTTGAGATTTAACTGCATCCAGGTTACACTACAAGCTGAGTGTTCCTCTAAGATGCTTCTTGTCTAATCCTAAGCATCTCAAGTGGCACTTTACAGTGATGCCTCATTACTTCTGTTTCTTCCATCAAAATCATAAAAAGTATTCCTTCTTTCTTCTGAGTGATTTAAAAAAAAAAATGTAACTTGGCCATTTTAATCAACTTTTTGTAGGTATAAAAGGCTGCTCCAGCTAGATTATTCATTCACTTGGTTTTGACTTATAGAAACATTAGTTACACAGCAGAGAAGTGATCAAAATTACTTTTATCTCATTATTATGAAATGGTGGAATTTTTAAAAATTGCATATAACAAACAGGAAAGCCAGAGTTATGTAAAATAAGTCTATATAATTTGTATTCAGTTATTCAGCTTTTATGCAGTTGTGGTAACTGCTGGTTGTTCAATAATGGACCCTTTCTATTATGGTAATTACAACTCTGAAATCTGAGCCTGCGTCTGATAGACTGGAGAGAAATATGCAGATCTGAACCTTATGCAGAATGTTTATTAATTTTTCTTTTCATGTGAATTATTGTTTTTGTACTAATTCATTTGACATCACAGGAGAATTGTAGGCACAGCAACGAAAAACAAAATTATTTCAGAGAATTTGAACATGTGATGTTTTGTTTTTTTGTGGAGGGGAGAAAAAGGCATTGTCGTCCATAGGGATCCACTTGGAAGAGAAAAGAGTTATTTATAGTTAAGTCCCCACGTAATTAAAGAATTAATGGCAGCTCCCAGTATGCAGCCACTGAAGGGAGACTGCAGGTCTCTTGCATCATTGTACCCTGACTTCATGGGAGTTATCACTCTGGCAGCATGAGCCTTCACGTCAGCGGTAAGAGTCGGCGTAACCTGTGCTAGAGGTCTCCCCCTGCATTAAATGCTGTATTCATCTAACCTTCACCTGTCAGGCCAGCCAGGGAAGCAGAAATGGAACCTGTTCCTTTTCCTTTTAGAGCTGACGCTGGAGCAAGACTTTAAATGAGTGTAAGTCACATTTCCAGAATCTTTGTATCCTTTCTACAAGAGATTGGTATAAAAATGGAATGGCATAATAAAGGTGGGGCGTGCTCCTGAGAACTGAAATATTTCCCTTGTTTCTCAAGGAAAAATTGATTTCCCTTCAGTGAGTGATTTATGTCCCTCCTTTCTCTGCAGTCAATGACCTGGGAATGACCTAAGCTATTCCCTGGCCACCTTCTCACGAATCATCTGCCTTTGTTCCTCCACAAAACCCACCCCCATCACTAAAGCATCCTTACTGTATGAGATCTCTGAGTATGCACAAGCATACCCAAATAGTGTGATGTATAGGTTTTATATCCTTCTGTAAGAGAACCAGTTATTGAAAATATTTTGCACGAAATCCACAGGAAACAAGGACTGATTCCTCTTGATGCTTACAGCACCTCCTGCACTCCCAGAGCCCTTGTTGGGCAGTAGGGAGGAAGCTATTGAGCCTGCAGAGCCCTCTAAAGGCACAGGGCTTCCCAAAGGACCACCGCTGGTGTCCCTGGCACTGTCCTCACACAGTGGCACAAAACCAACAAGCTGATGAATAGAGTTTTGATGCTTTAATCCCATGTTTCAGAGAGGATTATGAGCAGGCCAAACACTTTTCTCCTCTCAAACACAAAAAAAACCCTGTAATTGTTGGTGTTCGTCTTTCTTTACCGAGCACTACAAATGCATTCGGTGCTGTGCAAGATGCTGAAAGACAATTTTTCTTGATGCTGTTGAATATTTTGGCCCTGATTCAACAAAGCCGCTCACACTTCCAGTTTATTCATTGCCAAGAATGGATTTAATTGCTGCTAAGTAAAAGAAAGAGGTGAGAAGATGTGATGTCTGGGTGACTGGATGAAAGGATCATTTAGAAATGAGTGTTCCTTCCTTTATTTCTTGTTTTCTTGTCATCATATTGCTCCCTGGTGTCCAGTTAGTAGTTTGGACATTGTAGGCCTTTATAATCTGTCCCCTCTGGGTACTTAATGTGTCTGAGTGTGTCCGACAGCTCTGAAGTGAACTGCCCATATCTGCTAAGGCTATTTTAAGGCTTGTACAGACTGTGTGCAGAGAGGAGGTGCTGGTTCTGGTGGTCCTTGCAGGTTTCTTGTGCCTTGTGCATACATGTCCTCTGACAGGTACAGCTTTGCTCCTGCCACGGCCACCTCTTTCAAATGTGGCATTTATTCATGCTTCGTCATGCCGTGGTGGAATTAACACAGGATAATTGGCAGGCCCTCCTGTCACAGCTTTGTGCCTTATTGAGGGGTTACCTGAGGTTCCTGTTTCTCCTAAATCTCCATCTAACATGATATCTCAGTTACTCTAGATGTTTATTTGGGCTTTTGTTCCTAAGTTACGACAAGTGTTCTCTTCATTTTGGTCTGAGGGTAATGGTTAATGGTAATTTTTGCAGTCAGTGATCAGTACTCTGTCACTACAGATACCTTAGCTGTCATCAAGCGTGGCTTAAGTGAGACTCCTATTCATTTGATTCAATCCTCATAAATAACAGCTTCATTCTCAAACCTCACTGAAAGATAATTAACTTTTCCATCTCCATCCAATACAGCTAATCTGTGTTTTTTCATCAAGCTGTATGACCATATGAGTACTAGTGCCCCAAGGGCATCTGTGATGAAATCTAAATACATCGGATGAAAGGCATGACAGAATGAATGTAATGCTGGTTACTGGTGGGAAGGGCTGTTTGGGTTTTGACTTTTTAAAGTGTGAGACCATAACACTGGCTTCAGTGTGTCAGACCAGTTATCTGTCATCACCAGTGACCAAAAGCAGAGTCCAAGGGAAGAATATAAAATAAGGCATGCAAAGTTGATACTCCTTATACCTCCTTCTCCTATAGTCTCCCAGCCTCCAGCCATTTGCAGCTCAGGGGCTTCCTCAGAATGATTTCTACCTATTTAGTAATCCACAACAGACTACTTTTCCACCAATTTGTTCAGTATTTCAGCACGCGTAAATTTTTCGCGTTCACATTATGCAAGGAGGTCCCCAGCTGAACTCTGTGCCACACGGAGCACCACCACCTCTTCTACAACCTGCCTTCCTGCTTTGGAGGAGTCACGGAGCGGCCAAACCCCCGTGCCTCTCATGCTGGTGTAGACCCCACTCACATCACCCCTAGCACTCCTCATCCAGACTGAAGAGTTCCAGGTCACTCTGTCATTCCTAGCATGGGAGCTGAGGAGCTATTTTGACCACATTCTCAGGTGACATAGAGAGCTTGGATGTCTTGAGGCATATGGAGGCCCCATCTCTGGAAGTGTTCAAGGCCTAAATCTAAATCTACCCTCTTCCAGTTTGAAGCCATTAACCCCTCATCCTATCACTACATGCCCTCGTAAAAAGTCCTTCTCCGGCTTTCCTGTAGCCCTCCTTCAGATACTGGAAGGCTGCTATAACATCTCACCAGAGCCTTCTCTTCTCCAGCCTCAACAACCCCAACTCTCTCAGCCTGTCTTCACAGGAGAGGTGCTCCAGCCCTCCTCTGGACCCGTTCCAACAGGTCCATGTCCTTCTTTTGTTGGGGGCCCCAGAGCTGGCCTCAGTATTCCACCTGGGGTCTTACCAGAGCGGAGTAGAGGGGCAGAATCACCTCCCTTGACCTGCTCTCCATGCTTCTTTTGATGCAGCCCAGGATGCAGTTGGCTTTCTGGGCTGTGAGTGCACATTGCCAGTTCGTGTTGAGCTTCTCATCAACCAACACCCCCAAGTCCTTCTCCTCAGGGCTGCTCCGCCCAGCCTGTATTTGTGCTTGGGATTGACGTATATTTATAGTGACCTCAGAAACCTTGGCTAATTCATTAATTGCAAACTGCAAACAGAAAAAGGCTCAACCATATAATCCAGTTTTGTAAGAGCAGATCAGTGTAGCAAGATTTAGTTAGTGTTATGTAAGATATTTCCGAAAGTTTGGACCTAAGGGCAGCATTAAACATAAATTGGTATTTATGTTCAGAATTGAAATTTAATTCAAATGCATTTATGTCCTTCTATATTGGCTTTTTACTAATGTTTGTGTTTGGGGAGAGATTCACTCACTTGAATGCATGGACATTGGGTGCCATTTATGTAGTTTTTAATTTTCGTGTCTGTCTCAAAGCACTTTAAAAGGGCCTTCCCTGAAAAGGCAAATCTGCACTACGGAGAAAACAAAGGCATAGTACGAGTGAAGCTCATAAAAATAAAATTAAAAGTTACACTAAAGCTCAGGAAAGTCTTCAGAGCTTTCTCCCCTCTTGGCTTGCACCACAGCTAGAAAGTCTGTGATATTTTTTTTTTTTTTTTGTGCCTCTTAATATTTTGCTGCCCAGGGCAGGTTTTGAAAGATGAGTTTTTTACGATTTATGTTTCTCTTCTAACAGAATGAAGTTCCTGAAGCTAAGAAAGAGGAATCTTTGCTAGATTTGGACTTCGACCCTTTCAAGCCAGAAGTTGTTTCAACAGGAGTTACTCATTCACCCATGTCTCAGGTATCTCTTTGCCTTGAGGTGGGCAAAGCATATGAATGCAACGTACTGTGTTTGGTAGCAAAGATTTGCCTCATGTACTAATGAGCAGTGTATCTGCAGCGTCTGAAAAACACTATCTTCCTGAGCAGCTCTAGTCAGACATCTCTCTTTCCCCTTCAGTAACCCTCTACTTCATGATATACTGGAAGGAGAGGAAATTGTCAGGTGGTAAAATGAGATGTCTGCCAATGAGAATGGTTGCTGGTACCTTGGCCTTGACTTCGGCATGCTGTTATTTTCCATCTTTAGAATAACTCTTAGTTCCAGCATTATCATCCTCCAGCGCCTGTTTTTCTGACAATTTTTCCAATCTGGCTTTGACTCTTCATGTCTGGAAAGATGCTTCAGGGGACCTAGGTCTCGTGGAGTTAGCATGCGATTGCTTTGTTGTGATGGAGTTTCTGTACCAAGCAGTGGATATGATCTGAGTGGTTTTGCATTTATAAATCTACCTTAGACCTAACCTCAAGGAAAACGAGGGGATGGAATAGGATGTTTCCTTGCAGGATGTTGCGTTAAAGAAATTCCGCATTCTATGCTAATATTTGTCATGGTAGTTTCTTGCAGCAATGTGAAAAAAAACGAAGTAAAGTAAAAGAAAAAAAAAGGCTGATATACCAAGTCGCTGATTTTCATTGGCTTACCCTAGAGGACCTGCTATTTTAAGATCCAGAACTCGCCCTCGCTACCCACAGGGCTGATAGTACAGTAGAGAATTCTCCTGGCCAGTAGAGCTGTAGCTCTGTGTTGTACATAGAGAAGGAAACAATATTAACACACTGTTGGCGAAACCTGTTATCCCTGTGGCTATCACTAACTTGGCTTGTACAGTGAGACAGAAACGACTGATCAGCTGTACAGGAATGCAGCACTGGGAAAGGAGTGAGAAGACAAGAAGCTTTAAGGCTGAGATAGTCCTGGTTCTCTGCTGATCTCTTCCTCAGTTAGGAATTTCTTATTTGGTGTGCAGTCCTAGTTATGTGATGAGATCTGTAGTGATCTCTGGGTTATGCACTGTCAGAAAAACAGTGTACTGTCAGCACTCTGAACGTTCGCTGAAATTTCTCATTGTGGTTTGCTAGAAGTGTTTTAATTATAGCAGAGACTTTGTGCATCTCACTTGTTGTTTTTCTTGCTCCCTCTAAACAGGGAAGAGGAAGGGGAAAGGGAAGGAAATTCCTTGGCATTCAGCAGTGACAGAAAACTCTAGCTGTGACTGTGCTAACTCTGCCCTTTCAGCTTGTCCTGTAATAATGCTGATTAGAGCAGTGGGATCATTAAACCAAAGAGATTTAACTTCCGTGACAGAGCACATTTGTCCTGACATCATATTGTACAGATTGTAGAAGAGTTTTTTAGTGTAGTGAAAAAGAGTTCTTTTAGATGCAACTGTACCATGAAACACAGAATATAATTCCATGTGGAAAAGTACATTGTAAGTGTTCATCTAGGTGCATAAGAAGCGTTCACTGAGCACCTTCAGTCTCTTGTCTCCTTTCACCTTTCCTCCCAATGTATGTATATGAGAAAGGATGGTTCACATCCACAAGAGCGTGTGGATGAGTGAGAGCACCGTGTTTTTAGAAGAAGGGAAGACAGCCCTGCAGTCTGGCTCTCGGTCTCACTGGATGTGGCAGGGTCATTGCTATGGCAGCACAGACAGAATGAAACCTGTGGTTGCAGTCTCTGGAAAGACCTGTGCTACCTTGCTGGGAGATTAAGAAGAGCGCCTTATGTGGTGTTTCTATATGTGTATAGTTTTTGCCTCAGTCACGAATATTTTCCCCTCGGCAAACTGCTGAAGTAGTGACATGAAGACAGGAGTCATCATCTGTGGCGTACTGCCTCAGGAGGCCTGGCATGACTTCCCTATTGATCATTCTATTGATTACCTCCCTCCACTGCTCTACCAGGGTAATCAGACCACAGTAAGCGAGCCCCAGTCTGCCCTTCCTCACTTGCTTGTCTGTTTCTATGGCTGCTTCAGAAGTAGCCTTTCTAAACATGCCTGCCCTCGCATCCGTTTGCTAGCTGTGCTCTCTCTCACTTTTCCCTCAGTTTGTTCTTTCCCTGACGTGCTCAAAGTCTCACGAGCAATGAAAGGAAAATGAAAAATTGAAAAATGAGCAACCTCTCCTTCCGCGGAAGTCAGTAGGACATCCAGGGTTTGACCAGTTAGCGCTATGAGAACAGACCTATCATTTTTCCTTAAAGCTTGAATGTTCAGCTCATGATGTTAAAGCAGAGTAAGCAGGTACACTTGTGAGTTACATCCACAGACGAAGCGCGTACCTGGACTTAAACCAAATTAAACTGATTGAGAAATGGCTGTTGATGGTAATCTGGTGTAAATCTGAGTAGTGAGTTGTTACTGTGTCTTTTGTTCACAAGAGCAGAAGTTGTTCAGAGAGCCATTCTGTCCTTATAAAATAAGAAGCAGGCAAGAAAAGAAGCTAAATGCAGCAATCCTTTCTCTCAGGCAAATGTTAGATGTCACATTTAACATTTGCAAATATTTCAGGAACGGTTTTACATTTTACTTTCTGAATGTCTTCCGTTTTTGTTTTTCATGGACTTTAAGCTAGGTGTGAATATAGTAGATATGTTCTGAAGCATCTCAGACAGCTTTTGAGATGAACCAGCAGAGTTCCTTCTCATGTGGTGGGCTATTAATATTTGGCAGGAAGTCTGCTGCTTTTCTTTCATCTTTCCATTCAGCTCTTTTGCTGAGAGGTCACTAACATTTATTACTTAACAGACTGGACAAGAAAAGTAAAACGTTCAGCTTGCTTGTTTTCTTTCCCAAAATGCATGCCATTTTCCTTCCTGGTGTCAGAGTTATGAAAAAACCCACTTGTTCTCAGTGAATAGCTGGATAATTTTTTTAACTGGCTAAAAAACCTGAACTATGTGAGCTCTTTAAAGCTTACACCTTGCAGAGACTCCTGTACCTGTTGAAAGTCATTCAGTCACCAGCTCAGAATCTGGCTGTTACTCAAGCACGCGGCGGTGTGAGTTTGCTGGAAAGCAGCAACTGTTTTCAAGTGGGAAATACCACAATCCACGGCATACTGCTCGTCCTAGTTAAGCAAAAAGCATATTATGCAGCTATGTACCCACAAACGCACGCACACAGACGTGCACTAATATAGAAAATATATATGTCTTATAAATATGCATTTAAATAAGTTTTATCTTATTAGTTAATGCACACAGTTACGTAGCATGTTGAACATACAGCACATGAACGTTATTTTTCTAAAAGCCTCTTTTTTCTGCTCCTTTTTTCAGACATTGCCATGGGATCTATGGACGGTAAGTCTGACATTTATCATTGTGAATCAGGATATTTCTTTGCCTCTGATTTTGTAACACCCTAAATTCAAATTTACAATGCTATTACCAAAAGCCAAGATAAATAATCTACACAATGTGACAAACACTTTCAAGTATGTGAAGCCACTGGCGATCTTTTAAAACCACCACCAACAAAAAATAATCTGGGTTGCTTGGCCTACAAAACCTAAATGATGTCAGAAATCTAGGCTAATAAGATTCACAATCATTGTAGTTAACTGTGTGTTGCTTTTATTCTCATGCTGGAATTACAGCTATTAGAGGGTAGGAATGAATGCCGGTCACCTGTTTTAATTATCTGAAGATGTAGTTCCTCAGGGCTTTAACCCAATGGACAGCCATTTTCTCAAAATTCAGGAGTGAAGAGAGAATTTAACTTGTCTTTGTGGGCGTACAGTGAACTGGAGTTATTCACAAAAGCAGCTGCTTCTTCAGGAAACTGCATGAATCCTTCCTCCTTCCTCCTGGTGCCAAATCAGATACAATGATCTGCAAGAAGAAAACAACTCATTTTTGTGAGCCTTCTTTTGACTTCATGTCATGGCGATAGCTGGGTTGACTTGACGTGGAGCCTGGTGCGCACATTTTTGACCTTTTGCAGCTTCAGCCAGCAGAGAAATCTGTGGATGCTTCTTGTGCATTCAGATTTGCAGCACTGTTTTTTGAACACATGGCGTATGTGATGTATATTAGATGCTCATCCCTTTCTATTGGGAAAGGTTAAATAAAGCCTGAAAAAACAGTCACATATGTAGGCTAGCCAAAATTTCAAGGCTGCCAATATCTAGACCAGCTAAAATAACCCAGAAATGTTTCGAATTTGTTGCTCTAAACTTGTATTAGACAGCTTCCTCAACGTGTCTCTTTCACACAGTTTTATTTATAGCTTGCTAATATTCTATATGTATTCTGTATTATAATTATTTTCCTGTTTGCTCTAATTTAAAATAAAATAGGGTAAGTAATGAGCTTCACAGCTAAATGTTTGAAATTAGGGATGCTCAACCTTTTACTGAGTTTCTCTTAAGTGCAGAGTAGTTGTTTTTCCTTGCGGCATTTGTGTCTGTTCAAAGTGGCAGTGTAGACAGCAGGCTTTGTGACTCGATGCCTTACTCTGTGTGGATGTCGATGCCTCTGCGTGGCACAGGGTGATGGAGATTCAGAGCTGCACGCTCAGGGCCCTCTGCACTGGCTGGGTGATGCCTTAGTGTAAATACAAGTAAGTCCCACTGCCACTTGCATTGTTTTCTTCCTTGGTCCCTGTCTCCCAGAGCAACCCCCGCTTGTCAATTGAGATGTAATAGGGTTCCTGCGATAAACATGTCAGTGGCTCGCAGAGGAAAGCAAGCTGTGATAAATATTCAACATACTATAGAACTTCTTTTATAATGTAACGCAGAGGCTGGAAGCGTGGCTTAAATTCAGGGGCCTGGGATTAGTCTTCTGTGGAGTGGCAGGAGAGGACCCGCCGCTCCTTCCCAACACCAATTTGGTAACTGCTGCTGCCTAGAGAACTGCTGATTAATGAACTACTGCTGTTAACAAAGTACGTCATGTTCTTATTTTCTGTAGTTTTAATGTATGATTTTTCTTCTATACAGACAAGCAGCGAATTGGTGCAGCCGGTAAGTAAACCTCCCTCCAACATTGCGACCACTCTGGAGACATGCTTTAATTAGTGTGGTGTAATATATAGTCTTCTGGTTTTGTCTATCGGTGCTGCTCTTTTACATTGCAATCTATTGCCTCCAAATGTTGCAAACCACATAGCTTTTCCTTAAATGGCTTAATTTAGTCACTTTCATTCTTTAAATTAAAATTGCTCTAGTAAAATATAAATTTTGTGTTTTCTCATCAAGTCCGCCTTTATCTTTTTCATCTTGTGTTTTTTCTTTGCTTTTCTGTCTGCTTAAAGCCTGATTCTTCAAAAAGTCTTTCCCTGTGTAACCTGGTCATGGAGGAAACCCCAAACAGTGGGTCATCAGAAGATATTAACAGATCTCAAACTGATCTAGGTTCACTCAACTGGGGCCTAGATGTTAGCACACCCAGTGTCAGCCAGGAAATTACCGCAGGTGGTTCTTTGCTTTTCCCTGGGGCAGAGCAAACCTCAAGCGAATCCATGGGTACTCTGCCTGCTAGTGTTTGGCCTGCTGTAGGTGAGCGGGAGGATGCTGCACCAGGGTCAGCTTCTGTAAACGAAAACCAGAGGACTTCACTGGAGGACCAGCTGGATGCCAAAAATGTCCCATGGGAAGATGTGGTGACCAGTCAGCCTTTAGAGAACATAACCAGTTTTGAGACACCCATCCTGGGAACTGATAGCTTGTTGGATGAACCCCTCCCACGTGATGTGCAAAAGGCAGAGGAAGAGCAGGAGGAAGAAGAGTGGGCAGGTGTCAAGCCAAGTAAAAAGGTAGAGACCGGAGCTATTAACTACAAGGAGGTAGAAGGTACAGAGGAACTGGAAGAGCAAGGTTGCGAAACCAAAGGAAACACTGAGGCAGAACTTCAAAAGGGTTTAGCAAAATCAGATCTTGACATTTTAGTCAGCACAGGAGTAGAAAACGTAGATGAGTTGGAAGATAATGATGGGGATGCTGGGAGAGCTAGTGGTGCTAAGCAAGAAAACCCTAATGAAGATGAATTCAAAGGGGTCGATGTCATTGAGGAGGCAGATAGAGAAATACCATTGTTGAGCACAGGGCTGGAAGGTGGGGACAAAATAGTAGTGGACAACTGTAAAACTATAGAAAACACTGGAGCTGAAACTGAGGGAGTCTTTGGTATCTGGGATCAGGACCATGAAAGGACATTTGAGGATGGCTTAGACCAAACTGACAGTGGTGCTGGAGAGAGTACATCCATGGAGTGTGTAAACATGACAGCACGTGTTGACGTAGAGGTAACTGACCACACAGAAAAGGACCCTACAAATACTGGAAATGTTCTGTGTGATGCTGAATTATTCAGTGCAGAAGAGCCTGGTAAAGGAACCGAAGACAACAGCATCAGCCTCCTCCCAAATGGTAGTGCTGCTGCTGAAGGTCAAGCTACTGCTGAAAAAGAGTGGGCATTGCTGCCCGAGACAGCTGATGCTGCTAGCACAAGCTGTGGCAGTCCTTGCCTAGGTAATGCAGAAGACCAAGTGACAGGTAGGGCGGCAGCAGCAGTCGCTGAAGAGCATCCTAGTAGCGGTGGTGTTCCTGAAGCCTTGGAAACAGACCCCTGGCTGGCAAACTGGGACCCAACAGTTACTAATGATTCCTGGGGGTTTTCTAATCTGTCAGATGGCCAAGCCAATGGACTGGATAATTGGCCCCTTTTCCCCAAGCAGCAAGACTCAGAGGAAGGTAACACGGAAAATGTTTGGTTAGGCATTAGTGATAAATGGTCTACGCAAGACCTAGGAGGGACTGATAACATCTGGGGAGAAGGAGGTGCGAGCACAAGCAATAAAAGTCAGGAGGCACCAGTAAAACAAGGCTTGCCTGGGGAGCAGGCAGGCGTTAGCAATCCTGGACCAAGCAAGGAGATAGCTAGACCCTTGGCTCTGTTTCAAATGGGAAATTCCAGAAATGCTAGCACCGAGAGTTCAACTAGTCCTAAAGACAATGAGACCAACAACTCAGATTTATCTGAAGATGAAATTGCTAACCGGAGATATGGATTGTTGTACCAGGAAATTGAGGCTGATAAAGAAGAGGTACCTACCCCAGTGTGTAGCCTAGTCTAGACAAAGAGTTCCTTAGGCCATGCATAACCTTGTCGTTTAAAAACAATCCATTTGTGTGTTTCCCACTGCCCCTCCTAAGCCCTGTTCTTTTTTTGAAAAATTGCCATGCAACTGCTCACAGTGTGGTGCCCTCAGCCGTGTAATGAAGCAGGCTGACAACAATGCATTTCAAAATGGTGAATGAAGCTTTGAACTGTGAAGGCACGTTGTGTCTCACAGGTTTTGTGTTTTATATGTATAACTGTAAATACAACTAGTCTTTATTTATTTATTTATTTTATTTGATTTTATAAAAATACTTAAGTTACTCTGCTTTTTTTCTTTTTGGTTTTGGTGTTTTCTTTAAGCCTGTGACACCTGTTATCAAATAGCACTGTCGTCAGATTTCTTGCTGCCTTACCCACCATTTTATTATTTTTTCTTTCTTTTTTTTTAATGTCTGGCCTATTTTTATTTTGCAAATAGAAATGTTTTGACTCATGTTCTGATTTAGTAAACAAATGATAATTTTTTCTGATCTTCGCTTCTACTTAGGCATCCAGCACAGCATTTAATGGATTTGCACAGGTAAGAAATAAACATGTTTTGAGATAATATTTTTTCTGTGCTGTTAGGAAGGGATTAGGACTGCCTGTACGATAACAGAAAATCTGTTCTACAGATGAGCTGCACCACAATGTCATACTGACTCAAATCCAAACCTTGTCCCTAGAAATTATTCCTAAATGTTACTAGCATGATGCTGGTACTCTTGGTACTCTTGGCCTGACTGAATTTAATAGCGAAAATCTGACTGTTTTAGCAGGACTGATTTTTTTCCTCATAAAAGGGCTGGTTTAGCTTTTTTATTGTGCTCTTTTGTGGATTTTTCTCACAAGCGCCAAATCCTGTAAAGCATGGTTTCTTCAGCTTCACATACTTGCAGTGACTTTGTGTGTATATATAAAATGAGTTGTATTTGTTTCTGCATCTTTATTTTCATTTAAGATATATTTAAATCTGAAAGTTAAACCCGAATTATTTGTTTACTGCTGTGCTGATAGTGAGACGCTGTGTTAAAACATCACAGAGATGCAGCACATGAAGATAACACATTTATGCTTTCAAATTCCGAGGTTGTGCCATCATCCCAAATTTAAGGTGGATAATCTGGGGCCTCGTTAAATTCCAATATCCTTTTAGAGACTGGCTCATCCACAGCACACCCTGTACACCGTTTTTTAAAAGCATGCACAAAAGCTGAGCTTATACAAGGCTAAAAATGAGTGTTTCAATGCTTATTCATTTTACTCCAGCCCTTTTTAATTAGTAGTGGATCCAGAAGGAAGGAGCAAAGCACAAGGCTACTGCCCCTAATCATTAAGGCAAAATGTTTACCCCAAGGAAATAAAATTCGATGCCCCCACTGCAGTAGGAAAAGGATTTGGCCCATCAATATTTTGCAAATTAATTGTTTCTGAATGACTAAGCTATTGGAAAACCTGTTTTCCACTTTTGTACCTTCTTAATGCAGGAAATATTTTGTATTCGTAATTACTATAGCTACTATTCAAATAAAATCCCAGAATCAAGAGGATGTAAAAGTAGCTTAGAGCTAGTGTACTCCCCAGGCACAGGCACGTGTAGTCTGCAAAAAGGATTCTGAATTTCACAACTTAGAAGTGATGCAAAGTCTTTGCAGTTCACATGTATTTAATGAAGAGTTTTTCACTGCCTTTAATAACATAGCACAATTTAGAAGCATAGAATATATATCTGAAACGGGAATGTCTTTAGTATGAATAGTGCTTAACTAATAATTATTATTAATACCTATTTAGGTGATCTATTTGCCATGTTAATTCCATCTGAAGTTACTTTTGAGTTTACCTGAAGAATCCATAAAAAATCAGGTGTTTGATAGACACCTGCAAACACCCAGTCTCAAACTTTTTGCCTTATTGTTTTTCATTTCTATATCTAGGATACCTCTGCATTTACAGTGCCATCAAATGAGAATGTGACAGAGCCTTTGGTAAGTGGTGGCTTTTGCTTCCTTTTTAAATGCCCTGTAAAAAATGGCACAATTTTTTTTTCTTTGTGCAAAGGTATTCGCTCCTTTTTGTGTTTTCAACCCTCGTACTCACAAAACCTTAACCTGGAAGAGTTGGTGAGTGATATTGTAGTTGGAAATCTTTACTCACTGAAACAGTCTTTCACAAGGGTAGCGCAGAGAAAAAGAAAAGAAAACCAGGACATTCTAAGATACGTTTACTTTTCAAAGGTATAGTCAAACAGTTTGTTTATTTATTGCAGTTAAGAAGTGACAGGAATGAGTACTATGGTCCAGTGTACGGCAAGCAGGTGATAGTACATGACGGCTGTTTAAATATCTCCAACATTGCTCTAGTTTTATCCACTCTCCACATATTAATAGTAGGCACAGTCTGCTTCTAAGGGGTGGAGAATCTTTTCGGAAGTGATCATACCTGGGCAGTTTCTCAGTCTCTTTTACAGTCTTTGGTTAGCCTGGAGTAAGGATGTGGAATAGCGGCATTGCAGCGTGAGTGCTAGAGCTACTTAATAGCAGCAAAGTGATACTGAATATTATTTAATGTGGCTTTTGTATAATACCTCTGTTACAGAATGGTTACTGAATATGGTTGCGAGTATTTTTAATTGTAGTTGAAATGTGGTAACTAGTCTGAAGAATGCTTGTCCACAAGTGACGTGAAGCACGTCAATACAATCTGCATTGTTACATGTTACCTGTGATTTTAAGCCTGAAAGTTTCTTCCCATATTAAACCTCAGGAACCTCATTAGTAATCTTACCTGGGATAAATCTGCTTTGTGTTTTTCATTTCAGTCCTATTTCTTCTTTGTGAAATTCCCTAGAGCTGGCATTAATACACTACACAGAGAGATTTCTGCACAGCATGGGATAATATAATGAATGTTTCTTTATGCTATGCCAAATCCTGAAGGTCTTGCTTAGGCAGACTTCTCTGTCCCTTATTAAAAATCAATCTGCTTAAGGAATATGTGAGAAAAGAACTGAGAGGCTCTGGGTTTTTTTCCCGAATAAAGTCAAGGAGGAGAAGATTTTGGTATCTTTAAGAATTTCATGGAAGCTGTCTCTTCATCACAGGAAACCTTCTGGCCAGCTGCCTGTTATCAACTGCAAAGCAGTTAAATGGCTTTTGAGTTTCATATTATGCTGAGCAATTTGTTCATGGCAAATTAATCTACGGGGGTTATTTTATCTGGTTGAGTCAGCCATCTTTATAAATGGAATATGCTGAGCACAGCTTGCAGCTCTCCCCTTGTATGCGCGTTGTATTTGCAAAGTGATGTCTCCATTGGAGATCCCACTTTTGCTGTGAGCTGTTTTGCCACAGGACTGAACGTGTTGCAGGGCTGGTGATATTTGCTAGACCCTCTTGCTAAAAAGCAAGCTTAGGCCAGAATTTAAAAGGTTGGAAATCCCAATAGTGGGTTGACAAATGGATGCCTTGTAGGTGATGGAGAGCTCAAGAGGGAATGCATTTTAATAAGAAACGAGGGATGATTTTCACACTGCCAGAATTCAAGCAGTCAGTGGTTGCCCTTGTGCATATAGAAACTGTTTGAGTCTCTGCTAATTGCTTCTTACCTTCACTGATGTGAACAGACAGGACTAGGGAATAGGGGATAATTTTAAAAACTCACATTTGAACCCCAGGGTTGGTACATATGAGTGCCGGTTTCAACTCCTGGCCTCACCATCAGTTTCTGGAACATTTCTGTGCAAACTGAGTGCCTTCCCCCCACTTCCATCACCCCTTTCTGTAACTCAGAAAGCTGATGCTTTCTTTCCTCATGAGGCAGGGATGTAGGACTGGCCCAGTTTATGTATAGAACATTGAGGATGAAAATGCTGTTTAGATGCTGTAAGGCCAAGCACTGCTGTCCTCTCCCTGGCAAAGCCCGGCAAGACTGTGCCAGGCACGGGTCCCATTCCCCTCTTCCCTCCCCACTATCATGTGCTCTTTAACAATTTTTCCACTGTCTGCTTAAAAATCAATAAAATGAAAGACGGAGGCTGAAGAAGCTCCACCTGGGGAACCCAAGGTCGAGGAAACCCCTGCTGCTGCTGCTGCTGTGGAAAAGGAGGCCGTCCCTGCTGAGCCTGCCGAGCCAGCAGAGCAGGCTGCGGTGAGTGACCTGTCCCCCATGCCACCTCCCGGGCCTCATCCGAGCCACCTTTCATCGCGGTGAATGTGCTGCTGCATTTCAGCCATCCTTTCCATCGTCACAAGCCGCCCATGGCTGGTTTCCCCAGCGCCCAGCTGTGTCACAGCATGCCTCTCCAGCACGCGTCCTCCTTTCAGCCCTGAAATGTCATTCCTCTTATGTTTGGCATTTTAGACTGAAGTTCAGCTGAGTGATTGCGGTTTCACAGGTTGTTTGATTTCAGGTGAACTTCAGAAGGGGAAAGAATTGATGCCATTTTTAAATTACCTTATTAGCAGTTTTCTCATTTCATTTCAAGCTGAGCTGTAAGCACTAAACCCATGTACATCTTGTATGGTGCTTGCTATAGCACGATAATACCAGAAAAAAAGTGATTGTAATATCCACATGTATGCAATGTCTACAAGGCTTATGATTTTAGAAGGCAACTGTGAGCTGAAGAGGGAACTCCAACTGCCAGTTTGGAGATTTTTACATGTCAGCATTCAGGAAACAGTGAGGAGAAGAAATGACAGCTCTGCAAGAAGAACAAAGCAGGACACTCAATATCACTAAAACTAAGAGGTGGTCTGAGATTGTAGGTGTGGGGTTTTTCTGCTGACTAGCATCCCTTTTCATAACAGGTATCTCAGTGAATACCCTTTTTAACCAGCTGAGGTTGCTCTTCTACATACTGCTCTCAGAAGGTCTTGGCAGAGGATGATACCCACAGGCTAAGAAACCCAGGAGGAAAAATGCATCTGTTTTTTAGGCTGACAGTTTTCCTGCTTTCCTCGAGACAATAACATGTTCAAAGTCTCTCATGAGTGTTTGTCACTGTTAGAATATGCAGATTACTACTGAAAAACTGGGCAGGAAAAGGTGTTTTTTCATGGGTTGGTTTCCTCTGCCACAGAAGCCAGTGGAAGCTGTATAGCTGTGCTTTTTGACCTTCAAGCGCCCTAAATGTTCCCAGAAGAGCAAGGTTCAGCTTGATGAACTGCTCTCGGCCTTGGGTGAGTCCCTGTGTATCTTCGTCTGCTAAGTAGGGAGGATGGTACCCAATTCATCATAAAATTAGGTGGCTTTCAGTAAGCATTTGATACACTGCCACATGGGAAGCAATAGTAAGGTGATGTAGATGCAAATTAGATGGAGAAAGTGAAAGTAGCTGGCACCTATAGATGTGGCAGCACAGAGCATGGACAGAAGATTCATCAGGTATGCAGCTACTGTAGCATCTCATGGATCTGCCTCTGGAGATGATCTTGATGAACATTTTTATTAAAAAAATGGCTCAGACAGTACAAGCCTAATGGTGACATTTATCGACGATTCCAGGCTGGGTATTGTCGTTAACTTAGGGGGACAGCATCAGGCCCACTAGCTCTACCCGCCAAGGACAGGCTGGTTATCTGCTGGTGGTGTTAGACCCGTGCAAAAGCCACAGGTGATACTAAGCAAACTGTATTCAGCAGAAAGAAGGAAGTACTAGTGTTGGTGTGCAAGGCTCTGGAGTACAACCGTAGCTTATTTAAGACCTTTTCAAAGGTGAATTGATGAGTTTGCCTGGGTGCTTCCAGCTGTCTGTACCATGGGATTAAAAAGTGGTATCCAGCAGAAATGATACAAAGAGGCAGCTTGAACTTCAGCTGTAGCACCTGCCTCATTCATTCTTCCCTTGCTCCCATTTTCCTAAGGGAGGAAAAATAATTTATTGTAGAAGGAAAGGCGGGCAGTGCTGGGTGGGCTGTTCTGAAGGACTCTGGGGGAAAGGAAGGTGAAGCCAGTCTGTGTCCCACCCTTCCTGTTCTCCGTGGACTCCTAGCAGCATTGCAGCTATGGAGGGAAGCAGTCCTGGTGTGTTCTCCAGAACTATGTTTAGGGTTTAATTCTGATTACACTTGCATGAATTCTGAGTATTTTTTTCTTTTTT
>VYZM01016295.1:3828-29801 GCA_013398915.1 Dromas ardeola | reverse complement strand
TTTTTTTTTTTTAATTCACTTTTGGTCAGTACACACTGGAGCGAGTGACTTCAGGATCATCCCTTTCCAAAACCACGACACAAGCGAATGAAGAAAACCCCCATGGTCTGTGGAGACCAGGCTCTCCCCCTCCTGTGTGTTTTCTTTTCAGTTGATATAAATCACAGTAATAACTTGTCAACTCTGTAGGAAGGCAGAAAATGAAATTGCCTGTCTGAGGCATGTTGTTTTGTCAAACTCTTGTCCAGAATGCCTCACATCTAGTCGGAGCAAATTTGGTAGATTTGAATAAAGGAGGAGGGAGGGTGGAGAGAGGAGTGATAGAAAATCAGTCATTGGTCTGGAGCATTCCTCTTCCCATGAGTGAAGGACAGGGAATAATGTGGAAGGACAGATATTAATGAAACTGAAAAGATTTCTAGATGGTTTTATTTTGCTTATCTGTAAGGATTAAATGAAGAAAAAAAATTGTAAAATAAGTTCCCCATTTTGCTAAAAGGAAGCCAGCTCCTCTTTGCCTTACACTAAGGCAAAGCAATGCTCTGAAGTCTCTTGCATGTCTTAAGTGCTAATTAAATGACAGCCTGTGGCTGCAACACTGCACATCCACTCGTTGGCCGGCACGACCTTTTCAGATGATCCGTTTTGCTGCCTGACTGTCCATGAGGAGTTCCAGGCCCACGGTCCGTCGGCAGCTGCTGTAGCCGAGGCACAGGACTGCAGCTGAGGCACAGGAAGATCATACGCATTAAAGAGAAGTTAAACAGTTTTCACAGAATCATGTCATGGTTTAGGTTGGAAGGGACCTTAAAGATCATCTCGTTCCAACCCCCTTGCCATGGGCAGGGACACCTCCCACTAGACCAGGTTGCTCAAAGCCCCATCCAGCCTGGCCTTGAACACTTCCAGGGATGGGGCGTCCACAGCTTCTCTGAGCAACTTGTTCCAGTGTCTCACCACCCCTACAGTAAAGAATTTCTTTCTAATATCTAATCTAAATCTACCCTCTTCCAGTTTGAAGCCATTATCCCTTGTCCTATTACTACATGCCCTTGAAAAAAGTTGTTCTTCAGCTTTCTTGTAGGCCTCCTTCAGATACACAAGCTTTTTTGCTGTGCCATATCTAAAGTAATGCTTTCTTGTTAAGCTTTATTTTTTAATAAAAAAGAAACCTCATATAATTTGCTACTTCTTTTGAGAATATGGTGCATATGTTCAGTTACTGTATTTAAGACCTATACAATATGAATTCCATCATGTTAATGTTGCTATTTTAGGGTTTTTTTCTATCCTGTTAATTTCTTTACATTGCGATAGTAATAGATATTTGAATAGTGGCACAAATCATGATTAGGTTTGATTAGGTTTGTGCTGGGGTTTTTGTTGCTTTTTGAATATGAAGTTGTCCTTGCTAATTTGGGAAAATAAGCTAAAAGTCTTTATTTTAAAAATGTTTGAATTGGAGCCATTCTACGTTTGGCTCTAAGGGGTTATTATTTCAGGAAGGGCTTTCCAGGGCTCACAGAGAAGAAGTTTTGAAGATTAGGATTAATGACAAATATGATCAAAGCTAAGGAAAAGTACACTGAGTTGCAAAAGATGAAAACATGTCATTTCTCAACAGGAGTTCTGCATTCGTTTGCTTTATGAGTGACAGTTTACTTTAAAAGTGGAGTTGTAAAATATTGATAGATACTTTCTTATTGGGAATCTTTTATCGAGTTTAGTAACTTCCAGTTTGGAGTGACAGCCACTAATCAATTAAATTTTTCTGTGGTAAGTTTCCTGTCACATCCCCTTAATCCAGAAAATTTACGGCATGCATTCTTTACTGTAGGAGCTTCGCAGTAAATTTTCTGGTAGGGTTTTCACTTAAATCAGGGAGAGAATGGTCCAGGGGACAGGGTACCACTTGCCGCTCAGGGAGTTTTGGGTTGAGTTACTTCTTGTTCTGTCGTCTGCCTGAACAAAATTGCCAAGACTTTATTACAAGAGCTCATCAGAATTGCTGCCTGGGATCTCATTACGTATTTTTGTCTTGATCCTTCAGGTTTCAAATGCCATAGAACGAATGAAGTTTTTATTAGTAGCTGTCTACAGTTGATCCTTTTTGGGGAGGGGATAAAATGTTTGGTAGTTAAAGGGACAGAATGACCATATGCACCAACAGAAGTGAAGTTAATCACGGTAAAAAGTCCTTGCATGGACTTCTGCACACCGAAACAGTTGTTTCCCTGTTTCCATAGTATTCCCAAAGACAGCTGTAAAATCCAAAGGGTACAGGCTAAATGATATAATGCATTAACCGCTGATTTATTTCTTTTTCAAATAATACTACCCCTCTCACCACATCAGTTTTTCACATTCAAACAAAGATGACGTGAGAGCATTGTAATAAAGTGAAAGCTTATGAAATCTTGTTAATTCCCTTTCTTCTTCTCCTACACGCGAGAGACAGCGCTTGGAGTGGAAAGCATTGCTCAGAGATGAGCTTTTTGACTAGTGCACAATAGTCAAATTAGCTTTGGGAAGCTAGGGGAGCTCTCCTTATTTTCCCCTTTCCCACCCTGTGCTTTCAGTTAGTCTGGAAAACAGTCCTCATTTAAAACTATGTATGTATATATATTAGATTCTTCTGCAAAGCTGGGCTGATGGGGTTCTTACCAGAGAATATTACCAGGGTATTATTAAGAGAAGGGCAGAGGCTGGCACGTTCCTGACTATGAAGTGCAGGATGGTGCTCATTTCTGAAGGCAAATTGACTTGTAAATACAGCTGACGGCAGAAATTCAGCAATTTTTTATTGTAAAAGTAGGGAAGGCATCTACCTACTGACTCGCAGTTGGGCATCAAGCTTTTGCAGGCAATAGAAACATTTGTGTACATCTCTTCTGTAAAAAAAAAGAAAGTGAGATTTCTGTGGGTGGCTGTGTGCCTGTGTGCATCGGTAGAGTAAGAAATAATTATATATTGCCATTGATGTTTGTTTTTTCTATTTAAGACCCTCTACATTCTCAAACTTACTATAAAATTGAGGACTCCATGGCAGAAGCTTGGCAGCTTCAAAAAAAAAAAAAAAAAAAAAAAAAAGAGAAGAATTAATCATTAAAAAAAAAAGGTTGTGTAACACTGTAATTTTAACAGGATAAAGCTGTGAGAGGTTTCTATGGTAACGCCGCTGTCAGCAGCTGCCTTGCCTTGGCATCTGGACATGTTTGGGGCTTATGAGGTGACTGCAAGCAATACTAGAAGATTAGATTAGAAACAACATGAGTAATATGAAGTTTGGCTACAACTCATCATCTTTTTATTAAAAAAGAAACATGTGGCCGTTTCAGCTGAAACTTGTAGAAATTTTGGAGTGACAGTTGTGGGCGTGTGAAGGCGGTTAGCTGGAGCCTGAGTACTTGAGATCTCCTCATTTCTGATTGCTAAAGCAGACGGTCCAATCTACCATGCCTTCACGAAGGTTTGCAGAACTTGTCGTCACCCTTACAGCTCTTTTGAAAAATCTGACCTAGCTGTGTTTGCAAAGCAGCCTCAAAATTTATTCACAAAGTGGATTTCCGTAGTGGAGCTTTGATTTGCTTTTCCTTAGCCAGAGCGTCTTTAGAAATAACCCCTCAGGGAATCAAACTTGAACAGAAAAAAAGCACTTCCAACTGTTCCAAATAAGGCCTGAATTTTAGCGATTTTGACTGTTGACCTTCTGTAGAAAAGGACCTAGTGTTAGATACCATCTGTGCCATAAAAAGTACTACTGGGAGGAGCCCATTACCGTTCAGTGCAATTGATCCCTTGAACATCTAAATAGGTGTCAGATTTAGAAAACCACTGACACGTGTCTAATTTTCTAAATGTCAGGCACCTGCTGCATGTACCACTGAATATGGACCTAGAGAAAGGTGATTCTGCAAAAAAAATTATGAACTTTGTGACCTACCTCTTTTGAACAGCCCCTTTAAATGAGTTGCAGTCCAACATGGATGGGAGAAGTAAGCGTTTTAGAAAGTTTACCTTGAAACTCTGGTGAGTTGCAGGGGCAGCAGCAGGTTATAATGGGAACGGTTTGAGTCTTGGGTGGGAGAAATTTGAGCTTGCTGGAAACGGCAAGGTCAGTGTTGTTGGGTGTTGTTGCTTACTAAAAAATTCTTCAAAGCTGGTGCTATTATGAGAATACTGATAATAAAGCTAAATACATTTGTCCTTAACACTTACAGTGTGATGATGATGATGACGTATGTAAAAGGTTTTATTTGTTGGTTTTCCGCCTATAACTACTTTTATTTCAGATTATATGTGGCAGCAAGAAACTTTCTGCTTGCGATATACAATCCCGTTTAGTTCCAGCCATTCATTTCATTGCATCCCATACATGCCGTGCTTCCATTAAGCTTGATTAATACCAATTTCTCTGTAGCCGTTGCCTCAGCACGAGTAAGGTGATGACCATATTTCCTCTTTTTACAGGACAGTGTCGAGGCAGGGGATAAGGAGACAACTGGAGCTGCTGAGAAAGAAAGCGAGGTACATACGAACAGCCTCAAGAGTGCGGTTGTGCTTTAATTTCTTCAAGAGAATCATGGCAAAAAATATATTTGTCATTTGCATGTCATCAATATGCAGGCTGATACAGTGCAACTGTGACCTAGTTGCGGTATCCTAACACTGCACAGATCTATCTATATCTGTGGTATATATTCTCGCACCAGAGCACCTCCCATTCAATGCAGGACCTGCCTTAGAAACTGCCTGTTGCAGCAGTAGAGAGTGATAAATATCTCAGGACAGCCAACAAAGCAGCTCCATGGTAGAAGGACAGATAAAGCTGTTTCTATTGACATTTGGAAGTATGGTGCATAAATTCCCAGTAGCTTTTACACTTTCCATAAAGTTGTTTGCCTAGCCTTCCTCCAAACATCTTTATAAAAAGAAAAACCCTTTGATTAATCATTTATTTTTCCTAGCACCATATGCCCTGAACTAAAACAGATATTTGAAAATAATCATGTTACGAGTTTGTTTGCTACGGCACAAATCCGACATCAGGTTAGATACAGTTAAAATCAAATTACAGAGCAACTGAAAAGCTCAGTGACATACTTAAAGCTGTGCCTGTATGGACTTGAATTATTGTATTTTGCTTATATTTCTTCAGAGGTGGTAAAACTACTTAGCCTGAATCCTTCTATACTAACATGAAACTATAATGTGTTCAAACGTGCACAGAGAGCAGCACAAGAGGAATGGCTACATATTAAATGCAGAGACAGAAGTAGGGACTGAGAAAGATATTTTAATCCTAGTTATTAATCACTTAGGATTTGTATCTCGAGGTGCTGACAACCTCCTTTTTTTTGTTGTTATCATTTTGGTGCCACAATGTATACAAAAATATCATGAACTGGTCTCCATTCACTCTGGTTTCGGAAGATGGTAAGTCCAGCTGTCCAAGCTTCGGTTTGTTACCCTGCTGTAAAACAGCATTAGCTCTGCTAGAGTGGAGGATATATCTGTGGCTCCAGGGTATCCCAGTGTCACTGGGAAGCAAGTTTGGGACTCAGTGGTGCTGGACTCCTCACCAGCACTGCCACATCCCCGTAGAAATCAGTGGAATTACGCTAGCAAGGAAGTACAGGATGGGAGTGGTAGATCAAGCCCAGCTTGGTGCTGACACAATGCAAGGGAGTGCTGCGTTGCTTCTCTGACGTTGGCTGGTCACTCCCAGCAAGTCTGGTCCAAGAAGAAACATGCAAGCAATTCCTCACTTTCCTGTGAGCACCAAGACTAAGTCTTTGAAATCTTTCCCCTTTTTTCTAATACTGCTTGTCCTTATAAAGTTGAGGTCTCGTATGTGGTGAGTTTGACCCTGTGTTCTGTTTAAAATAGGAGTACTACTGTATGCAGAAGAGCTGCCATAAGAGACCAAGCTATTTGCTAAGCTGATATCTGGCCTCCAGTGGAGGGTGGTCCTTTTGATACTGTAACTTGCATAACAAATTCCTCAGCGCTATCCCAAAAGTCTTCCAAGACTTTGCAAGCAATTGATGTATTCCCTAAAGCACGATGATTAGTTCCTCTTGACATTATATTAGCTAGCTTAGCTGCAATTATAACCAACTGTCATAAAAATTACCCAGTCCCTTTCTAAATCCAGCCATGGGGCCAGATCTTCAGCTCTGGAAAACTGGCATGGCTCAGGGAGCTCCTCTGGCAGACCCTCCCGCAGCAGGCTCGGTAGCCCTCCTTGTCCTCTCCTTGGGCTCATTCTTGCTGCTGACGAATCTGTGGCATTATGACAGCCGTGTTAATGAGAGGAGAGTGCAATCGTGTGAATCGGCTGCATCCTGGGTAAAGAAGCATTCACTTCTGCTGCAATTAAAACAGTCAAGTGGTTCTTCTATCGCAGCCCTCATTATACTGGATGACCCTTTCTTTGTCCCCTTTGTGGTTGGTATAATGGGACAACTGTCAAAATTTCAATAATACTGCTAGAGGTAGCTAATTTGGAATACTATTAGACTGTCTAATATTATTGATGACCTATGGAAAAGAGGCTTGTAGGACTGGTTTTCAATATGAAGTAAGGTAATACAGGTAACTACATCTGCAAGTATGTGGTTCATCATAGCTGGGTATGAATCCGGTGGGATGAGCCCCCCCCCCCTTTTTTTTTTCTTTTCTGTATTAATCAAATATATTTGAGGCTGATAGTGAGGTTCATTCTGTGCTACCTCACATGCGTTTTTGTAAAAGCTTTTTTTAATCACCTAGCTTACATTATTTTCGTACTCTTAAGACACAAGAACGAACAGTTATGCAATTGTGAGCTGCGGTATGCATTCAGTGACTCATGGCTACAGGCTGAGAGTGTCACCCTTTCACTGCAGGGCATTTGAGAGCTGATTCGTGTAAATTAGGATTCTCCTCCTTAGTGAAATAAAATGGGCTATACAAATCCAATAAAGAGAAAAGAAGTGTTGATCCTAATCACAACAGACAGAAAGATCAATTTCTGCAGCGGGCTGTTAGAAGCGCATGGTGTAAGATCAATCTGATATGCATGCTGTTCCCTCTCTTTCTGCTAGCCTTTTCCGGGACTTTTACACTCATCATTTATTTGGATATCTTCTTGGGTCAAGGCTACTAAAATGGGTAATACTATGAGAGACAGCCTTGCATGCCTTACAAGTCACAGGAGAAGATGTCAACATCTGTCCATGTCTTCTGATGTTACATGTTTTTATGATAGGGCATCCTTGGTCAGCAGCATTTTCAATGTAAACTGAAGTCTCTCCAGTGATTTCCACAAAACCCCATTGTATTTTCTGCCTTCAAGGACTCCAGAAGAATTTCTTTATCACATCAGTTAATAGCAGTGAATAGGAGTAGTGCTGAATATTAGATATTGCTAAAAAACAGTGCCTGAAGAGTGCCCATGAACAATTGCAGGTAGTTCAAGTTGAGTTCAGGTAGCTGAATTAGCCTCATCCATGGAGGAAAAATCAAACTGAGGAAACAAAGGGCATCAGGCTATTAACTGGAGATCAGAGATAGCTCTGCTAACTGTAGCTTGACATTGGTACCTAGAAGACAATTTTTCTCCAGTGTTTTTACTTTATCCTGGTGCTGTCTGCCATACGTTAAAAATTCCATGTTGAAGTTAATTGGATTAACAGAATTAGTTTTGTCATTTACCTTCCACCCTCCAACCCTTAAGATAAATCCACTGTAAGTGCATATCCAATATGCTACTGTAAGCATATACCAGTATATTCCAATACAAATGTCAGAGTGATCTGTAAATTGCAACAACAGCCTCTGCTGGATGAAAGATTCGACATTGATCTATAGGCGGGTACTTCTCTATCCACCTTTCAAGAACTGGAACAAAACATGCCTTAACTTTTCAGCATGGCCTGATCACAAATAGTTCAGTCCTATCCAGACTGAATGGGCTTTTATGTACGTTTCTCTTTTTTTTATACTGACCTAGCTATAGATCTTTACGGTTATATTTTTTTTTGATAACAGGTGGAATCTGAAGATTTCTGACCTTTACCCAGCTGTAGGATGTATTTGCTTCTGCTGATATAGCCTGGTTTGCCATTCTCTCTATTAGAAAGGAGTCTGTAATTAAGGCAATATTTTTGAAGCCAGACCAGGTCTAGAGGTATGTGACAGTAGCTGAAGAAGGCTTGGGGCCTCTTCCTGAGAACAGACTCCACTAGCAGGGTCCTGTGGGCCCCTGAACAGCTTGCAAGCTCCTCCTCCTCAGCAGAAACCTGTGGTGAATTTCTTCCGCAATGCAGCTTGAATGCAAGAGGAGGGAAAAATACTAGAGCCTTGGCAAACTGTTGCTCCACCAGTAACACCTGAGGACTCTATTAAGCGGTGCCTAGTGAGGTTTCATGAATGTCTCGTTCCCACCTGTTAAATCAGCTTCCCTGCACAAGCTTGCCCCTGGTGCCGCTCTCCCCCACAAATCTGGAGGAACCCCAATGAAACCAAGGCCATGGGTTGGCACCACCCAGGGAGGTCGCAGAGCAGAGGCTGGTCCATGGTCTCTCCGGCAGATATCCAGAACTCGTATCCTGAAAGGTCCCTCTCTTCTGTTGTTTGTAGGTGGTATCTGTCACCGAGGCAGCTGCGGCAGCGGAAGATGGTGCGGCTGTGGCAGCAGGAGCTGGTGACGGCGCTGCTACCACTGAGCAGGAGGGTGTTGCTGAAGGTGACAAAGCTCAGGAAGAAGAAAAGGAGGCTGATGTTTCTCAGGTAACTCACGTCGGTGCACAGGAGAGTGTGTTAGGAGAACTGGGACAGATTCAGCAGCCTGAGAGAGGCAAGGCTGCTGCAGCTCTGTGCCCCCAGGTCCAACCAGTAGCAAAGCTGAGACTCTCCTGGGATAGCCCTGGGAGGGGCACACACAGGGTATCTCTTCTTCGGAGTCCTTAGTTTGGGTTGTGCCTGTCTTTGTGCCTCTGTGCTCCCTTGGGCTTGTGGAGATGGGACTTGATGGGCTGGTGGCTCCTGTGATGGGCCAGGGAGCATCATGGTCAGGATGTTGTTTGGGCTCCCTCTCCTGCTGTTGTCTCTCTGTGCACCTCTGTGGAGGCGAGCTTTATCATGTAACCTAACAGGGCTTTCTGGAGAAATAGGCAGAGAAAGTAATGGATTTTTCCTGTATCATGGCACCATGTCCTCTCCAATAGCATTACTTTGTTTTACGTAAACCATGGTGGTCAAGCTATGTATCTGTGTCTGGCCTGCTGCCTTTTCTTCTGCAACCTCTGAGGAGCTGGGGAACAGCTACTAGAGCAAACCCTGCAGCTGGGCAGCCAGTTGCCACCTCCGGTCATTGCACATTGTATTCCTTCTGTGCTCCAGAATAGGATGGTTTGGCAGAGGGTCAGTGAAAATGTTCTTTTCAGGGTGGATGCTCCAACAAGTTTCATTAAGTGCTTTTTGTCCTGGGCTTCATTATTGGTCAGATGCTACCTACTTAGCCTTTTTGCTTTCTCTGCTTCCAGTTACATTGCTGTAAAATCAGGATAAATCCCCTCAACCAATTGTCAAAGAAATAGGTTATGTTTCCTTCTTTCATCACCTTTATGTCACTATTATCCTGCTGACTTGAATTCCCAAAGAAATATAGGACAGTGACTCTTGGAACTTGTGGCTTTACCCAAACCCACCCAAAGTTAAGAGCAGGGTGGAGGAGAAAGGTCTGTTAGTTTTCATGCACATTGAAAATGAAACCCAAACTACCTGCAGAGCATTTTTATTATTTACTGCAATGATTTGTGGTAATACAGGAAGTAGACTTAGGAGGACTAAGGGGAATGGGGAAAACAGGGAAGGGATTACTCCTTTACATTCTTGCACAAGTACTGTTTTCTTTCTTAATGTAAGAATCCACTATGGAGAAGAAAGAAATCCCCAATCCCCATATTGCCCATATGCCCTGTGCACTAAACAAAAAATTGTGTTTTCCTGCTTGAAGTAAAGCACTAAGTACTCTTACGGTGCTGTTGTGTTGTTTTCTTGTTTTTTTTTTCCCCAGGACAAGGTCAGCAGCATCCCTTCAGTAGTAATAGAGCCAGCATCAAACAATGAAGGTGAGGGAGAAGAACACGAAGTCGTCATGAACGAGTCCAAAGATGCTGCAGCCGAGATGGGCACTCAGGGCACTGACACTTCTCCCAGTGAAACTTCCCAAGTTGGAAGCGAGCAGAAACCCGCTGAAGAAATCCAGGCTGCACCTTCTCAAGATCAGCCTGTTCCAGCAGAAGACACAGCTTCTGCAATGCCACCCGGCTTTCTCTTTAAGGTCTGCTTTTGCATTCTTCTTTTAGACATCCCTTCAGATCTAGCTTCTGTGGATGTGTGTGTCTGTGCAGGTAGCGTGATGATTTCTGGAGGCCGAAGGATGCTTAGCTTAACAGCCAGCTACACACATACACAAATACACGCAAACACAACTTTAACATTGCGTTGTTGCTTCATACATGAAATCTGAGAAGATATATTTTCTGCACACTGTTGTTGTTGTGCGTATCCTTATGTAGCTGTAAGACTCTCTGAAGTACAAGAACCCCTTTATCTCGCCAAATTACTTCTGCAAATTAATATATTGAGCAAAACTGCACTGCCACAGAGTTAATCAGCAATATTGTATGATATATGCTAACAATATATCTGATATACTAACAATATATTTGATCTTTAAGGTCCCTTCCAACCCAAACCATTCTATGACTCTATGAATATTAAAAAATGGCATTTTTCTGGCCTGAAAATCTATAGTGGGAGTTTTGGTTCTATTGAAACCCATGGGACTTCTACAATTCACGGTAATGAAGCTAAAATGTCATTCTGTGACGTTAGTAATATTATAGTTATAAACTGTTAGGGTAATCAAACAGAAAAGTTTAATGAGGCGTAAGAGAAATTCTCTACTTGGCTGGCAAGACCCATAGGGTTTCCTGGTTCACAAGGTTCTGTGATGATCCTTTTCACTTCAGAATCACTGAGCAGCAGAAAAGCTCCTTGAGGATGGATGAACTTTATGTGCTTCCTATTATAATTTGCATAGTTCAGACTAATTAGTCCCATAGCACCCCATAAGTATGCCATTCTTCTTAGTCTGTTCTCATTGCTCAATATTTTCAGCAAACCTTGAGAATAACATTAAGGTGAGGGTGAACAGTATTGCGCAGCTATGACTCAGACATGCTGACATAGTTAATCTTTTGTTTTTCATCACATTCTCTTGGGTCAGACATAAATAAGGAGAAGCAGAATATATGCCTGCCATCTGGTTCTTGGTGCCGTTGCTTTTCATTATTGCAGAGTTACCATGGAACTGGCTGTGCTTTGAGAAAGTTAGAATAGCATATCTCTTAAGGAGGTAGAACCATTTAGTTAAAATGGCCTGTACACAATGACATGCTGATCCTGACAATGTTTTAATAATCACACCTTTGAAAGACAGATATTTTTGGCATACCCATCTGCCAATAAATGGGAGCTCTTTTCAGGGCAAACATTAAGTAGGGCTCCCATTACCCACCTCTTTGATCACGTGTTGAAATGGGTGCTCTGTCCCACTCAAATTTCCGTGGATGTTTAGAGCAAGAAGAATATCCAGTGTCCAGAACAAGAGAATGAGAGTCTGAAATATCAGTTCTTGTGAGTCTTTCCCAATTCTGTTTTCAAAATCCTGCCACCCCTCTCTCAGATCTAGTAATAGTGGTAGTGGGGAATGAAAACAAGTTCCTTACACAGAAGGAATAAGGGTGTCAGGACTTGTCCGAGAGGCAGGACTTGTGGGCTGTTGCAGTATCATCTGTCCTCGAGATCTTGCAACCTTGGGAAGGGATCTTATGTTTCCTTTGGTAGTCTCAGGAAGACTTACTTAAGCTGTTCCTGCTTCCAAGGACGTGAACAGAAAACTTTGACATGAATCAATGTCAACATTAACGATTTGAATGAACCTTCCCATAGCCATATGTTTGCATAAAGAAGGCACATTACTCTTTAATTTGCAATAAAGACTTGAGAATTTCCTTGTGAAAATGTCTGCATTTAGATCATGTCTACATGTATGGTGTTATTTTCTTCAGGTTGAAGTTCTACACGATTTCGAGGCAGCTAACAGTGATGAGCTTAATTTAAAACGAGGAGATATTGTACTAGTAATTCCTTCTGAGACCACGGCTGATCAGGTAAAAACATGTGATTCTTTCTTTTGTTGACACTTTTCTTTGTCTCAACTTTTTTCTCACTGATTATAATTAATGGGAATGTGTATTCAAAATGGCATTACTGTTAGAAAACACGAAAATCTTAATTTTGTCTTTGTACTTGGTTTCATTTGAGACTAAATGGCCCAGCTGGCTACAGCTGAAGTTCCAGATACATACTATTAGCAGGATTCAACCCCAACATATTTTCTAGGGCTTCTTTTATGCTATTTTGTAGTGGATTTTGTACAGGCACATATGCATACAAAGACTTAATATGGAAGATGACTTACAAATTGTACACTATGTTGCTGTATATCATCTTGTCTTAATATTGCAGTGGAATTGACTACATGGTCCCTAGATGTTCTGAGCTTTTACACGTGGATTTGGAGAAATAATACAAATTCACCCTCCGAGAGCACTGAGACTGCACACAAATTGTGCTGTCTACAGCCAAAATGTATGGAGGTGCTGCTATGTGTGCTGCTTGCCTCTAAAGCTAACTCTGCCCTCTGGAATCCTAAACCTGAATTATACAACGGTTTAATTTCATTTACGACATTTCATTTTGTTTTAGCAATGCATTTCAGGTGAATTTTTGAATTCTTTTATTCCATGTCTTAAATCGAGTTCCAGTGAAGTTAATTGATTTTTGGCCAGTGCTTTAAAAGAGAAGACCGTACTGTACACTGTTGGCACCAGCCGCTCCATGGGCATCTGCCAACGGTGGTGGTGAAAAGTCTGCTGTTGATTTAGGCGTTGAGAGATGGGGGGCTGGATTCTGCCTAGTGAGACAGCTAAAAGCACTGCTCTGAATGAAGAATACTTTTTAAAATAAGTCTAAATATTAACACCCTAAGCACTCAGGAGTGCTGGGGACTGTATTGGAAATTGTTTCAATGGTTGATGCGGTCCAAAGGTAGGTAATAACCAGTGTTCATCATGTCAGCTGAGCTTTCTTTTAATACAAGAGACAAGTAATTGCTTTTTGGTTTTGGTTTTTTTCTTTCAGAATAAAAGATTTTTTTTTTAACAGGGCACTTCGCTCTTTTTATGGGGAAAGTTTCTGTTATCCTTACTTAAATTATGCTGCATTGTATCTCATGGGCAGTTCAAGGAATTTCATTATCAGTATATGCAGAATAGGACACTGCTGAAAGGATAGCAAAATATGCTCTCTGTCTTCAGTCTGTTTTTCTTGGTGTGTTATGTATTAAATATGCTTAATCTTCACTTGGTGAATGAATGAAGTATATTCTTCTCTTGTGGTGTGCATTGAAATTGCATTAGCATTAATTGGAGTAAATTGTGTGCAATGATGGAGAAAATAAACCTTTATGTATTCACATTTCTGAAATCATTCTGGTCATATCTTTATTAGTACATATTTGCCCTTCATGTTTAACAACAGCATTAAGCTTAATCTTTTTGGTTTTTTTGCCAGGTACTTTGTTGATTTATATAGAGTCTTTTTAGCTTTGTTATTCTTTTTTCTCCTTCAAAATTGACCTAAAACCATAATTCGAATATAGCTGGTAACATCAGCCTGTGTTTCCCACTTGAAGCAAACCAGTCCCACCCAGGGGCTTCAATTTTCCCATTAGTCTGGAGTGGAAGTTATTATCCAGTAAAACTGTTAATTCCTTCGTACAGCCTACTCTGCCTGTGCTAGAAAGCTGTAGTTCCTCTTTCCTTTCTCTCAGATATTCCACATGCTTCAAAAACGTGGCCCCCAGTTACATGTACCCAGCCAATGCCATACTTAAGCTGTATCTGCTTTAATGGTGCATATTTGGGGGCAGAGAGTCAGTACACCACCACATGCCGCCACTGAGCAATCATGACGTGGTGGTGTACGTACGTAATTCAAATTACTTTATCTCCTTGTGGATTCTCCGTGCAATAATAATATGGCAGCATGAGAAATTCCCTGTTCATCATGGCTTTGCTCTGGCTCCTTTTCTGAAAAGGAAGAAAGCACAGAGTTACTGAGTTAGTGAGATGAGAATAGGATGATCATTTTTAAAAATACTGAATTGATCTTATTCCAGGTAGAATTGATCACACTTAAGAGAACCCAGTCCTTTTCAATAAGAAAACTTTCTTTTGATTGCTTGGACTGCTGGTGATTGGTATGCAATTTTGCATGGCTAGGTTCTGGTTTAGGTTTCCAGGGGTTTTTGGAAAAATGATTGCGTTATTACCTAACTTTGAGTTTCTAGATACAGTAATTCCAGAGACTGCAAGAACTATTATTTCTTCTGACTGCTTATACATGAATGAGAGAAAAGAACTCTCAGGGGGAAAAAATCAGATTGAAAACTATTTTTTCCCCCCATCTATGGTACTGTATAATGTTTCTGGCCCACTGCTATGCTTTTACTATGGAAGTGTCCCAATATTATTGTGGCAACTTTGAAAAAGTCTCAACAGCGATTTTCACAAATGCAGTTCTGGTTTAATAGTGGATGACCTGGAAGACTGATTATCCAGTTTTGAGTTCAGCTGGGGGTTAGATGGGCTAAAAGCCATACAATATGCTCACAGTCACTTGGTCTTACAAAATTGTGGTCTGGCAGAACAGAGAAAACGGTCTGTGCAAGATCAGAGGCTGCTTTTTAACCAAAGGACCAAATCTTTTAGCTGTGTGACTTTGAAAGCTCTTCAGGCCTGAAGCTCGTAGCAAGGAAGGGGGAAGACCCGAAGTTTAAGAGACTCTGTCTTTTTCCTTACAGGAGGCTGGCTGGTTGACAGGCATCAAGGAATCCGAGTGGCTTCAGTACAGAGATGCAAACAGTTATAAAGGACTTTTCCCAGAGAACTTCACACGCCATCTGGAGTAGTTCTCCGCTCAGGCAGGCAAATGTGGTATGAAGCTCGGTCAGTAGGTTTTTAACCTCTTTGAAACACAGGAGCCCACCTTTTTGTAGTTTAAGCTGTTAATGGTTTACAGACTGGTGCCAGACAAAGCTTGTTGAAACATATCAAAATGAGCATGAATGCAAACAGTTAAGCTAGCAATTTATGAAGCAGTACGTGAAAAAAAAAAATCAAATAAAAAAGAAATGTCCTTATTTGTTCACACGTATGTGGCAACAGGTTTGTTTGTGCTTTGTCAGAGCTATGGTGATCCTGTATTTGGTCCTTCCCCATGAAATCTGAAATTAGCCTCCTCAATACCAAAACCTTAACTTCTCTGCACTAAGTGTATTGTATTGAGTTGCACTGCAGAAGATTTAATTAGTTATCCTGTAGTAATGAGGTCAAACTATTATAAGTTTCATGTGTTTAAAAAAATAATTAACTGCTGCAACGTTTTTCAATGTTATTTTTGAACATGCATAATATATATACACACAAGAACTTACCTGTGTATATATGAGTGCATATGGATATATATGCATTTTCACGACTTCATCGTAGTTCTTTGACTGTGTAGTACCATCAGTACATGCATTGCTCTTTCACTGTCTGGCATTACAGGAAACGGTTTTGTTCCAAAGCAAAACTAGCTGCTCCATTGCCAAAACATGATACAGTATCTGTGTTTGTAATGTGAAATTTTCATTCTGAGATGATGAATAACATCATGTTCAAAGCTGCTAAACCTTTGAGAAGGCATGGCTCGGTCTCTTCTTCCAGCTGCAGTAGTTACAATGAGATAATCTGGAGGGGGAGCTGTTATGATGCTAATCTATACTTTTTTATTTAATTGGCTGAATAAATTTAAAAAAAGAAACAGAACTAATCTCTGAAGAAGAAATAAACACAATATATTTTCACTATATGTATTTATGCAGCATTCCTTCACAGATCCTTTTAAAATAAGATATATAATGTATCCTGTATCAAAAAGTCATCTGTAACTTATGTTTTCCAGTGCTGTGTCATTAAAAATAAACCTTTGATCCAAAGAAGCTGTTTCATCTGTGGTGCTTTCGAAGTTTTGTAACACTGAAGTTCGTATAGTTTATATGTTGTATTAGAATATCTAATCTTAATTTAATATCTCTTTTTCCAAAGAAACACAGCATAACAGGTGCGCCATCTAAATGCTTGCTCTCAACCCTAGTCATGGCTGGAGCTCCAAAAGGCCTGAACCCCAGCTCAGCGCATCCCCTCGCTGCTCCTCCTGTTCCAGGCTCTGACCGCCAGCTAGTATCTGTCCACACGCACCAAGGGAGCTTGTCTATGCTTGATCTTCACTCAGATGAAGATTGCTGCCTCTTAAGTCATTTCTCACTTGTGTGGAAAGAAAGTTCTCCATGAATCTGCTGTATTGTGTTTGCTGATGCACGGAAGCTGCAAATGTTTAGGAACATCTGTATTTTCCTAGCAATTCGGTTATTTTTCATGATATTTTGGTTGGGGGCTCTTTTTGTGTGCAAATAGTATCTGTTCCCACTCTATTTCTAATTTGTCAGATGTCAGTTGAAGAAACAGATTTTTTTGGTTACTCTGGAAGAGGAGGAAAGTTGTTTTCTTTCTGGTTTTCAGGATACAGTAACTTTCAAAAGCAAGTCTAATCATGTGTTTTGTGAAGAAGCTGAATTGCTCAACTGTGATAGCTGGGATTCTGTATTTGAAATGCCACAGTGAGCAATCAGAGTCTAAGGAGGTTGCAGGAAAGCTCTTTAGGTTTCTGTTCATTCCTTGAACAGGTTTGGCGGTCAGTAATGATCCAGGGCAAAGAATCTCACCAGGGAAACCACTTTCTTTTGGTTTTGGTGTGTTACAATAAATTCCAGACTCCAGTGCACCACATTGAGGTAGTCATAATAACCTATTACACCTCATTTATGGTGAGACTCTGGTGACTTCCAGGCCACCGTTTCCTGCTAAACTACATCTCAACACTTGCATTTCAGTAATAGCTGCTCTACAGATCACTGCAACAGACCAGCACTGGATGATGGAGCCTCAATTTCCCTGCGGACGCCATGTCACCACTTCTTTGACTGGGCCCTACAATCAGGTGAGACCATCATGCGTGACAGCCGTAACTCTAAGGAAGCAGAGGACGCTATAATTAGCCCGAAGTATTTCTTTACCCAGTGGTGATCGTGTGCAGTTACCATTATGCCCTCTTGGTGCTAAAAGTACCCCAGTTAAAGTCAACACCCTTGGTCCTGATTCGTGTAATGTCCCTGGTACGGGTCAATGTGGCAAATCCACTGATAAGGGGTTTACAGCACACGTGAGCTGTAGATAGGAGAGGTCTCTGGCCTACAGCAAAGAGCTTTCATGGTTTCTTCTGACATGGTCTTCAGAAATACTTCTTGACTCTACTCCTCATTTCTTTCCACCTCAGTATAAAGAAAAGTATGATTTCAAAAACCATCAAATGTCCACATCTTGCTGTCAGTAAGAAGACGTACTGATAAGGTCCCAAAAGCCATGCTATTACACATGATGCCTGTGTCATTTAGGTGCTGCAGGTTACTGTGGTTGTGGCACACCATCCTGACATTAAGCACGTCTTCCTGTCTCACACGCACACCCCAGAGCCACAAAGCAAATAGATGTCTTGCAGGAAGGATGAGGAAAATTATTAATAGTTATATCCTTAAAATTCCTTGCAAAATTCCATATGCTAACATGATAGATGTTAAAGGAAGGAAATTGATGCGTTAGCCAGAATGATAATTCTCCTAATTTTCCCAATTTTCCCTTCTAACAGAACGAGTTAATGAATAGAAATGTATTTATCATTTTGGGTTAACAACTGTTTCTTGTATTCAATTTCTTCTTACTCTAGTTTCGTTAGACAATCAGACTTGTTTCTCAGACACTTTTATGTCTGCAGCTCCTGAGGTGAATAGTATAAAATAAGTGTATTTCTCTGATCTATAGAAGCTTATTCCAGGGCAAGCAAGGGAAATTCTTTCCAGTATGTACTGCTGTTACATACCAGTGATGCCGTCTCCCCTGGAGTTACGTTAGCCCAGAATTATTTCTCCCTTTTCTTGAATTTTTCTGATTAACACACCACATTGGACTGGGCAAATTACCAAATTTCATGCTTTTGGAGTGATTGTAAAACAATAACCCATTGTATATTGGTTTCTCTAAAGACTTATTTATGCCTTAGACAGTGCACACTACTAACCTTGTGCAGCAGCTATAATTTCTAATTCTGCATAAAATAAACCCTTGAAAGATTTAGGGGCCAATCTCTTGATCCCGCAGGCTGATTATTCATGGTGTGGCCTTGGAACTAAGACAAAATAACTGAAGATGGAGGAACATCTCATGTGAGTCAACAAATAAATTGTGTATTTGCAGCTCATCTATCTGGTTTACAACCTTTCATGAGTAATGAAAAATGCGTAAGCGGAATGGCACTTGTGTCCCCTTTTCTCCTGCTCCTTCTCTTCACACCTTGCTCCACCTCTTGCAGACCTCGCAGCTGGGTGCATCTGTCCCTGCCACAAAAAGAGGGAAGGGAGGCTGGGGGGTACGGTCCTACTCAAATCGCGTGGCATTTGATTCCAGGATGTTCTGGTTACTGGTGCCCTAATGCCAGAAAGACATGAAATAAATCATAGTCTCATTAAGTTCATGCTCCGAAACACCACAGTTTGTTGCTTGAAGGACAAACTCAGATTTTATTGTTAGTTTTTAAAACAGATTTAAAAGATTTGTCTTTTTGTATTTAAAACACTAAGGTGACAGTTGATGAAACACTGCCTGATAAGCCAATCCCCAGCTACAGAAAGTAATTAGTTCAATTAATTAGGCAAGGTCGCATTTCTGAAAGCAGCTCAAAAGAGCGTGAAGGTGTTTTTCCAGCCAGCTGTAATCAGCAGTGTCACTGTTGGCGCTGATGTGCTCTCTGGTGGTGAGACGTTTGGTGCAGACGAGGGGAGCGCAAGGGACTTGCAAAAGAGTCAGTGATGCTACATGACAGCCACTTTGCTTCTCTTTTAAACTCCAGCTCTTTCTGGGGTAAAGAAACCCTGTTTGATTAGGAAGATGAATTGTAGAAAGCGGCAGGTAATCGGTGCAGGTTCAGAATTAGGGAATATGGAGTGGGCTGTGTTTTTGGACTCAACATCTCTAGATGTATAGATGATGTATGATGAGATAGTCACTTTTCAAAGATTCCTCTCTTAGGTCTTCACCCGTGTGAGTTCAGCTCTGATGCTATCTTTGTGTGTACCATGTCTCCGCCAGCATTTCAAACACGTCTGTGTTTCTCTTGTGTGGATGTCTTCACTCTGACTTGTTTAATCAGCACAAAAGCATCGTATGAGGAAAACTGCAGCACTTTCCAAATGGCGTCTCCTGTAACCGACAGGAAGACCTCGTAATTAATGTTAATTTGGCAAAGCTGAAATCACCCCAAAGGGAATTGTGCTGCATATTCAGATGCTTAATAGCAGTTAAAGGAAACTTTAGTGAAAGAAAATACCCAGACAGCAGAAGTACCACTCTGTGCATCTACAGGACTTCTGTCCCGCCACAGATACCAAATGCAATGCAGAGAATAACGAAGTAGCCACCAGAAATAAGAGTCTTCAGGAGACAGAGGATCCACATCTGCTGAAGAGGGTCAACAAACGCAAAAGTCCTATACGTCCTCAACCTGGCTTCAGAGAAGAAAACAGGCTGGGGTCTCTTTTGGTGCTCGCAGAGCATAGGCTTTGGTGCAAGCCAGGCTAACCCCAGGTCACTAATAGTGCCTCTATATTGGCCTAGACAGACTGCTTGTAGTACAAGTTATAATTGGACCAAGAACATCAAAACACTGGAAAGGTAAGTAGTTATATATGTAAATTATTACATTTCCAAGGTACATGCTGCAAAGGAAAAGGTGAATGTACTCCAGGCTTCCTATACTTCGTTTATTTCAGGTAATTATTCATAAGAAAGCCAAATTGCCTATATAAATTTTAAAATCTAAACACATTGAGCTGCAATGGAAGGAAGAATCTGGCTGTGTCAGTGAAATCTTGAGGAATAACCTGTGCAGGTTAAGACAAAATTGCCAAATGAGAAGGTCATACAAACGTCTCTCAGTGCCTAAAACCTGAGAGACTCCATACCTGGCACACTGCTGTGGCTCCCGAGGTCTTGTAGAGATATAAATGAAAGTGGAAATTGTCCATAGTCATTGGCAGGGATTAAAAACATTGTATTTTAAGGCTATAAGATGTTTTACAGGACAGGCTGTATAAATGCTGAGGATCTTTAGGTATCTCCTAGCCCAAGAAAGAAAATCACACTGTTGTCCACCTAAAAAGTACTCATGAAAATAAAAGTCACCAATGCACAACTGTTTTGCTTAAAAAATTCAGAGTATTATAGTAATTCTCAGTGTCCACCCATGCCTGTGGATGCTGTAAAGCATCCACACGGCTGCTCAAAAAGGGCTTCTGAGGGTTTTACTGCCTTATGTCCAGCAGAGGGTGGTAGACGCTAGAATTTACATTTGCCAAATTAGAGCTGTCATTTGGCTCAGTCTTCAGCTGTGAGTTTGTCGCTTTAATATTTCTCATTATCTGGCATTGGCTCATACCTGCAGACTCACAGGGAAAATTCAGTGCAATAACAGAAGCAAAAACAAGTTTTATGTATGCGGTAACTGGCTACTTCAACCTGCAGGCAAATGAAGATAGAAAAGTGCATTAAGCCATTGCAGCAATCATAGAATCATAGAATGTGTTGGGTTGGAAGGGACCTTTAAAGGTCATCTAGTCCAACCCCCCTATGCAATGTATCCTTGCATCTCATCCATACTAAAACTTGTGCTGTTTAGCAAACCAGAGTGGCTACTCATGGAAAACCTGCATCAAGTAACAAATTGCTCAGCTGATTCAATTCAAAGACAGGCTGAGAGAGTTGGGGTTGTTCAGCCTGGAGAAGAGAAGGGGGCCTACAGGACTGTAATGATAGGACATGTGTTAACGGCCTCAAACTGAAAGAGGGTAGATTTAGATTGGATATCAGGAAGAAATTCTTTACTGTGAGGGTGGTGAGGCACTGGAACAGGTTGCCCAGGGAAGTTGTGGATGCCCCATCCCTGGAAGTGTTCAAGGCCAGGCTGGATGGGGCTTTGAGCAACCTGGTCTAGTGGGAGGTGTCCCTGCCCGTGGCAGGGGGGTTGGAACTAGATGGTCTTTAAGGTCCCTTCCAACCTGAACTATTCTGTGATTCTGTGAAAGAAACATTGTTGGGTTAAGAAGATAAAAAAATTTTATATGCTACCTCTGCTTAAAATAACTTTATAGTCTACCTGTGTTTGAATAAATAGCTAAATTATTAACTAGGGGAAAAAATTTTGAAACAAACAAACAAAAAGGCTTCATTTTCTAGCTCCTTGACACTACTTTGACCTTATAAATCCAGTTTCTCTTGTAATTTTCTTACACGTCTCCTCCCTTTTGCCTCTCTCTGTTCACCTACCCGTGGTTTGCCCTGGTTACACTGAGATGACTGCAACCCTGCTCGACTTGTGGTTCTTAGCTGTTAGCAGAGTGCTGTAGTATTTGACTTCCAGCCAAAACAGCACTGATAAATGGATGTTTGGAGTCTTTTAACGTTGGAGTGCTCAAAACCAGCAAGCCAGTCCCTTGCAGAGAAGTCAGTCCTCAGTTGCCTGACACTGGCTCTTGAGGCTACAAAAATACAGCCCCAAACCACCTCTCCCCTAAATGGAGTCCTTGAAACAGTAAAGGAGGTAGAGATTGGAGACACGTAAGGGTAACACCAGTAGGTAAAATATTCCGTATTTTCCTGTACTGCCTGCTCGGATTAGGTCTGCAAAACAGCATACAGACTCATAGTATTCCTACATTTTGTTTCTGCCCTTTTCTGAGAGGTCTGGGGGGAAAAAAATGAATTTCCAAGAAATGTAAGGTGAGGGTTTCTAGATAGATCTGATCAATGCAGGGTCTGTGGCCAAATGGAGTTGCCTATCCCATGATCGCTTGCCCCACTCCATGTTTTTCCTGCAATAAGGAAGAGCCCACACACGGTTCTCATCGTTCTCATAAGGTTTCCTCTATGAGATGTAGGTGAGTTAAAGCTGGGAATGGATGTCAGTAGGAGGCAATGCAGAAATCCGGTAGTGCAGTGTTCGGGCTCAGAAGTGAATTCAACATTGCAGTCTCTTTGTGTGCTTCTTGCCTGCCTTTCAAGGAAATGCAATGCACAGTCTTTTTGCTTTGAAAACTCTCTGATGGGTCGCAACCCATTTTCCACCCAGAGACACTTGCCCACTGAGAATATGTAGAGTGGGAAGCTAGTGAAATGTAAGCCTGGCTCCAATCCAATTGCTGCTTACAGTCAAGGAAGAAAGCTCTTTTTGATGGGAATTGTAAAATGGGGAGCAAAGCAGTAGCTTAATATCTTTGACTGTCTAGTATTCACTGGATGTGCCGGGCAAGGAAAATCCTGTATCAAACAAAAGATATTTTCATAGAATCATAGGATGATAGAATGGTTAGTGTTGGAAGGGACCTTAAAGGTCACCTAGTTCCAACCCCCCTGCCATGGGCAGGGACACCACCCACTAGACCAGGCTGCTCAAAGCCCCATCCAGCCTGGCCTTGAACACTTCCAGGGACGGGGCATCCACAGCTTCCCTGGGCAACCTGTTCCAGTGCCTCATCACCCTCACAGTAAAGAATTTGTTCCTATTATCTAATCAACATCTACCCTTTTCAGTTTCAAACTGTTACCCCTCATTCTACCACTACAGTCCCTGATAAAGAGTCCCTCCCCATCTTACTTGTAGGCCCCTTTTAAGAACTGGAAGGCTGCTATAAGGTCCCCCTGGAGCCTTCTCTTCTCCAGGCTGAACGATACCAGCTCCCTCAGCCTGTCTTCATAGGAGAGATGCTTCGGCCCTCTGATCATTTTCGTGGCCCTCCTCTGGACTCGCTCCAACAAGTCCTTCTTATGCTGGGTGCCCCAGAGGTGGACACAGTACTCCAGGTGAGATCTCCTGAAAGCAGAGTACAGGGGGGGAGAATCTCCTCCCTTGACCTCCTGGCCATGCTTTTGATGCAGCCCAGGATGTGAATGGCTTTCAGGGCTGCAAGCATATTGCCTCACATATTGTGAGGTTGTGTTCCTGTTCTCTTGATTGATGGTTCCTCCTCTCCTCTCTCCCCTTCCCGTCCTCCCCATCACCTCCACTTCCCTTCACCTTTGCCTTCTCCTTCCCTTCCATTCCCCCGCCTTCTCCTTCCCTTCCACTCCCTTCCCCTTCCCTTCTTCTTCCCTCCCAACCTCCCCGGTTTTCTCTCATTTTCCCAGCTATTGCAGCTGCGCACTGAGACTGGACCAAAATGTTTTACAGCTTCTCCTGAGTGCAGTGACACCCTGCCCCACCGCTCCTGCGCTCTGTGCACGCACACACGCCCCCCCACCCCTGGCCTCCATGAGAAAGCCATGCCTCTGCTGCCAAAGATCTGACATAAAAGAGAACTTCAACTGTTTCCTGTATATAAAGGTTAGCACACTTTGATTTTGCTTTAATCATACGTCTTGCTTTAGCTGGGTGAAGAATCAACTTCATCAAACTGAAATAAAAAGTTCAGCAAACGCGTTGCTTTTCGATAGCTAAACCAGAGAAAAATGGAAGAAGCTTTGGTCCCACCACAGCGTCTGGAGCGGCTTTTCAAGCGAAGGGCTAATGATGTACCCAATAGCTACAAAGGTGAGGAGAAGTGGCACAGGTAAAACTGTCAAATTCATGAGCTAAGTGACTCTCAAGCAAGGAGTTACCAACTGCACACAGTAGCAAGTGGTCCCCAAATCCCTCATGCTCTGGGTACCATGCCAAAGTAAGTAGACTATTCACATCATCTGCACTTATTCAAGTAATTAAACTGGGTTCCTTAACTGTGAATACAACACCAACAATGGCAAATTCACGAAAATTGCAAAACTACCATTCCTGGTTCTGCTGGGGCATATAGAGTTTTGACAGACACGTGAGAACACAATTTGTCCCGAATCCTCGAGCATTTTAGCTCAGAATCAAAAAAGAAAAAACAGGGTGAAAACGTGAGGTTGACGTTAAGCAGGGTGACAATTTTCCGCACGTCACTCAGGTTTGCTTAGTTGACTAAACTGCAATTTCAAGGGATGCATTTAGATACTGAAGTACAAAATCAACTGTCCATCTTTCTTGTCACAGAACAAACACCATTCTTCTGGATCATAAGCTGCCCTTCTGAAAATGCCCAGATCCAGATCTTCCATAGCATGCGTCATGAGTATACATGTACCCACAACATTGCCCAGTCGCAGTTTTAAGCTACTTTCGAATATTCCTCTCTCTGCTGTAAACACTGTACCTGCCTGAAAGGGATCCATTGCCTAGTTAATAGCGGAATCATTTTCAAAAGTCACAGGAATTGATGGAGGAACAAAAAAAAATTAAGTCGTGTGTGGTGCATCCCGTGCTGTCACCCCAAAGGACAAGGATGCTCACAGGCAGCACAGGCTCCCGTCTGGCCCAGGGCTACTTTAGGGCTTCCAAGAGGCTACAAGATCTGATCTACTTATGAAGCCAAGGCTGGCTCCTGGGGACGAACTGCACGTGCAGCCGCAGCCGCGGCCATGGTCCTGCAGCAGGCTCCATCTGGCCGGGAAACACAGGAGACTCCCGGGTTTTCCTGGGTTTCCCGCATTCTGGTGAAAATGATGAGTTGACCATAAAGCATGGAGGGCCAAGGAGTCTTGAGGTGAGGCCTGGGCTGCTTTGATCCCTGCACCTGGCCAGTGGAAAAAGATGGTTATGGCAATGACTGAGCCCCCGGCTGCCAGAGCAGAGGCTGGGACTGGCAGGAGGAGGGCGGTGGGTTGGACACCAAAAATGGACAAGGAGAGGGAGAGGAGGCTGAGCAGGTTGGCAAGGAGAAAGAGCCAGCTTTGGAGATGGGCAGCCATTGGAGATCATCTGGGGCTCTCCCTCCCTCTGCCAACAGCCCCTCAAAGAGCTTGTGTCCTTTTTCCGTGGTTGGAGAAGCTCAAGTGTTTGCGCCGGCTCCTCCACGGGCCCGTGCAGCACCTGGAAGTGCTACCATCCTGCTGGTGTCACTTTTTAGAAAACCCAGCTCCCCAGCCTGATGGCAGGCACTTCTTTCTCTTTTTACATGCAATTTTTATCCTTGGAACACTGAGGTCCACTAAGCCAGATGGAGTACATGGTGCCTGCTACTGAAAATGGAAAAGCAGGGTTGAATAGATGGGTTTGTTCCCCTGCAAGTGTCAAATACGTTCAAGCAGTTGAAACAAAAGGTGTTTTCTGATTCTATGCTGAGCAGCCTTCAGAAAAAGGTTCATTCTGGTATGTTTTGGACAGATGAACGGTGCTCAAACTAAGAGGTAAGAGGATGGAAGTCGCTGGGGTCTCTGCACGCTGAACCCTCATACAGATTTACACCAAAAGGCACCTATGGGCCATTTTGATTTGGGTTTGAGCCCAGTGACAGCTGGGATTGTCACCTGCATCCCCAGCAGTGATGTGCTAGCCTCTCACTTTCCCTCTAAATTCCATGTCTTCTTCCTGAATCTTGCTTCACACAACTGCAGTCCAAGGCACAATCGCTTTGCATCAGTCCTAGGAGAGGGAGGGGGGATGAAGCGCAGTCGGGGAATGAGCAGGCTCCCCAGGGACACAGCCCACGTGAAATTTTTCCAGAATCCTCGAAAACAAATTCTTGACGCTGCCCCTCTCTCTCCGTCCCGCCGCTCCCCCACAGGCTG
>VYZM01016294.1:733303-746878 GCA_013398915.1 Dromas ardeola | reverse complement strand
GGTTGAGGCGCCGGGAGTTCCAGCGCCGGGCGCTGCGGGGGTTCCCGGGAGCCGGGGAGCTGCCGGGTGCTCGCACCGTGAGTCCCGGCGCCGGGAGGCTGCGGGGTGTCCCGGAGCGGGGAGCTGCCGGGGGTCTCGCACTGTGGCACCCGGCTTCGGGGAGCTGCCGGGGGTCCCGGGGAGCTGCCGGGTCTCCCGGGACCGGAGTGGTGCCGGGCGTTCCAGGACCGGGCGATGGGTCCCTCCAGCCCCCCGGAGCGGTCGGGATGGGGGCGATGCAGCGATACTGGCTGAGCGCTTTGGACCCGGGGGGCGGCCCCGGACCCGCTCCCCCCCGCACCCCCCGGCGCGGTGCCGTGCCCCGGAGCCGAGCGGCCGCTCCTCGGGGTGCCCTCGGCCCGCTCCCCACCGGCTGGGGGTTGCACAAGTTCCTCCCGTCCCGGATTTGTGGATTTAACAAACTTTGGACTCTCTGGCCCGGGTTTATCAGAGATTTTTGGGAACACGAAGAACTTTTGCTTTCAATCCCCTGCAGCACACGGGTGGCTTAAAGGTGACTTTCAGCACGGCAGCTCCTTTCCCTCTCAGTTTCTTCATCCCCTCTGTAAACCCAGATGTGGGCTGGTGTCCTTGGAGTTTCGTCCGGAGTTTGTTGCTCCCGCGCTGCCCGGCTGCTCGGCGCTTTTCTGGTTGGGTGGCACTTCAGGTTGTCTTCCTGCCCAAGGTGTCTCCTGGACTATAAATTATAACCTTGCTTTATATCGCAACCCTGCTTTTAAGTATAATTAAAGTCACAGGGTGCTGCGTAAACAAATTTTCCGTGGGGAAGGGGGAGGCTGAATCAGGGACACTGTCTCCTGCACTGGTGTCTGTGACCTCCTGTGGGTCACGTCCCACCCTCCATCCTCTACCTGCTGTGCTCCACTCTGGCCCCACCAGGGAGAAAATCACTTCTTCAAATGCCTCCATCCCAGGGCTGGGTGAATGTGATTGTGCAACCCAAAGGGCTTTTCGGTGTTTATCCCTGTTCAGGGAGTATCTTGATTGAGCTTCCCACTCTCCCGGTTTGCATCAGCCTAACGTCAGCTCACGGTTCGGGGTTTTGCTGCGTTCCTGCCTGCTAGAGCATCTGCTCCCCCCTTCTGGCATCCCGGTTTTCCCGAGCTTGTCCCCACGATGCCGGTGGCGTTTGGCCCATGGGCGCGACATGGCCCCACCGGAGCATCCATCCCTCCCTTCCCCCTGAGCCCTTCCCCAGGGCAGCCCGGCACAGGCTGGAGAGCCAGGGAAATATTTCTGTGGTTGCATCAGGGTGTTCCTGGCTCCCGCCTTTCCCGCGGATACTGGGAGCTCGTGCACTGCTGGGGCTTCCCCAGCTGCTCGCAACGCCCTGCCTTCAGCTCTCCAGCCCCCCCGAGCTCCTCGGGCCTTTCCCACGGGAGCTTAACCAGGACCAAACCCCGAGGAACCGCTTTTTCTGCTTGTGTGCGCTCGTGGGTGACGTCTGCTGTGTTGTGCTTGGGGTTCATGGTGTCCCAAGCACCGTGGGGTCCTGGGTGTCCCCAGCTTCCCCTGCTGCATCCTCTGCTCACGGAGCTGCTGGGGACAACACCGTCCCCGGCGAGATGTGCTCTCCCAGGGGGGCTTAACCTGCTGGAAAACCCCGCCAAGGGGGTATCGCCCTGCTCTGAGGCTGTCACCCTGCTCTGGGGAGGTGTTTGGGTGGAGGCAAGTGTGGAGCCCAACATGGCAAGGGAGGAGGAGAGGTGATGGTCACAGAGTGACCCATCTGGGTGCAAGGCAGGCTCAGCCCTGCGTTGGTGGCTGGTGACCTCTTTTCCTCCGAGATGCAATCCCAGAGTCTCCTGACACATTCCTGGCCGTGAAGGCCATCGCTGGGGTTTGCACACACAGGTGTCTGCCCCATGTCCAAGCTGTCCCCGCGCGTTCCTGTGCCCAACCCGTGCACCAAGACACCCTTAAACCCTTCTGGGTCACAGCAGAGTGACATTTCCCTTGGGAAATCATTTGCGTCAACTTCTGTTTAAGTGAAGCAAACAATTAAGCAAAAGGAAAAGCTTTTACACCCCCAAATGCCTGCTCATTCCTCCCCGCCGGTCTTTGTTGCCGCGCTGTGCCGGGGCGAGCCGGGACAGGCCCCGGCCAAGGGCGCTGCGAGGTCTGTGCGGTGCCGGTGCCCCAGCAGTGCCTCCACTGCCGTCCCAGGGTGGTGACAAGCCGGTTCCTATCCCGCTAACAAGATTTATATCAGTTTTTCCTTGTGCAGAGCTCAATGCTGTAAGTTTTGGGAGGGCTTGCACGTCCCCAGGGGTCTCAGCTGCAGTGCGGGAGGCAGAGAGGATTCATCCTGGGCTGGAATTGGAGCTCTCCTGGATTCCTGTCATCTGGGGCATGCTGGCGGGATGTTGTCCTCACAGCCCTGGGCTCGGTCCTTACAGAGCTGAATCCGGCCACAACCATCTGAGAACAATGTTCCTAAAGGCAGGAGCTCAGCGGCTGAAGCCTGTGTCCCCAGTGGGGATGGGTGATGTCCCCAGGGGGGGAGCAGGCACGGCCTCTCCAGCTGGATCTGCCCTCCTGGAGGACACCAGCACTGATTCAGCTGCATTTTACAGAAATGGGGTGGTTTGGGTGAGATAGTGGGAGACTTTGCTGTGGTAGGAAGGGAAGGAATGGGCTTGGAAATGCCCTGATGGGCTTTAGTGCTGCCCTCGGTGGTGTCCAGCTCCCAAAAAGCTCTCCTTTGCCATGTCTCATTAGCTACAAGTGATCTTAAACCTGCTTGAAATACTTATGGCTGTTAATGCAGCAGGGTGGGCGCTGGGCTTACCCCCACCTGGCAATGAATGCATTGGGAGAGCTGGGTGCTGCTGCAGGAGCATCTCCTGGGTGCCTCTCCCTGCCCCAGTGCCATTTGGAGGGGCCTTGCAGGTGGCACTGGGATTTGCGGAAGAAGGGGAATGGAAAAGGAGATCAGGAGGTGGCCAAACCCCTTGCAATCATACCTCTTTTTAACTGTTAAGGACCGTATTTGTAGAGTAATTCCTGTTGCAAGGACCTCTGGAAGTCTCTGGTCCAACCTGCTCAATTAACTTTGAGGATAAATCAAGCTTTGCAAAGCCTCTGCTGGGTGAGGTTCAAAGCTTTCCAAGGATGGAGATCCCACCAGCTCCCCAGGCCCATGTGTCACCACCCTACACAAAGAATTACTCTCTTTATACCCAATAAGGATTTCTCCCCTTCCAACTTGTTGCTTCTCATCTCTTTGCCGTGCATCTCCACATGTCTCTAACTGCCTGGGTCCCTTCGGGGCCATGAGTAGCTCCTTCAGCTTCAAGCTCTTCCCCGTTTGGCTGGATGATGTTGGCAGGCATGCGGTTGTTTGAAAGCGGAGCCATTGACACACGCAGTGTAGTGACAATGGCATTGCAAGATGCAAAACATGTTCACGTTGCTTCTGGCTTGCTCCACCAGCCAGGGCTTCCTCTGCCTCAATTAACAGGGGAGAAGAAAACCACCTCATTTTTGTTGAGGTACAAATTCAAGTTGCCTTAAAAAAAATCTCAAGTTTCCTCTGAAACCTCGGCACAAAACTGCAAATCAATTGGGGAAAATTAAAATCGATCCTTGTGGAAATAAGAACCTCCTGTGCATGTTCTTGGCAGAAGTTAGATGTCCCAAAAAAGTCAAGGCTGATAGCTGTAAACTTGCACGGGGAGGGAATGAGCGTGTCTGGAGCTGCTTGGCGTGGTCTCCTGGGCTTCAGGTGGGTGGGCTTTGTAGCCACAGTTGGTGGCAACCTGGACGATCTCCTCTGCGGTGGAGCTGGGACCTTTCAGTATGGGCAGATATCTTCTGGCTGGTCAGGAGCCGATGGGCACACTTGCTCGTCTAGGTACCCAGGAGGGATCAGCCCTTGGTAAAGTCCTGCTACACGCCTCTTGGGTGTCCACTGGGTTTTCCAGCGTCCCCATCGCTGTGGCCACAGGGCTGTGGCCTCACCGGTGCTGTATGCAGGAGAAAACCCAACTCTCTTGGGCCTCTCCCATCCCTAGGGGTTGCATTGCGGAGCCCTCGCTGAGCTGACTGACTTGGAGGAGGAGAACAAATACTCTTCCATTTTTTAAAAAAAAAAAAAAAAAAAAAAGAAGACATTTTTTAATTTTTCTCCTTAGAATACCTTAGGTGGAAGGTGGCCTCTGGAGGTCACTGGGTCCAACCTCTGCTCAGAGCGGGGCCGGCTTTCAAGTTAGCCCCAACATGAGAAGGTTTTCCTTATTTTTCCTTCCATAAATCCCAAGATGATAAAGAACCTGGGGCATAGGGTGCTGCTCTGGCCATGTATCCCCAGAGCCTGGGATGGGGTCGTCACCCTCCCCGTCCTCTTGATGATTTGCGTGGCATGGTAATTTGGCATTTATTTCCAAAAAGCCCCACATCTGCTCTGGTGGGGAACAGAAGCGCTTCTTCAGCTGATGCTTGTTTATAGAGCGTGATCCTGTTATGGCGAGTGCCGGAGGGACCGGAGATGAGAATAAACTGAGTATTTTTACCCTGCAAAGTGCAGGCTGAGCTGGTGGACGCGGAGCTGAACCACCGGGGCTGAGGCATCGGGACTTCCAGGCAGGGTGATCTTGCTCAAGGTTTCCCTAAAATATGGGGAAATTGAAGCATCCTCCTTCCCTTTCCTAAGTTCCAGTGGATTCGAGGAGTGGGTTTTAAAAGCCAAATGCAGATCGTAGCGAGCAACCGCTTTGCATGGAGATGTTAAAGAAAGCACACAGCTATGTTGTAACGCAAAGGAAAAGGCAGACAGGGAGGGTGGGTTTCAACGAACTTGAGGGGAAACAAATTACAAAAATCACACTAGCGGCAGTAAAGTCGTTGAAATGACATTCCGGCATAGAAAGCAGAGCAACACTAATTAAATATTTAATGCTCGTGAGAGGCACTGGCACATCTCAAGGTACGAAGTGTGATAAAGATGTGAGTAGTTGTCATCATCTGCTGTGGCATCTGGTCCGCACAAACCTGTTTGCTCCCCCTTGTCCCCTTGTAGCCAGCCCTGGTCTGGCCTCGGGGGGGTCACCCTGGCCCCCGGGTCACACGTGGCCTCAGGGATGTCACCCCCGGCTCCTGGGTTGCGGATGTGGGCTCGTAGCACGGCTCGCCCTGCTCCTGTGAGCCAGGCACAGGGACTGCCGCTGGCTCCCTGCACCACCCGGCTCCTGGCCATGGTACAGGTTTTTGGGGGAAAGAAAACCAACCTCAGGGGAAAGGGAATTTATAGCAGAGACCCAATTTGTACCAAAACTGTGTGACTTGGGAGCTGCATGCCAGCGAGCGCAGCTTTTGGGGCATTCCCATCCCTACAGCTGTGAATCCCTGTGGGATGCTCATCATGCGGCTCATGGCCCAGATTGCCCGGCTCGTGTAGCCCTGGCACGTTATCCGTGCTTTTAGGATGGAAAAAGAGGAGTCACAGTGTCTCCAGCTGCCGGGATGAGAGGGCTGGAGGCAGCGCAGCCACCCCGGGGCTGGGCAGGGTGGCACGGCTGGCACCGTGTTTCCCTGTAAGTGCAGGACACTTCAGCTCCGTGCAAGGAAAAAAAGGGGCAAAAACTTGTAAAAGAGGAACATGGGTGTTCCCCGAGGTGAAGGGAGCCAGTGGGGCTGCCTTTCCCAGCTCGCCTTCGCTCCTGGGCTGCGCTTATTGCTGGGGAGGACTCCAGGCTGGGGCACGTGTTATACATCCCTTGGGAGGGATGGTTGGTTTGCTTGGAGATGGTTTTTAGGGGTTTTCTGACTCTTCCTGCTGCCGTCCCTGACTCCAAGCTGAGCACATTTGTATCCCGTGCTTCCCAGGAGCATCCCAGGGCTATCAGGGATGGTGTTCACCTCTCCGTACGGGGCTGTTCTTGCTGCCGGGGCGAAGCTGGAGCATCGGGTGGGGAAAGGCAGGGCGATGAGGCACAGCTCCCCCGGCTCCGCCGCAGCTGCTGAGCTCATTTTTAGCTCATTATTTCAGCTTGGGAGCTGATGGAAGGCAGTTTGCAAAGATGCGTTTAATGGGTGAAAATTCATTAAAATGTTTTCTGGGCTCTGTTGTTAGTGCCAGCATCCTACATCCCTTCCCTGAACTCCGGCTTTGCCAGGGAGCTTTGGATGAGCAAAGGATTTGTGGTGCGGGGCACGGCTGCACCAAGGCACAAAGGGATGCTGCCAGCACCAAAATGGGGGGCAACTGTGGGAAAACCTCATTTTTCTTTAAAAAGAAAAAAAAAAAAAAAAGCTAAACCAAAAAAATGCCACGCCAAACCCCCTCTTCTTTTTGCAGATCGGCAGCTTGGAGAACTACTACCACTTTCACCACAGCAAGACATTTAAGCGCTCGACGCTGAGCAGCCGGGGACCGCACAATTTCCTCCGCATGGACCCCAAGGTACGGGGCCGGGCAGCCCGGGGTTCCCCCAGCCTCTGTGGGAGCCGGTGGGATGGGGGTCCCCACTTTTTCCCCCCTCTCCAGAGGAGCCTGTTGGCTTGGGTCTGGGTCAAGCGTAAACCTGAGCATCTTGCGGTGACATGTTATCCCTGAAGCGCAGCCCTGTGCACGCATGGGGTGTACTCACTGGACACGGGTACGCCGATCGGTGATGAAAAATACTTAGAAGTGACTAAATGTTAACATCTGCCTGAAAGCCGGGAGGAAGAAAAGGGCGAAAAAAGCCTTCCAGGATAGAAAGGCTTGTTGCATGCTCGGGGTGTTGATCCAGTTGCCACAACACTTGCCGCCTCAATGGTTGCTATGTGTGAAATCCTTGGCAATAGCTCCGCATTGCTTTTTCCTAGAGCAAGCATCCGAAGGGATTTTCGGTGCAGCTGAATTGACAAGAGTAACGGGGATTGGGGGGGGAGAAGGCGAGGAGGGACAGGCGGGGCTCGGGGTGGCGGGGAAGGGCTGCGGCTCTGCCTCGACTTTCCTCCTCCCTCAGACCCCGCCGGTGCCCGAGCCCTGCGCCCGAGCCCTGCGCGATGCTGCTTCTGCAGAGCAGGGGAAGGGTTAATGTGTGGGCAGGGTCTGGTTTTGTCAGGAAAGGGGGAAATAAAGGCAGAAAAAGCCATTGCAGTGAAGATACCTGTGCTGCAGAGAGCTGCTGCTGCCTGCACTGATGCCCAGCCACCCTTGGGATGCTCCCGGCCACCCTCGGGGATGCTCTTTCCCGAGAGGTTTCCAACCCATTCAGCACAGCACATCCCATCCGAATCTCTCCAGACCCGCACAGCAATCCTGCTTCCCAGCCGGCTGCTGTTAAATATTTGTGGCGCGTTGCTGAGGGGGCACACGCGTGGCTGCGTTGCCGGTGGGGGAAACCCCAGCCAGAGGAGTTTTGGTGCCCGGGAAGTGTGCTGGGCTCTAATTAAAGCTGTTCACCCCCGGGGAGGATGCCTGGGGAGGCATCCCAGCAAATGATTAATTCAGCTGTGCAATTGAAATACCTCCATTTAAATGAGTCTAGTTATAATGCAAACCAAATCAATTGGCTTTTAGTCTTATTAACATTTACCTTACCTTGCTCTATGGACTGCAAGCTAGAGCAATTAGCTCCCGTTATCTTAATCCTTTTGTTATCACTTGGAGCTCAAGACCTCTTGGCATGTGATGTCTCTCCCCATCTCCCATGCACATTTGCAAATCGTTTTGGAGATGTCTTGGCATTTGGATGGCACTGGCTTAGCATGCGTGATGCAGGAAAACATCACCGTGAGGCACAAGGAAACAGGAGCTGGAATAGCCAAGATGGAAACAAATCTTGCAGAAATGCCGAAGAACCAGCAAATCCAATCATTTGCAGATGTTGGGTGGTTCGTGCCTTCCAGGGGCTATTGTTTCCAGCGCTGTTATGCCGTGGGGGTCGGTGGCACGAGGGCCAGGTCCCAGCAAGAGGGCCATGGCCAAGCCCTCTGTCCGGAGGACATGGGCGGTGGGGCGGGGGAGACCCAGCGAACACGGGGCAGCACCCAAGGATTCCAGTCCCCATGGGACCACGCTGCTGCCCAGCTCACCTCTTTCCCCAAGAGACCGCCGTGGCCAGCAGCTGCTCCGTTTTTAGGGCTGATGTGAGCCAAGCGACATGGCAGGTGATGGAAGGGGAGGCGGGATGCAGAGAGGGTTCACGCCGTGCTGTGCCACCCCTCCTACAGGCTCATCTTGCACCTCTCATCGCCATAAGCTTTCCCAGCTCGCTGGGATGCTCCTTGTGGTCCTCGCAGTGCTGGAGCCTTCAGCCTCGCGGCTCCAGCCTCTCAATCCTCATCAGGGGCTGTCACACCTCAGTCCCTGTGCCTCTGGCCACGCACCGTAGCAAAATCGACCCCACCTGAATTATTTCTGCTGTGCTTTATGGCAAACGTGTGCTGGAGCCGTCTTGTTTGTCCTGGATCTCCGCTTTTAATTCCCGCGCATCCACTGGAATAAGTCAAGCTATTGTTTTTCTGGAGCTGCAAAGGGAGTTGCATCCTCGCCTGTGCCGGTTGTCGTGTTTGGCGCTACCACCCTGGGAGGCTGCATCCGGGCATCACCCGCTGAAAATCTCCAAGTAAGGGGGGGATGTAAAAAGCTGCCCCTCTGTTCCCAGCAAGGGCGAAGGGTTGGGCTCGGTGATACCTGTGCCGCCTGCCAGAGTCCTTTGGTGCCACTCATGCTTGCCTCGTTATTGCTAATTAGGGTTTGCAGGAGTGGAGCTGGGACCTCCCAGGCTCAGGACTGTGTTGTAACAGTTTTGACTATTTCTAGTAGGAAAAAAGAGTTTGGGTTTGTTTTTTTTTTTTTTTTAATTTTCCAAGAAGCTTTTCCCCCTTCCCGGATGAGCGATGGAAGCCGATCGGAGTTTCACGAGCTGCGGCAGCCGTTGCAGGGATGCCCCGGGCTCCTTCCCGCTCACCCATTGTTTTCCCGCGCCAGCCGCATCGGTTTAGCAAAACCTCCTTGAAATCAGTGCCATTAAACTGCTGATTTCTCTGTGTCCACACAAGAGTCATCCCTCAGCTCCCAGCTGGCGGTGCTGGGGTCGATGAGGAGCGTGTTTAAGATGAAGATGTGCCTGCGAGGCACCGCATCTCCTGGCAAATCCCAGCAGAATCCCGCACCTTCCCGTGGTTTCTGCATCCGACAAAGCCGCAGGGAAAGGTCATAGCTATGGCTCGGGTGGCGAGACCCACAGAAATGCTGCCAAAGAGTGCTGCTTTAAGGAGAAAAGCCGTGTAATTGGGCTGTTTCCTCTATTTAATGTATTTTTATTTTTTAAATACACCATGATGTTGTATTTTTGCTTCCAACGTGTAAATCCATCGGTGTATAAGCAAAGCAGCCTGCTGTCGTGAGCCAAGGCAGCGTGGAAACTAATTTTTCTATGAAATATATATATTTTTTTTTTTTCCTTTTAACAGTATTTTTTTTTCTTTAAAATATAGATGTTTAAAAATCAAGCCCTAGGCTGGGAAGTGACGGGTTTCTGATGTGTGCAGCTCCATATCCACCTCCATGCGAGTCCGAAGGCTACAAACCATGCAAGAAGAACTCGGTTCAACCGCCAGTTTTCACATAAATGACCCCAACAAAAAACTTGCATTTTGGATTTCTATTCTTTTCGTTACGAAACTGTAATCGACAGAATCGAGACGTCCCCAGGAGCAGCTCTGCCGTTCCCGAAGGGCCCCGAGCCGTGGGGAAGAAGGTGCCCGGCGAGGAGGGATGTGCTGCGGAGCCCTCCCAGCTCTTCGGCTGCTGCCTCCCTTTACCCCCCCGCCATGAGCATGCCTACAGCTTTGCTCTATAAATTATTTTTACAACCTATTCTTAATAAGCCCGAATTTCATCTCCCTGCTGGGGGCAGGAGAGCCCTTTTTGTGGGCACTAAAGGGTCTGAGGGGAGGAAAAACACTTGCCAGGAATGGGATGTGGCTGGTCCCAGACCGGCACCGGAGGCAGCTCCTGCCGCAGCAGCGCAGGCGAACACCGGCATTTCCCAATCCCGGCCTTTTCCGGCTCATTTCCCGTTTGATCTCTTTACATGTCATGCCCCACTGAAAAGCAAACAAATGTCAGAGCGGTCAGCCCCAAGGCCACCTTGCCCGCAGCTGGTGCCAAAAACGCCTCTCTGGAGCCGGCCGCATCCCCTGAGACCTGCCGAGGCCGCGTGTGGCCGTCCCATATTTTTGGAAACCACGTGTTGTGCTTGGGTAAAGCCGCCCCATCTAATTATTTTATCAGGAGGAGAGGAGCTCGAAGGATGAGCAGCCCCAGGGTGGGGAAGTCTCGGGGCTGAGCTGCGGCTGCTGTCTCCTGGGTGGGGGGAAGGATCAGCCCCCACAGTAAGCCAAGCCTTCTCCAACACTTTGACTAAATGCTTAAATATGTGGTTTGTCTCCAGCAAGACTTCAGCGCGTGCTTCAGGGCTTCGTTAAGCCGGGGGGGGTTTAGGCACGCGCTTGGAGGCGATGTTATTTATGCTCAGGGGTTTTGCTGCACCAGGAGAGGAATCCGGTCCCTGGCTCAGAGACCATAAAGAACCGAGATTGCCCTGTCCATCTGTCCATCCATCTGTTATTCCCCCAAAATGAAGCTGCTATCCCCGCAGCAGCCCTGCCGAAGGAGTTGGGGGAGTTTGCCGGAGCGTGGGGTGGTGCTGGGATGGGTCCAGGCTGCGCTTCGCACCATGTCCTGCATCCCGCATCCTGTTTCAGCAGGCGATGCTGGACTCCGTGCCCGTGGGCGATGCTGGACTCCGTGCCCATGGGTGATGCCCGACTCCGTGCCCGTGGGCGATGCCCGGCTCTGTGCCCATGGGCGACGCTGACCCACGGCTCTGCTTGCAGGTGGACTGGCTGCAGCAGCAGGAGGTGAAGCGGCGGGTGAAGAGGCAGGTCCGAGGCGAGCCGCACGCCCTGCCCTTCAACGACCCGGTGTGGCCCAACATGTGGTACCTGGTGGGTATCTCCCCTCTGCCCCCACCCGCGAGGAACCCGCTGCTTTTCAGGGGGGTTAATTTATTTTTAATCAAACGCGTCATCAGTCTTTGCTCAGCCGGGCCAGTAATGAAACACCTTAATACCAGCAAATGTGCTTAGCAGCAGGATTTTAAAATTGCAAATTAATACACTGGAGAGTCTAGTTTGAAGCGTTTCACCATTATTAGCAGCCCCTCATTATGGTCTGCGCAGCGAAGGCTCGGGAGCAGCACCGCTGCCTTTTACCCATCCAAGAGCTGCAGCCACCTATTTGCAATATCATTTTTCTCCCGCCTGCTTCATCGATCTGTATTTGACAGGGAAATTCGTTGAAAATTAAGCGCAGAAAGGAAATGAGCGCTTCAAAACCAAGGAGCCCGCAATATTTGAAATGGAAGAGGAAAAGAATAATAGAGAGATAGCATTGCCTGGATTAACTGCTGCCGGATGGCGTTGATCGATGGAGGAAAGTTATAACAAATCCACGAGTTATATGGCAGGGGGTGGGATGTAAATATATTTTTGGGTTGATTAAACGGGCTCCCAGCCTGGCTGCTCGCTTAGATGGGCTGAAATGGGGTTGCGGCCCTTTTACAGCTGTGTTTTTTCCCCCCCCGTAGCACTGTGGGGATAAAAGCAGTCGCTGCAGGTCCGAGATGAATGTCCTGGCAGCCTGGCAGAGGGGCTACACCGGCAAAAATGTGGTGGTCACCATCCTCGATGACGGCATAGAGAGGAACCACCCCGACCTCCTGCAAAACTATGTGAGCTGGGGGCTGGGGATGGACGGGCAGGACGGCCAGGGAATTGATTTATGGAGAATTTCAGTGTATAAACACAGCTTAAGTCTGCGCGTTGGCAGATTAGAAGAAAACGTTGTGGGTTTGTTTTTTTTTTTTTAAAAAAAGCTCAAGATGTTTTTAAGAAGGAAATGAGGTTTTTAGACAAGAGGGTCTGGGGGAAACTCCCTTCGCAGCTGCCCGGGAAGCGGCCGCCTCCCTCCGGCTCATCAGCGCAGAGCCAAAAAACCCCATGGACCCGCTCGGCCCCAGCCCAAACCCCAAACGGCCGCGGCGCTGGTGGGGACATTGCTGGACCCAGCAGGATTTGGGGTCGGAGAACCTGTCTTTGGCGGCAGCAGGATGTTTACCCCTGGGCAGCCCTCTCTCAGTGAGGGCTGCAGCCCAAAACTATTTATCTTGAGGAGATAGTCAGAAACTAAGTGGAAAATGGCATTTCTCGGCTGCGGGTGAAGCAGGACCGCGCTGCTGCCGGGGCCGCTTTGTCCCGCGCTGTGCTGGTAAGTTGAATCTAATGGTGGCAACGTGTTTTCAGGACCCTTTTGCAAGCTACGATGTCAATGGGAACGACCATGACCCGACTCCGCGCTACGATGCCAGCAACGAGAACAAGTACGTGATGGGGATTGCCGGGGAGCCGGTGCCCGGGGTGCGCGGGGGTCCCTGGGGCTGGGCAAACCCCCCAGGGGTCTTCCAGGTCTGGGGCCTTTCCCCGTCCCCGAGGACGCTGCCTTGTGGGCTTTGCACAGAGTCGTTATATCTAACGCAAATCCAGCCTGTGGCACCCACGCTAATTGCTAACGAACCTTTAAGCCATCGAATGATGCACCGGGGGGTTCCTCGCCGTGGGCAGGGATGAAACCACGTGAGTCGAGCTGGGTGGCTTAGATATCAAAGCATGGACGCACTTTCTGGACTTCAATTAAAGCGGGACGGGCACACGGTGGCACATGTGGAAAGAAAACGGGAATGCAAAGAGCAAATTGCATTTAGGTGCAAAACGCAGAGAGCAAGTTGCATGGAGGTGCCAAAAGCAACGAGCAAATTGCACTTAGGTGCAAGACGCAAAGAGCAAATTGCATTGAGGTGCCAAAAGCAAAGAGCACGTTGCATCTAGGTGCAAAATGCAAAGAGCAAATTGCTTTTTGCGTTGGTTTCCTCCATCCCCCAGCTCTTGGGGGTGGGTTTTGGATAAGGATAAGTCCTTTGGAGAAGGACTCTCCGGCTCTTGGGGCACCTTCTTCCACCGCTTAGGCTTCGGGACCAGTTTCTGGGTGCTGGGTGGGGGGTGGCTGGAGGGATCCTTTCCCAGGGGACATCGGCTCACGGGGGATTTCTCCTTGCAGGCACGGCACTCGCTGCGCGGGGGAAGTGGCGGCGGCGGCCAACAACTCGTACTGCATCGTGGGCATTGCCTACAACGCGCGCATCGGAGGTGAGGCTGGCGCCTGCCTGCGCGCCCCCTGCCCCTCGCCGCCCCCCCGCAGGACCGCGGCCACCCTGGGCTCCTGGGGCGGGTGGTGGGATGCCGTTCTCCCGGATATTGCCAGGAGAGAATCTCCTCCTTGCTGCCCGGGCTTGGGGAAGGATGGGTGACACCGGGTGTAGGGGACCCTGGCTCCATGTATTTTGGGGTGGAAACCTTCTTCTTGGGCTGCATCCTTGCCATGAGGGTGCACGTGGATTGTGGATGTGGTGGTTTCACCCCAAAAGTCCACAGCTGCTTCCAGGGGGAGGTGGCCTTCTT
>VYZM01016294.1:704020-731009 GCA_013398915.1 Dromas ardeola | reverse complement strand
AACCTGCTCTGGGTGACCCTGCTCTGGCCGGGGGGTTGGACTGGGTGATCTCCAGAGGTCCCTTCCAACCCTACCATTCTGTGATTCTGTGATTTCGCAAGCGCAAAACCCCATCGTTTGGCTGGTTTTGCTTGCTGTGCCGCAGCCGAGCACGGCTCGGACACCAGGCTTGGCTTTTCACCCTTTCTCCTCATGTTTTCTTGTTAACATGAAAAAGAGAGGAAGTTTTTGGGAACTGTTCTGCTCCCTCATTTTATATTTCTAAGCTTGTTTTTGGCTGGTAAGGGACAGCGTCGAAAAGAGCTATTTGAGTTGACCGGCGTCCAAAGCGCAGCTGCAGCTGTAATGACATCTGCCTGCATTTGTTTGCTTTAAGGGAAAATACGTGTGGAAAGGGAAATGCATTTTTATAAACCGGACTCTCCCTGGTTGGCAAAATACGATGCTGACATTTCCGGCACCTCCTTTCCTAGGAGGGCTGTTTCGCCGTGCGGCGGGGGAATTCCGGCAGGGAAAGGTGATGGGGAGCGGTGGGAGTTGTGACCCTCATATTGCAGCGGTTTGATGCTGGGGTTGTGCGCCTCTCCCGGCGAGAGCTGGTGGGCTCTGCCTGCAAACTGCCAGCATTCCCAGCTGGAAGAGTGAGGTTATATCCCAGGAGGCAACGTTGTCCCACCATGGGTTGGGGTCCTGGCTCTGATTTTGGCCATGCAAACCACAGCCTGGGGCTTCTCCCCGTCCTGGGCACTGCTGGCATCACTTGGGCAGCGACAGGGTTTGGGGACAGTCATAGTCATCCCCACTCATGGGGAGATGCTTCATCCCACCGGCATGCCCAAAGCCGGGGGGCCGTGGGCATTCGGGAAACACCAGTATCTTCCAGGTGGAGAAATGAGCTAGTTAATTAATTAAAAGGTGTGGGGGGGGACTTTTTAGCAGGGGGATTTTGCTGCTTGGGAGCGCAGCACCGCTCCCACCACCCAGTCCCTGCTGATGGAGGGGAAGAAAATTTTAACTCCCCCCTCTCTCCATCACTTGCCATGAAGCCAACAACACAGAAAACTTTTCCAAAATAGCTCCCTGGCTTCCCGCTGCCGGGCTCATTAGCGCGTGGGGCCGTGGGTTGAAGCTATTCCAGGCTGAGCCGTGCGGTTTCTGCCGCCGTTAACAAAGCCCTTTGATTGCAATCCTCGCACTTTCATCCAAGCCATTAAGCCCTAATGTCTGATGTTTTTGTGCTTTTAGGCATTCGTATGTTAGATGGCGATGTAACAGATGTTGTTGAAGCGAAGTCGCTTGGCATCAGACCCGATTACATTGACATTTACAGCGCGAGCTGGGGGCCAGATGATGATGGGAAGACAGTTGATGGACCTGGTCTATTGGCCAAACAGGCTTTTGAGCATGGCATTAAAAAGGTGTGGATCCCGCAGCACCCAGACGCGTTCGCCCTCCTCCTCCTGCCCCATGGGGAACGCGTGCTGGGGCCACAGCCGGCCGGGGGTCCGGCATGGGGACGGGTGGCTCGGCCCCCCGAGGCGATGCCAACGCTAGGGCTGGGGCGGGGGGAGGCGAATCATCTCTAATTTTTCCTAGTTTTCCCCGGCGTCCCTAAGAGCTCCTCCGGTGGATTTTGCGGCGGCGGGCGGTGACGGCGGGAGGTACCCGGCGATGGCAGTGGGACCCCTCGGCACGGCCGGCCCCGGCGGGAGCATGCGGCAGCGCCGGCCGCCGGGCAGAGCCCCGGTAGAGCAGGCAGGCCCCAGGTTGAGTTGCGAAGCTCTGCCGGGATGAGAAACCCAAAGTGGTTCTGGGGGGGGGTGGCTTTGCACCTCAAAATGTCCCCATCTGGGAGCCGGCACGGAGGGAAGCAGCCGCTACCCAGCATCTCCATCCCCCCTCCTTCGCCCTCCCCAGGCCGCCAGTGTCCTCTCCTGGGGGTGTCCATCACATTAAGCATTTCCCTGGTTTTCAACACAGGATGAGTAGCTGTGTCATGGCTGGGGGGGTGTGGGTGACGCCACAGGGGCACAGGAAAAATTAAAATTATTGTCCCTGAAGTCCTTCAGCGAGAGGGGCTGAGTGGGTGTCATGCGTGATTGACAGCTATCAATCCCCGCTGGGGATGCCCTGACGTTCCCACCCCCCTTTACTTTTGGGGCGCTTTTAAAAAATGCCCAATATTGGCTAAAAACATTTGGAAAAAGATCTTTCCTGGCAGCTCGGTGGGCGCCGCGGGTAAGTGTCACAGCGGCTGGGGGCTCTGCAGCGAGTGTCCCCCAGGCACTTCGGCCAATTTGGGGATGGGGTTTTGCCGTCGGCAGCCCCAGGCTGGGCTTTGCGCTCCCCCCACTTCGCTCCCTGCCTCCACTCCTGCCTCTGCTGCCTCTTCTCGCAGGGCGCCGGGGCCGGGGGCGGCCGCGGGCCGGGGCGACGCAGCCTGCCTCTTATCTAAAAATAGGGTGGAGTGTTTTTCCCACTATTTACTTGATTTCCTGCCGGGGCGGTGAGCCTGCCGAGGAATCCATTGAAGTGCCGGGGAGTTCACGCCATGTAAATACGGGGGAACAAGCTGCTTTTTAGACCTTATTTTTCCACGCGGGAGCAAATGGGCGGCAGCAGGGCACTTGCCCGGCACAGCCCTGCTGTTTTGGGATGCTTGTTCCTGTCTCCCAGGGGACATCAGACCCTGCCACCCCCATCCCTGTCCCCCCCGTGTTTGCGGCACCCACTATCCTGCATGCGCAGCTCTTAATTGCTGACTTCTCCTTAAATAACGAGGAAAGCCACAAGCAGATAGTTAGCCGCCACCTTTAGCCCAAGCAAGCAGCTGTAACTGAGTTATAAATCCTTAAAATTGAGTTTTTAATGGAAACATTAAAATAACCTTTATCTATTAGCGATAGGACTGCGCTGGGGTAATTTATCATCTTGTTTCCTGCTCCTCCAGCCACACCTTATTAGTTCCCGAGCTAATGAGGAGATATTTATCCTGGGCTCTCGTGGAGTGCCATTGGGCACGCACCCAAGCCCCGGCAGCGCTGTGGGAGCAGGGAGGTGCTGTGCATCCCGCATCCGACCGATGCACTGCTGGGGTGAGCCGGACCATCCCCAGCCTTGGCCAGGGAGGGATTCCCTGGTTTAAATGATGCTCAGATCCGAGTTTTATCGGGGCCAGGAGCCCCTGTCCGGGATGACGTCGGCTGAGGAGGATGGCAAGTAAAGACGTTGGGTGTTTGAGATCTGCTTGCGGAAATCTTGGGAGTTGCTTGTTTGAGAGCAAAGGGAAGGCGTGGGTTTTTTCCAATCTGAGGGAGCTGCAATACGCGGTGACCTCTCGCTCCGCTGGGAAGCGCTGTCAGGTGTTAGGTGTGCGTTGCTGTAGTGTCGTGTATGTGCCTGTTCGTGTCCTTGTGCGACCATGCTGGCTCCAAACCTGCTTTCCTCCAGCGCGGCCCTGCCCAGCATCCCGGGGGTGAGGGTTGGGACCGGGACGGAGCAGCCTTTCCCGGCGCCTGCGGCTGCGACGCTCGGGGTGCGGGATGCAAGGGAGGTCTGGACTCCCCGTCTGCTGATGCCAATCGAAATCATTGCTACGTCTCCGCACGCCTTTGGCAATCGGTGCCTGGTTTTATTCCTCCGATTAGTGATTTAGGAAAGCCAGGGTCGCATGCAGCGGGGCTGGTCCTTGCAGACAGGGTGGATTTTAGTGTCGGAGAGCCAGGCGGTCGCTGCCTGCGCCAAGCACGTGGGCCGGGATGCTGCCTCCTCACAAATCCAGGGGGATCCCTGGAAAGTGGGGCTGGAGGTGCCAGCAGCAGATTTGGTGGGCTGGTGAGCTGGGTCGGGCTGTCCGTCATGCGGGGCAGGGCAATAATTCCCTGTGCAATTCCACTTTCTCTTGCAGAGCTCCACACAGCTCTGTTAAATCTCTGCTAGGGAAATACCCACCCAGTTTGGCTGGGAGGCAGCCTGGATAATGAAAACTTTCATAAAGTAAGGAAAGAGCCTGACTTAGCCTGTGTATCCAGAGGCAGGGTCAGCTCTGAGATCCTCTGCCCCAGGAGGTAGGGCGAGACAGGTAATAAACCATCCCTCTCCCCCTGGCGCTTAAAACCCACAATAAATCCCAGTGAATTCCTCCGGAGAAAAGCTGCTTTTNTAATTTAACTATAGAATAATAATAATAATAATAATAATAATTATTATTATTATTATTATTATTATTATTATTATTATTTTTTGTGGAGGAAGCCGCCGCAGAGCAGTGGGAGGGAGGTAAACACCCGATCTGCCCGGGCTAGCGCCGAAATCTCTCGGTGGCGGGAGCAGCCGTGGGGAGGACGGGGCTGCTCCGCCGCCATGTGCTTCCATCGCCTGCCAAGCCCCGGAGAGCCATGCCTTACGGGGCAGGGAAGAGAAACAGCCGCTTCATTTCCTGCCCCAAACCCCCTTGGGTCACCAAAAATCCTCCCTTGGGGACCGCAGCACCCGGTTTGTGAACCCCTGGGGGGTACCCTGGCAGCAGTTGGGATGCAGGATGGAGGATGGAGGCGGTTCGCCCCCGCGCCCTTGGCTTCGTTAGGGGCCCCTCGTTGGCAGCGCGGATGCTGCTGCCGGGCGGGATTTTCCCCCAGCTCCGGGGAGGTCCGGGCGGCTGGCGCACCCCTCCCGCCCCCCCAGTTCCCAGGGGGGTCCCGCAGCTGCAGCCCCTGGGGACGGCTCCATCAGATGTTCCTGCCAAGCGATGGGGAGGGGAGAAAAGGCTGGGATGAAAAAACCAAAAACAAACAAAAGGAACCTGAAGGATAGGCCGGGGGAAGGTTTATGATGGTTTGGGTGGGTTCACGAGGGGCTTTGCAGGCTCGGGGCGAGGGAGACGTGGGTTTCGGGGGCTTCTCTGCCAGTTCCTCCTGTGGGGCCATCCCTGCACCCCAGAAAGCGTCGTGCTGGGTGTTACTGCCTGCTCCGGGGTTCTGAGCACCCCAGGTGTTTTCCCCCATGATATCCCGAGGAAGATGCTACAATCCCCGTCGCCGGAGGCTCTCCCGTCCTCACAGGGAGTCGCTGCCTGTAAACGTGGGGCTGGCCGAGCCGAGGGGCACGTTTGCGGGGGCTGATCCAGGGGGCTGAGCGCTGGGCAGGACGGGAGCCATCCTTCCACCCTAACCAAACCCTACCTCCTGACCCAAAAACCAGGCTTACTGACGGCATCCCAGTGCCAGGGAGGGCTTCCCGTGCCGAGATGGCCGCTCATCCTGGACAAAATCCTCCTCTCACCTGCCCTGTCCCCTCTCTGCCTGCAGGGCCGCAGGGGCTTGGGGTCCATTTTCGTCTGGGCATCGGGGAACGGCGGCAGAGAAGGCGATTACTGCTCCTGTGATGGCTACACCAACAGCATCTACACCATCTCCATCAGCAGCACCACCGAGAACGGCTACAAGCCCTGGTACCTGGAGGAATGCGCCTCCACCCTCGCCACCACCTACAGCAGCGGGGCTTTCTACGAGCGGAAAATAGTAAGTTTTACCCCGACGTCGCGTGGGGCAGCATCCCCTGGATGTTTTCTGCGTGTCTGGGCTGGATGACGGCTCTGTTGTAAGAGCCGGGCTTTGCCCTTAGCCCTGCGGTGGGTTTCGCTCGTGGGTTTTTTTTATGGTGGGGCCAAAATTGCTCTGGTCCTCGGGAAGAGCTCAGGCATGCAGCGTTTTCCCTGGTAAATGGGTGAAAGGGCTGGCGGATTGCAAAAATACCCGTGCAAATATTTACCTGTCCCCCAGAGTGCCCGCTCGCTATCTGTGCTTATAAAAAGGGAATTTTGAGGATTTTTAGCCGGAGACAGAGAAAAAAAGAGGGAGGATGGAGGTGTTTGGCAGGGATGTGGCAAACCTAAACAGGGAGCAGAGACTTTTCGGAGCCCAGGAATTGCCTGAAAGTGTGTGGACGTGTGGATCAGCCTGGTTTTCCCTGCCGCACAGGCTGTATCTGCCCTGTCCCAACAGCTACTGTGGTTTCATCACAGCAAGGTCTTTTGCTACCGGCATCCCCATCCATCATCCGAACCTCGGGCAGTAAAACACCCACCAGCACAGCACCTTACCCTGGTGCTGGGAGGGAGTTTTCCACACAAATTAGTTTTTTGACAAAAAATGTGGGGGTTTTACAAGTTTTTTTTTTTTTTTTTTTTTTGTTCAGGCACCTAAAATGGGCCCTAAAAGATTAATTGGCCCCTAAAAGATTCATTTCTAGACAGAAAACAGAATCCAAGTACCATTTTCCTGGCGCTCAGGAGCGTTTGCATGGCTGAGGCCAGCACCAGCTCAGGGCTACTGCAGCATTGCTGGGCAATAAAAGCAGCTTCCAGGGGCACTAGGTAGCACGTGTCCCGCACACACCAAAAAAAAAAATCACCATATTAACTCAAAACCCAGGAGCCTTTTAAAAATGTAACCGACTGAGCACCTCTTTGCCCACCTCCTCTCTCTGAGCTTTTGGTACCCAAGCATCAGTGCTCTGCCCTGAAATGAAAAAGCTGGAAATGTGGCGTTTTTCCTTTTTTTTTAATTTTTTGTCCCATGCAAGTGAAAATTCTTGCCTGACACCAGGAGCTGGAGTTTTTATGGAAAGCATTAATATGGCGCAACTCAACACGCACCCATGGGTGCAGACCCCCGCCACCCCTCCCTTGCTCGCACCACTCCATCCATGGTGAAGCTGGCTTTTCCTCCAGCTGGTCCCCAGCAAAATTGACTTTCCCCCCCTTTCAAATAGTTTTTTGGACTTTTGAGCAAAGGAAAACGTAAGCAGGGATGTTTTCTCATGTGCCAAATGTGTCTGCAGCCCATTTTTTGGGGGGGAGCTCAGAGCACCTCGCTGGCATGGGAGCCGCGGCAGGTTTGGGTACCCGCAGGCTCAGCGCCGTGCTGGCAGCATCCCGAGCGAACCTGGGGCACTCGGTGGGGTAGCACCCACCCCAGCAGCATCTCCGGCGGCGCAGGGCTGCAGCTCCTCTCTCCTCAGGTCACCACCGACCTCCGGCACCGCTGCACGGACGGCCACACCGGCACCTCCGTGTCCGCCCCCATGGTCGCCGGCATCATCGCCTTGGCTTTGGAGGCAAAGTAAGTGTAACCTCCCCTCCGGCTTGCGGATCTTTCCAAATTTAGTAGCTGGTAAGCAAAACCAGAAAGAAAAAAGGTGTTTTGTTTTATTTTATTTTTTTTTTTCCTCTGGAGCAACTCAAACCGGGGTAAAGTTATTCTAAATTGCTCCTTTTTGGCAAGGTTTGATACAGCGTTGTTGTTTTGCATCTAATCTTCCTGCAGGTGTTTTATTGAGCTAATTCTTCACTTGTTGCCATCTGTTGAAAAGTTGGGGTTGGTGAGATAAGTCAGGCTTTTCATTTGGAGCTTTGAAACCGCTGACAGCCAGCTCCAACGGGAGTTTTAAAAATACTTCCTGGAAAAAAGATGGCAGAAAACATCGCGGAAAATGGAAAATGTCTCGTAGAAGTGATGGTTTTCAGCAACTGTTTCATTTTCTGGGGGGAAAGGGCTACTTCTGCATAATGTCAGAAACCCACGTGGCGTGACCAGCAGCGACACACTCCTTGCTTCAGATGAACTGCTCTTTGCCTCTTCTCCCCATCCTGGTCCCCCAGCCTGGGAGCAGCCCCCGTGGGGGACCAGGCTCACCCCTTGGGCATCCCCATGTTGCTCCGTGGAGCATCTTCTCATGAGCTTCTCGCTATTGTTATCATTTTTATGGGGTGGAAAGAAAATTAAGGCTGCAAATAAGCCGCAGGGCAGCGTTGCGCTTGCCTCCAGGGACAGCGGTGGTGGCTCCAGTCCCCCTCCTCCAGTTTAATCCTAGCGCCCAGGTCGGGTGAGCATATTTCTGGAGATGCCATTTTCATTACAAATATATTTAAGAGCTTTAGATGTAATTTTTACATTGTTTAGCTGAGGCATAAAACGCAACATTAAGTACCAGAACTTGGTGCTCGGGTACTCCATTATGATGAGAAGGAATAAATTGAATTTCTTTTCTTAAACGTTGCTCGAGAGCAATATAAATCACAGCTCGAGATGCTGAAGAACTGACTGTAAGAAAAGCATGGAAAATTCTTCAGCAATATCCCTGGGCTGGGGTCTTGGGGCGGGGGGGGCTCAAAAGCCCACAGTGCTTAGTGTCCTGCACCCTGGACACACAAACCCAGCCTAAGGCGGGGTTTGGAAACATTTTGGGTTTCATTTTTCTGTTAAATGAGCAATGCAGTGTTTTTTTTCCAGCAATTTTTGCAGTTTTTCCTATAAAGGAAAGGTTTGCTCAGCAGCGTGTACCAGTGAACTGCTGAGCCCAGTACCCTGCCTCAGGTTGTGCTTCCTTCCCGATCTCCTACAAGAAAATGGGGAAAACCTTCCTGATTTGCTCCAGTTATACCCTGGAGCAGGAGAGCTGAATGCCCTTGGCCAGGAATAAATATTGCAACGCCCATGGGCATGTGGCATCCCTCCTGGGGGCAACCCCTCTGCTGGGGCACCCCAAGTGCTGCCCAGCCTCCAGGCAGGGCGTTTTGAGGCAGGAAAGAGGGATTTTGGGGTTTTTTAACTCAATGGAGGTCCCTGCTGCTGCTGGAAATAGTAGAGGCAGCGGGGCCATCCCATGAGCCGTGTGTCGTTGCAGCCCCCTGCTCACCTGGAGGGACGTCCAGCATCTGCTGGTCAAAACCTCGCGGCCGACGCACCTGCGGGCGGCCGACTGGAAGACCAACGGCGCGGGGCATAAAGGTGAGGGGCCGTGGGGCGGAGGTGGCGTGGCAAAAACGGCCGCCCAAGGGAAAATAAAGGTCCCCAGAGCTTCACTCGTGGGAGCGTTCACCCTGGGTGGCTGCTCTCACCTGCCCTGGGGGTTCCTACCATCAGGCTGTTGAGTGGCGGGAGGAGAGGGCAGTAATTCGTGGGGTGGGAGGCTTGGAAGCCTTGGTTGGTGCAGGCTTGGAAGCCTGGCTTGGTGGAGGCTCTCCTGAGCTGCAGCATTGCCTGCTTCTTTCGGTGGGCTGCTCCCAGCAATGGCTTTTCCATGGTGCCAGTGTGGATTTGGGGTGTAACTTGGACAGGGTGGGACGGTCCGTGTGTTGGAGCATCTCATACCCCAACAAGGTCAACTCTGCGCCTTGCCCGATGGTTGGAGGATGCTCCACCAAGCAGCAAGGAGTTGCTCCTGTCCCTTGCTGGGAAGGCAGTGGGTTTCTGAGTCTTCTCTCTTTCCAGTTAGCCATCTATATGGCTTCGGCCTGGTGGATGCAGATGCTATTGTGGTGGAAGCCAAGAAGTGGAAGGCAGTCCCTCCCCAGCACGTCTGCGTGGGAAGCCTGGACAGGGTGCCCAAGTGAGTGTCGTGGGGTGGGGGGGGCTGTCCCAGGGCACGCGGCCGCTTGGAAGGAGCTTTGGTGGAGCCGGCTCTTGCGATGCAAAGGCTCAGCTGCTGTCCCAGCATTTGGAAAGGGAAATTAGGAGTCGGGGTGGCCAGGACAAGCCCATGTGCAGGTGATATTCATGGCTTTTATGGTCAGAGCAACCCACATCATTCACCTCAAGGTCTGTTTATTGACCCAAAAGCGCACACCCGGAGTCTGTGCCTACAGCTCGGTGAGGAGTGAGTCCTGTGGGGGCTCTCTGGGACCAGCTTTGATGGCAGGTGATTTATTTTTGCCCTTTCCATGCTTTTGCTTCCGAGGTGGGTGACCAGCAGGGATTTTTTTTGAGGGCTGTTTGCCATTTTGGAAACGGCTTAGGGACACCTAAACCAACTCGCCCGCTGAGTGGTGATGGGTTGGGCTCTCCTCCCTCTTCCACCAAACACCTTGTCTTGATGGAAGACACCAAAAAAAAGGTGCTTTGTTGCCAAGGTTCCCAAATTTCCAGTGCCTGGGTCTCTTTGAAAGTGGCTTCGGGTTTAAACCAGCTTCGGTTCACATCCCATCCTTGGTGGGTCTGTCTCTGCTAGGTTAAAGGGTGGGATGAGGGACCCGACCAAATGGCCCCTCCTGGTTTACCGCTGCCTGGCTGTAGAGCGAGAGAGTTGTTCATCAGACAAGGAGTGCCTTTGGAAGACTCGCGTACACAGAGCAGGAATGAATTTGGAGCCAAGTGTGTTCATGAAACTATTTATCTGATACAGACACTAATTACAACCCAAAGAGGAACGCTGCACTGATAATTATAATCAAGCAGCGCCCTTGCAGCCCATAAGGCATAGATCTTCGAGGCAGTTCAAACCCATCGCGTTACCATTGAGCAATTCGGCAAATTCCCGTGCTATGACACTGGATTGCAATGGAGGATGAGATCATTTTTGCCATGAAGCAGTAGGAGATTGCGTTCACACCGGGCGTCCACGCTGCTGGGAAGCGGAGCGCAGTGCTGTCCCCAGCGTGGTGTGTTCCTGTCCCCGGCAGGTACATCCGAGCGGACCACGTGCTGCGCGCCAGCACCCTCAGCAGCGCCTGCGCCGAGCACCGCGACCAGCACGTGCTCTACCTGGAGCACGTCGTGGTGCGGCTCAGCATCTCGCACCCGCGCCGGGGAGACCTCCAGATCAGCCTCGTCTCTCCGGCGGGGACCAGGTCGCAGCTCCTCGGCAGGAGGTAAGAGCGGCCGGAGCCAGCACGTGGCTGGGCTGGGCAGCATCCTCATTTTGGGGGTCGCTCGGGTTTTTTGGGAAGGCGGTGGGCCTGCTTGGGTCTCAGCTGCAGGAGGGCTCCGTGCAAGGGTGGGTGCATGCAAGGATCCCTAAAATCATTACTCACCTATCTTATCTTTTCCGAATTAATAAGACATTCAAAGTCACGCTTCTTAATGCACGACATTCTTGTTGCAGGGTGTTCGACCACTCCAACGAGGGGTTCAAGGGCTGGGAGTTCATGACGGTCCACTGCTGGGGGGAGCGGGCGGCGGGGGAGTGGACCCTGGAGATCCATGACACGCCATCCCAAGTGCGCAACCCCGCGGTGCAAGGTAAGGGGCCCCCAGCACCCACGTCCCGCCAGCGCCCGCCGGTCCTCCTCGCCCCCAGAGCTCTTTGCAGGCTGCTTAGCTTGGCTGTAAATTTTTCTGCAAGTTTTATTGTCTTCAGCAAAACTGTATTGCCCAAATTTCTCAAAAATGGGAATAAAACTTCAGCGCAGGAGGCTGCCAGTCTGGCTGAGCCGGGAGCGGGTTTTCTCCCAGCAGCAAACTGGCTGCAACTGAGAGCCAGGTTTCCAAAATTAAACCGTAATGAGTCAAAACGAGGAAACCCGAGAGCTGTAATTGTTGTTTGTTTGTTTTGCTTCGCTGCTGGGACATCTGGCGCGTGGGCTGGTTGTGCAACGGGCGCAAAGGGACGATGCCCCTCGGGCTGCAGACGGACGGACATCCTCTCCGGGCTGGCACCGCGCTGGCGGGGGGTGGCTGGGCTCAGCCTTGGCCCCCCTGCGTGTCCCCAACCCCACCGTGTCCCCCACTCCGGCTTGGCCGCCTGCTCCCTGACCCCTTCCCGGCAAAGGAGCCGGGCTGGTGGGATCCGTCGCCGCCGGGAAGGGACAAGCCGCCTCGCCGGCTGGTGGCAACGGGGCATGAAGCATCCTGCCTGGGGCTGGCGGGCGTTGCGGGGGTGTTAAAAATCCACACGCTCATTGATAAGGAGCCAGGAGTATATTAAAAATCTCTCCCACGCGACTTTCTGGCGGGAGGCGCACGTGGGGGCTCACTGTGCAGTGAGTGTTTGTGTTTGCTGCCTTCACCCGGAATCGTTTGAACTCAAGAGGAGCAGCAGCGAAGCGCCCACGGAGCTGCTTCCCCCCCCGCCCCGTATTTACGGTCTACGGTGGGTGTTTCTGAGCCCCTCGCGGGCGTCAGGGCTTGGCTTCACCCGGCTTTGCAAAACGAAATGAAAACGAGTGCGTTAAGTCACCTCCCTCAAAGGGTCCGCACTGGGTTTGAAGCAGAGAGGGCAAAGTGGGAAGAAAAAGAGGGACGATGCTCCCAGCCTGCGGCAGAAACAGGTATTAAATGTTAATTTAAGACCATTAAATTAAACCAATTAAATTGGTTAATTTAATACCAATTAAATACTGCGGCTGTCCTGTCGCTGGCACTGCTGCATCCCCAGCATCAGCCCCGTGCAGCCCGGGCTTTCCTCGCACAGGACACTGTAGATTTAGAGGAAATTTCGTTCTTTCGGTGGAGGCATGCGGCTGAGCTCTGCCCCAGCTGGTGCCGCCCGAGCTCCGTCCTGCAGCAGGTGGGTCCTCTCAGCCCTTTGGGAGAACCAAGGGATTTGGGTGTTGGAAATTTTAAGCCCTTCATGGAAACACAGGGATTAGTGGTTAAAGCCGCGCGTGCCGCAGGCGTGAAGTGACTCCCATTGGTGGGGAATTGAAAGAAAAAAGAGTCTTGGAAAGAAGCAGCAGCATTTTTGGACCCTCTCCCCAAAGCTCTGTGGGTTGGGGAGGACCCCGGTGTGGTTGTAAGGCCGTGGGGAGCCCCCAGGTGCTGCGCAGGCTCCGGTGGCCGCCACGGTGTTTTGGGGGAGACCAAGCTCAGACCTGCAACGTGTCAGATAGCGGGGTGGCTGGAGCAACAGCAGCAAGAAATAATCCGGTGTGTGCTGGGCGGCTTTTATCAGAGAGAAATAATCCTCCATTATGGAGCTTTTAAAGTTACTGGTTCTCTCCGCGCGTTGGGTATGATGGGTACGGTGATGCAGACGAGTTACCGTATAAAAAATCCCTTGTAGGTGCCTTAAACTGCTGCATTCGCGCAGGCTGGGAGCTCGGGGGGCTGGTGAAGGTTCCTGGGTGTTTGTTGTTTGCTTGCTCATTGTCATGCGAGTGGAGAAGCCCCAGTGGTCCAGTCCACCCTCCTCCTGCTTCCCCCAAAGCCGGGGCTGTGCGGTGGGGTCACCCGGGGAGGAGAGGGATGGGGAGCGGGATGGGTGACGTTGTGCCCACCCTGCAGGGAAGCTGAAGGAGTGGAGCCTCCTCTTCTACGGGACGGCTGAGCACCCCTACACCACGCTGGGTGGCCCCCAGTCCCGTGGGAGGATGCTGGAGGTGCCGGCATCGGAGATGGAGCCGTCGAGAGCTGCCTTCCTGCAGAGCCAGGTGGAGGTGGCGGAGGAGGAGGAGGAGTACGCGGGTAAGCACCATCTGAGCTGCCATGTCGTACCCCCCCCCGCCAAATACCTGGGAAAATGGCAACCAGGGGAGCCACGAGGCCTGATCCTGCCCGGGGCCAGGGCGGGCTGGGAGGAGCGGTGCCTGTGGCCAGCGCGGGGCAGCAGGACGGCGAAATTAGAAGGTAGCGAAACACCCCGTCCCAGTGCTCCCGCCACAAATTGGTGGTACAGCCGTCTGAGGAGTAAAAAAAGCTCCTCTGCCCACCTTCCCTCCCCTGCCCGTCCCCGTGGAGAGGGTCTGGCTCCGCTTCCAAAGCTGCTCCTGCACGGGGGTGTTCAGCTGGAGGATGGTCGGGTGCGATTCGTGCTCGGGGGGGAAGAGCTGGAGCAGAGGCGAGCACACAGAGCCATGCAGCTCCATAGGACGAGGTATATAAGATCTGTAAGATAACAGATATAGGATAAGATAAGCGGAGGGTCCCCAGCCCCTTCCCCATGTCCATCTGTCCAGGGAGGGTGTGCTGAGAGCATCCTGGCCGTGGGGTCTGGGGGATGCTCAACCTCTCCCCAGGCTGAGCCCGTCTCTCCCTCCCCAGGTCCGTGCCACCCCGAGTGCGGTGACCAGGGCTGCGACGGCCCCAACGCCGACCAGTGCTTGAACTGCATCCATTACAGCCTGGGCAGCGTGAAAACCGGCAGGTGAGGGGTGGTGGGGTGTCCCTGCGGGGTCTCCCCGGGCAGTGGCAGCACCTTTCCCCAGGGCTCGCACCGCAGCGTGGGTGATGGATGTTTGCACAGAGAAAGAAGAGTATGAGAGAGAAAATGGACGGTGGAGGAGGCGTAGGGATCCCTGCCCTGGACTGGGGTATGATGGAGGGGGGGGACACAGAGCTGGAGAGCCACAGAGCACCTTGGCCATGTAGTCATGCTGGGGAAGAGCATTGGCTTCACCGGCTGGGGTTGCCTGCACCCGAGGGACGGCTAGCTGAGCTGCCAAATCACCTGGAATTGGGGTTTCCACCCCTCAGTCTCCTGGGCTGGCACAGGGAGAGTTTGCCCATAGACGGAGTTGCTGGCCAAGAGGTGCCCTGGCTCTTTGTTTCAGAGCCACGACATTCAAGACACCCTAAATCTTAAGAATGAGAAGTAAACGAGCCCAAATTGCTGCCAAGGCTGGGGGATGCCCTGAATGCAGGCAGTGAGGGGATGGCGGTGGGTGCCAGGCTGCTGGGTGTTGGCACCGAATCTCTTGGTTCCTTCCCCAGGATGTGCGTGAGCTCGTGCCCCGCGGGGTTTTTTGGTGACAAAGGCGCCCGGAGGTGCCGCCGGTGCTACAAGGGCTGCGAGCGTTGCGTCGGGAGGGGACAGAACCAGTGCACGGCGTGCAAGCGGAGCCTCTACCATCACCAGGAGATGAGCACCTGCGTGGTGCTGTGTCCGCCCGGCTTCTACGCCGAGGAACGTAAGGATGTTTATCGCTTGCGAGCCGTAGCATGAGGGTTGCTTCTATTTTAAGTGCTATGGGTGGAGAAAACACCTTGTTTTTTGAGTATTGGCTTTAAATTTCCCCCCTCGACCCACTTTGCCAAGTGAAGGGAGGAGGGAAACCTCTGGGTGTTCAAAGAGGGTGGTGCAAAGCAGAGGCACTCGACTCAGCTCTTAATTAGAAGACTGTAATTAATGGTCCTAGCTGCTTGCAAAGCGTATTTCTTCTTAGCAAGCAGTGACAGATAAGGTCATCTGCGGTAGCAGGGACCCGTCGGGGGGGAGGACATACCTCTCCTCCCCGGGGAGCTGCTGCTGGGGTGCAGTGGGGCTTTGCGGCTCCGGCTGCCGCTTGCAAATCACTGTCCGGATTTTATTCTCCCCTGCCTCGCTTTGTTTTTTAAAAGGTCAGAAACGCTGCCTGAAATGTCATCAAAGCTGTAAAAAATGTGTCGGCGAAGCAGACAAATGTACTGCATGCAAAGAAGGATTCAGGTAAAATACCAGCGCGGGCGGAGTTTATACCTGCAGCATTGGTACCTGCGGTTTAAATGCGGGAAAACCGATGGGAAATTAGAGAGTGAATTAATTAAAGACCCGAGGTCCTGCTTCTGTGGTGCTACAGCTGTGGCACAGAGCGCTGGAGGTCTGGGAATTTAAAGGTGGTGCTTCGTGCCCCTTTCTTAGCTGAAAAGCATGATTTCAGTTTAATTTCCTTTTCTCCAGCGCTTGCCAGGGGGAGGGTGGTGGGTAAGTGCTGTGCTGCAGGCTCAGATGGGCTTGTCCAAATTTGGTGACCTGTGACCAGAGCAGCTCCCGGCGTCGCAGCATCTAAAATGGAGGGGGGGAAAGCAATGAAAACGTTTACTCTGCACATTGCAAAACACATCTTTCCTCCCGAGTCTCGGGCGGCTCCATCGGAGCCATCCCAAACGGGGAACTCGGTTTTGCTCACGGGGCAGAGCTGGTACCAGGCTGAGCTGTTCCAGGCAGGCTGGAAATGCTCCCTGCGAGCGCAGAAACCCTTCCCTCAGCTTCATCCACGCTGGAAAATTTTATCCGATGTACCTGTTGAGTGGGCCTCGTGTAGGATGGATGAGTGGGTGGAAGTGGGGCAGCCCCGACCCCGCAAGGAGCACCGGGCGTCCTTGCCGCTGGCCCCGCGGCTCCTGCGGGATGCAGAGCCCAGCCATGCTGCCGAGCAGCGTCGGCACCGGGAAGAAGCTGTTTTCCATCCCCAAGCTCACGTGGAAGTAGGATCCCAACGCGCTTTGCTTTGCTCAGGGGCTGTAAGTGAGCCAGGGACAGGGTGTAGCAGCGGGACTCTCTCAGACAAGGAAATTGCCGCTGCCAAAAGATTATCTACTCCCTCGGAAAAGCAAAACTGGAGGCACTTGTCAGACATAATCTGCACAGCGCTTGCTTTTTATTGTCCAATATCCTTTTAAGCTGGGGCTCCAAATCATCCCTGCCACGGTGAAGCAGCACCGGCCCGGCTGTGGCACGGAACCAATTCCCTTTTATTCCAGGGAGCCTCACAGTGCAAAAGGTCTTTGGCAGAGCCTGGCTGTCTGTCCATGGGAAAAAAATAATTTTATTTCCTCCCGGATAGTTAATTAAGGAACCTGCAGCCGTCCCTTTTGTCCAGGGGGGACTTTAATTTCTCCTGGAGCTCTGGCTGGCTTTCCGACGCCTCCTGCGCCGCGGGATGAGGCTGTCGTAGGGCCCTGGGGGATGCAGAGATGGGGACAGGGGGACAGGCTGTGCCGGTTCCCCAGAGCCTGTAGCTTCAGGTGCCAACGTCCTCTCTGCTTTCCCGGCAGCCTGGCAGGAGAGAGCTGCGTGCCGGAGTGCCAGCCCGCCATGTACCTCAGCCGGGAGCCCCGGCGGTGCGAGACCTGCCCCACCGGCACAGGTACGTCCTTCGTCCCGCCGCATCCCCGCGCGAAACATGGCTGGGGGATGAGGTGATAGAGAGCAGCCCTGCGGAAAAGGACTTGGGGGTGCTGGTGGGTGAAGAGCTGGACATGAGCCAACAGTGCGCGCTCGCAGCCTGGAAGGCCAGTCCCATCCTGGGCTGCATCAGAAGAAGTGCAGCCAGCAGATCCAGAGAGGTGGTTCTGCCCCTCTGCTCTGCTCTCGTGAGACCCCACCTGGAGTCCTGTGTCCAGCTCTGGAGCCCTCAGCACAAGAAGGACACGGACCTGTTGGAGGAGGTCCAGAGGAGGCCACGAAGATGATCACAGAATCACACAGAATCACAGAATGGTTCAGGTTGGAAGGGACCTTAAAGATCATCCAGTTCCACCGCCCTGCCCTGGGCAGGGACACCTCCCACTAGACCAGGTTGCTCCAAGCCCCGTCCAACCCGGCCTTGAACACCTCCAGGGATGGGGCATCGACAACTTCCCTGGGCAACCTGTTCCTGTTGCCACCCTCACAGTGAAGAATTTCTTCCTGATATCCAATCTAAATCTCCCCTCTTTCAGTTTGAGGCCGTTACCCCGTGTCCTATCATTACACTCCCTGATCCAGAGTCCCTCCCCATCCTTCCTGTAGGGCTGGAGCACCTCTCCCATGAGGACAGGCTGAGAGAGTTGGGGTTGTTCAGCCTGGAGAAGAGAAGGCTCCGGGGAGACCTTATAGCGGCCTTCCAGTCCCTGAAGGGGGCCTGTAAGAAAGCTGGGGAGGGGCTGTTTGCAAGGGCATGTAGCGACAGGACGAGGGGCAATGGTTTTAAGCTAGAGCAGGGTAGGTTTAGATGAGACATTAGGAAGAAGCTCTTTACAATGAGGGTGGTGAGACACTGGCCCAGGTTGCCCAGAGAGGTGGTGGAGGCCCCATCCCTGGAGACATTCAGGGCCAGGCTGGATGAGGCTCTGAGCAACCTGATCTAGTTGAAGATGTCCCTGCTTACTGCAGGGGAGTTGGACTAGATGACCTTTAAAGGTCCCTTCCAACCCAACACATTCCATGATTCTATGAAACCCTCAGACCCTCATCCATCAGGAGCCGATCCGATGCCGGCGGTACCCACCCCCAGCCAAGGCAGAGCGTGCCGGCGGGGAAGCAATCCCAGCTCTCCAGCACATCCCGTGAGGTGCTGGGAGTATATTCATATTAGAAAGGTTTTTAGGGAGTTTTTACATTTTTATTAGAGCCATTCTTTATTTCCCGGTTCCTCTTGAAGCCAGGTGCTTTAGTTTAATAAGGTTGCGGGGGAGGCCATAAAACCCTCTCGGAGTGATAGAAGATGGCTTTGCAGCGTATAAAAATGTCAGGCAGCCGAGGCGCGTTATCCTGGTCACCCCACAGGGCTGGACTGTCCGCTACCGGCTTCCTCCCGTTGCCCAGAGTCGCTCGGCGTTCCCTTTAAATCCTGCCTTTTTCACTGCTTGAAAGTCCCAATTATTTTCCATTGTTAATGTTTGCGTCTGCCCTCAAAAATCGTCATAGATCTGATGATAATATGATCTCCAGACAATTCGTGTTCAGTGGTGTGAATCTCATCTATCATACATGGGCAATTTCCTAAGACTAAATCCAAAATATTTATTGATCTTGTTGGCAAGCGTGGAAGGGAATGGGCTCTTAATCCTTTAAGAAAATTACTTCCCTTCTAATTCTTATTCCAGTCAGTGTAAATGTACTTCACCACAATTATTTTTCAAGCCTTTTTTCGTCTCCTTTTCCTGCATAACCATTTCTCAAGCCTGCTGCGTTGGAAGGCCCCTAATAACACCACCTCCATCACCACGGTTTGCCATCCAGCCACAACGTGCCAGCGTCAGAGCGGGGCCCTGTGCTTTCCCACCTCCTCTCCCGAGCCCTTCCCGCCTCCGGCTCCTCCGCAGCCCAGTTTAGCATCAATTTTTCTGCATTTTGCTCTCCATAGGGCGGGAAAGCTAAACCGGTGCACACTTTGGAGCGGTGCCTGATGCTCCGGAGGGGATTTTGATGTGGTGGGCTGCCGAGGGGCAGGACACCGGGTCCTGGCTGGCTTTTTTGGGATGGGAGCTGAATTTTTTGGGATGGGTGATGAATTTTTTGAGATGGAAGCTGGGGGTTTTTTTGTGGGTGGGAACCAAGCAGCCGCGCAGGACCCTGGTGGCACAACCAGCAGCTTGTTCAATCCCATCTCGCACGGGGCTGCTGGTGCGACGCGGCTCCTGTCTCCCAAAAATGCCCACATCATCTCTCCCTGTATCCGGCAGGGCCAGGCGAGGAGGACTGCGCTCCCTGTGGCCCCGAGGCCCCTGCACCCCACTGGCACTGCGTCCCCGCTTGCCGCGAGGGCTTCTACCCCGCCGACAGCCACGGGCTGCCTAACAAAGTCTGCAAGAGGTACGTTACCCCCCCGATGGCCACCGCAGCAAAGCCGGGACCGACGGGGAGCGCTGGCAGCGATGATAAAACAAAAAATAAAATAACAATGCCGCAAACAGCTCACAGCTGGAGCTGTTTACTAGGGAAATTAAAACAGGGATGAGGGAGCCAGGGTAGCCGTGGGGCTGGACCCCCCACGCCCCTGCCCTATGGATTTAAGAGCACGCTCCCCCCGCCGGAGCCGGCCAAGATGTCTTAGGGCTACGGTGGAAGGGGCTCAGCCCCAGCCCCGGGGCTCTTTGGAGGAGGTGTGGGAGGAATGAGGAACGGGGATGTTTAGGCAAATATTCCAGCTTTCAATCAAACCTGCTGCGTTCGCCCGGCGGCCGTGTTGGAGGAGCGCTGGCCCGCTCCTTGGCCCAGCATGGGGGCTGCGCGCGGGGGACCGGGAGGTGCCGGGAGGCAGCAATTTGCTCCCACTCTGCGTTTCAAGTGGGGAGTGGGAGTGGATTCAGCCTCATTAAGGCGAACATGAAAGGGAAGGATTAAGGGTGACTTGGGAACGTGCAGCGCAGCGCCTGCCTGCCCGGGGTTTCGCTCGCCCACGCTGGCTATCTGGCAGGGGGGGGCGGGGGTCCAGCATCCCTTCCCAGGGATTTTGGGTACGGTCTCTGCGAGCCGCCATCCCCAGGAGGGAGGCAAAGCTAATGGGCTCTTTTCCCTGAGCAAACAGCTGGCAGCAGCACAGATTCCCCTCGCAGCCCTTTTTCTAGCTGGGATCGCTGGGAAGAGTGGTGCACGTCCCGCTGAGCTTTCCCAACAGGCGAGCGCTTTTGGGATATCGCTGGCTGGCACCGAGCAGCGAGCTGGCACCACCGAGCCCATTTTTCCCAGGGCTTCAGTAACTTTTCAAGCTTTAGATTCGTTGTTTTCCACATCCTCTGGTTCGGTGTGGATGTCGCAGTGGCGGCAGACATATTTTCTGGTCGATGGCCCATTTTGGATGGCCAGGGTCTGGGTCTCGGTGTCAGTTCAGACCACGGCAGCGTCTCTGTCCCTAGGTGCGATGACCACTGCTCAGCCTGCGAGGGCTCCGGTGGAAACTGCCTCAAGTGTAAAGAAGGTTTCAGCCTCCTCGGCGGCTCCTGTGTGACAAACGAAACCTGCACCAACGGTAAGTAGTTGTGGCAGAACCGCTGGCACCGTAGTGCTTCCCTGGTAGCAAAAAGTGAGGGTTTTGGGGGGAATTCCCTTCAGAGCAGAAAGCCGAAAGCGCTGGAGCTCCTGGGCTTGCTGGGGCACGGCGGCAGCGAGCCGGGCTCCGGCTGTGGTGGGCAGGCGGTTTACCTGGCAGAGCCGCTGGATATCTGCCTGTTGCTCAAACGCATCCAAGCCTTTGTATTTCGTTAGAGTTTAGTCTTGGGGCTAATTCTCCCACTCGCTGCAAAATGGCTTTATTCCTTCATCAAAACCATATGAAAGATGCCCTTAAAACGCAACTCCTTTTCAGTCCACTCCCCTCCAACACTGGAATGAATTGCACCGCCTGTTACGCGCAAGGTTTGTTTATTTAAAATGTTAACCTGCTCTCATTTTCTCTTGTTCCTCGCCTCGGCCTCCCAGCTGACAAGACTTTCTGTGAGATGGTGAAATCAAACAAGCTCTGTGAAAAGAAGCTGTTTGTGCAGTTCTGCTGTCAGACATGTCTTATGGCCGGGTAAAGTTCAGCGGCTGCATCCATCCAGGACTTCCACCAACTGCCAGCCCAGTTTTGCCAAACGTTTAGGACAAAAGTTTATTTTTTCAGCTTTTGGGAGAGTTTACATGGTGCTGTCAAGCATTCGCTCGTAAGTTTGATAGCTTTAATATCACTGTCAGCGCGTTTCTATAGCAATATGTTAAGCAGAGATGGGATCGTACCCTGAATGATCAAGTCCTGAAAGGCAGCAGACAAGCGGTGATATTAATACTCTCAAACACTCCTCGTGAGCAGGGACCGATGCATGATCCACGTACACACGCTTGGTTCTTCGCAGAAATCCTACTGATCTGCCCGCTCCGAGCGGCTGGCAGGAGCCCTCACCGCGAAGGACGCAGGACTTCACACCTCTGCGAAGAAAGAGCCGTTTCTGGCCCAGTTTTTGGTACCCTTTTCTGCTAGGTGATGGCTGGTATAACGCCGCATTGCAAACGGCCGGCACCGTGCTCTGTACATAGGTAAAACGATGAATCAGGTGGTTCCCGGAGCGGTGCCCTCAAGCCCGCTCTGGCACTCCTGTTCGGATTCGGTCAGTAGCTGTTTTTCTCTGGCCATGGCAATAACTGGAAGTTTGAGGACCAAAACGAGAGCTGATCCCGGTGGCTCTGCCGGCGTGTTGGCCCGGCGAGTCCGGCAGGGCTTTGTCCCGCAGTGAGTGCAGGCAGGGAAATCCCATCTGCCCGCGGGGAGTCTGGCGGACTCGGGGGAATCGTCCGCACCGACCAGCCCGGCGGGTCACAGCCTTACCATGAAATGTATTTCCCTCCCGGAACTGCTAGGAAGTCGATGATTAATTCAGTTCTGGAACAAGCTAGATCCTTCCTCTAAAGGAGATGGTGTCCCAATTAATCTTTTCTGGCATTTTGCGTTATGATCCTCCCCCTGTTTCACTGGGTATACCCTTCTCTCTCACAAAATCCTCCCGTTCACGGCAGTGATTTTGCTTGGGCATCTGTTTCCAAAAGAGACATTCCAGGGATCCAGCCAGGAAACTCTTAATTCTACAAAACCCTACCCCGAAACAAATGTTTTCATGCTCTCTCTTCATAGTAAGTCATGTGGTGTTTATATAATTGTGTTTAAAATATCCTTGACTACGTTGTTTTACAAATTTTTTTTAAAATAACTTATACAATCCTTGTTTTTTCTCTGTGGACTATTTTTTATATGGGAGTGGGGAATCTTTTTTCTGTTACATCCTTCTTGTCTCCTCTCCGACCTTGCAGAGCCGCTCTTTGCACCAGACGTATGTAAACACTGTTTCCTACGCTGCATGTTCTGATTTTCATTGTTGATAGTTTTTAACGAGTTAAACCTTTTGCCAATGAAATTCACAGTACGAATTGTCACAGGTTCCTCACGGGGCTGGGATAATCCTGGCTTGGTTTCGGTTGCCACGACACGCGCCCTTGCCTGGGCTTGCCTGCTTAGAGTTTACCTCAGCCGGGTGACGAGGGGAGAGCCGCAGCGTCACCGGTCCTCACCTGCCTGGACCGAACCCAAGGAAAGACGGAGCTTTGGTGAACTGACCTTTTAAGTTAATAAACCATTGATCTCCCCTGAGAAATGAATCTGTGCTTTTTCCAAATTCGTGCAGCCACCGTCCTAGCCAGAGGCAGGGCAAGGCAACGACGCGCCACGCGTCTTTATTTTGAAATAAAGCAGCTGTTAGGGCTGGAGCTCCTGATCAGCCCAGTGCACCTGCGGGAGAAACAGTTCAGGAAAAAAACCCCTCAGATTTGTTCTTAGAAAGGTCTTTTGCCTTCAGAGGAAACTCATATCCCAAATACATGCCCTGTGCCTGACAGCTCTGGCTGGGTTTTGGGGCTGCACTCGGACACGGCTGGGCGTATTCGGTTGTGGGGAGAGCGCAGCGTGCGGCGATGCGTCTGCAGATGGAGGAGCTGGCGGGGGGGTCCGTGCCCCTTTCCCACCCGTACCCGGAGCATCCTGCGGCCCCCGGTGCCCCACCGCAGCTGGCAGCCACTGGGAAGTGCAGGGCCACCTTCCCCCTTGGGTTGGTGGGGAAGGAGAGGAGCTGCCAGCGCATCGGGGAGCGGAGGGAGCTATGGAGCCGTTTGTCACGGTGGTTTTGCAACGGTTAACCGTGGGCCAGGTGCCCAGGGTAGCGCCTGGATAGCTGGAGCTGAGCTTTTTAAGTGTGAAAAAAAGAAAAGAACAGAGTCCTCCCACTGGGGAAGGTCCTTTCTCAGAGCTGTGCTGCTGTGGGATCGTGTGTCTTACAGGTCTTCACATTCATCACATGATAAATGTGAATTAATCGGATGATTTATCACAAACTGTGAATCCTTCTGTTGCTCCAGGATTCCCCTTTTGGTCTCGGGCCAAACCAGGGGTCAGGAGAGGGGTGAAATTCTCCCGGCTTCTGCCCCTTTGGTTGTGAAATAACAAACTTTCACTTCTGTTGCTGTGTCAGAGAGTCAGAAAACGGGAGCTGTGAATCGGGAGTACTGCGTCAGCTCTGCCTTTCAGTTCTCTGGCTCACGGCGGCCTGCCTTTAAATACTGCTCACTGGTATATTTAGATGTGCTGAAATGCTAAAAAAAAAAAAAAAGAAAAAATAAAGATGTTTACCCTTACATCCTTGGCATAACTTAAAATACACACTGGGTGAAGCAATGCAAATTAAGATGACCAATCCCCAGCAGTCCCAGCTTTATCCTGCTTTATGCTGCCCTCCAGCCTGCCAGGGAAAGAGAGACAAATTCTACGTGTCGAGTTCATGCAACAACATCAGCTCCCAGCGTTTCCCAGGGCACTAACTCCCTCAGAAATCATTCTTGGAAAGTAATAAAATTCAGGTTATTTATCCAAGCTATTGCAATGCTGGCTTGGAGCTATTAAAATCTCCCTGACACTGGTATGCTCAGAGGATCAAAGTGGCTGTATCTTCAAGATAAATGCATATTTAGGCAATTTATTAAAGCCCGTTTCTCTGTTGTCTCTTGGCACCAAAGCCAAATCTACAATAGCTGTTTTCTGGAAAACCTTCTTCGTGCAGCCCGACTCCTCGTTTGCTGTTTGGCTGTCAGGTTGCATCCACAGCCATCTGCCATTTCGTAGTTGGCAGGTGGGGAACACACATCTTAAAAATCGTTGTTTTGACTTTCCATTACAAAGAAAGGGCTTTTAAGAGCTCGTGTACAGCATCTGAGACCAAGAATCTGTCTGCTCTCAATTACAATTCTATTATGGCTGTCGAGCTGAGGCATACAGCTGTATCGTGCTAAGGCAGAAAGGTCCGCGTTTTATTTGGCTTTGTCGAAGGCAGGATGTGCTTTCCAGGAGGATGAGGAGGGTGGTCTTTTAACAGCTGCCTGGAATGACTAAAGACTCTGTTTTCTTTATCACCGCGTGACTCCTGAGTCACGTACAACAGTGCTGCTAATTCTTTGTTTGTGCTTATGACAGCTGTCTCCTTTTCTTGCTTTCTCCTAACTGCTTTTAAACAAGTGCAGATGTTATAAAAACTTGACTACGTGCTTTCCTATCCAGCTTTGGTGAGGGTGTTTTTCAAGTAGGGAGCACAGGAGCTGCCTGACCCCAGCTGACACCTCTGCAGGGATCTCCAGCCAGACCAGAGCCAGCTCTGACGCTGTAGTCCCAGGGACCGAGCCAGGCATCGCTCGCAGGGTGATGCTGCGAGATGCTCCCAAAAGAAAAGTATGAGCCACCACTGTGCGGTGCCAAACGCGGCTGCAGCATTTAACCTATTATCACATCCTCTGGGTTCACAGAAATGTCACGGCTCACGAAAAAAATCCTGCCCTCGATAGCAGTGAATCCAGAAATCATTCTGCCTCATCTCACTCGGGGGGGCCTGGAGGGCTGGGGAATAACTTCTCCAGGGCCACAGAATTTGGGTGGTGGATTGGTGACAGGATTTGGGACCTGGGGGTGGTGAACTGCTTCTCTTCGCACGCCACCTTCCATCCATGCCGTCCGCACTGTGCTTCACCCACCTGCAAAGCCCTGCTGCCGTCGGCCAAGCCCAGCCAGCGGCGCCAAGAGCCTCGGCCACAGCAGCCCAGCTCAACCCCAGTGACCTGCTTCACGTTGCAGTGGAGTTGCCTGGCCAGACACGGCAGGCTGAGCCATCTCAGCTCCCCCAGCTCTTCCTCGCTGTTCCCCTGTTATGGCTTGAGAAACCCACAATTTATCGTCATTTAGACAATTATTCTATCACCTGATGACCCCCTCCCCACCTGGGAAGGGGAATCAGGGACAAACATGGAAACACGAGGGTTGAAATATAAATAGATTTAATAGGATAAATAATTAACATTAGTAAATATTACTAAATAATTAACATTAGTAATACTAAAGAACCAGTATTGATCCCAATACCAATATAAAATAGACAAGGATCATACTCAGCCCATTCCATCAGCAGGAAGCTGTGCACTCCCAGCAGGGGACAGCAAATGTGGGACACTGCGAGCGCTGCGGCTTCGGAAGGAAGGGAAGGGCTCAGGGGTCCAGCACCAGGGTGAGAAGTTCTCTGGACCGCCACCATCAACTATGCAGCAAACTTTCTAACTTATATTGAATGTGACGTTCATGGCATGAAATAATCCTGTTGGCCACCTTGGGTCAAGTGCCTGGGTCTCACTCCTCCTCATCCCCGCACCAGACAAGGCTCGAAAACACTGAGACCTTGAATGCCACATAGCATAGCTGTCTATAAAGTAAATATTTTCACAAATTCAGTCACTAGAGTCTTCCAAAAGTGCAGTTTTCCCAAGCATTAGTAGAGAAATTAGTCCTGTGTCACTCAAACCAGGACATCCCCAAAACCCTAAAGTGGGTAAGAGGGGATGTAGTGACACTTGAAAGTGCATTTTGGCTCACAAGTGAAGGGTGAATGTCACGCCACAGCCTGTGGTGTGTTCCCAGCCCAACGCAGCTTCCCCGAGAGCAGGAATGCACGTGGAAGCGCCAGAGCAACTGTCTCAAGTGCTGCAGGGGGAAGGTGATTATGGGCCAGCTCTATCTCCAGGAGCAAAGGCTGAGCTGCACCTCGGGTGGAGGAGAAAAAGCACCAAAAGCTGTAATTGCTGCGGGAGGCTGGGAAGCGGGAAGGGAGCGGCTTGTGTTTGAACAAGCACCGTCCCACCGGCTAAGCCAACTCTGTCCAAAGGCCAGCACGCTGCTGGCTGCCAGTCACCCGCGTGGAGCAGGCTCCCAACCTGCTCTGCCTCCATTTCTGCACATTTAGGCTGTGCTTGGATGAGCGGGAACCTCTGGTGACATCTTCGTGCTGCGTTAGGATGCTACTGATGCCAAAGCCAAGCCCCTCCTCAGTTTGTTGATCGGTGCTCGGGCGCTGGGCCCTGCCTGCGGCCCCGGCCCGCCTGTGGGGCTGCAGGGCGGCCTGGGGTGACCCAGGGCAGCGCGGGGGAATCTCCCCTCAGCAAGGAGAGGGTTTGCTGCCGGCAGCCTGCCGGCACTGGGAGTACCGGTGCTGCCGCTATCAGGCCGGGCCGCCCGGGGGCCGCGTCCGCGGGCCGCCGGGTCCCTCTGCTGCCCAGCGGCCGAAGCGCTGCCGCTGCCACGGCGGGAGGAGAGCTGCTGCCCGGGGAGCACGGCCCCGGCTCTCTCTGCAGCCGCGGGGTCTCGACTGCACGGTAAATTACCGTGAAAACAGCTTTAAGGGGGTGAAACGGAGGGGACCGCGGAAGGAGGAATGGGGCCTGGCTGGGAAGGGGCCGCAGGGCTCCCCCCTACTCCCCGTCGGGGCTCAGCGGCCTCGGCACCCTCCGAAGGGGGCACGGACTGGGCCTGACCGGCACCGGGCTGCCGCCGGAACCCGAGGGAGGTGGGGGAGCAGGGGCTGCCCGGGCTGGGGCAGGGGGAGGCCGTGGCCCCGCTCCTCTCAGCGCCGCCATCTCGGGGAGGGGAGAGGGAGGGCGGCGGGGCGGTGTCTCGGCGCTCGGCTGATCGGCCTGGCCCGGCTGGGTTCGGCGCTCGGCTGATCGGCCTGGCGCGGCGCGGCCTAGCGGCGGTCCGGCGCGGCGTGGAGCGGTGGGGCCCGGCGGGATGGTGAAGCTGACGGCGGAGCTGATCGAGCAGGCGGCGCAGTACACCAATGCCGTCCGCGACCGAGAGCTCGACCTGCGCGGTGCGAGGGCTCGGCTGGACTCTGATGGGGGGAGCCGGTGCCCGGGGCGGGGGGAGGGTCGTGGAGGCGATGCGGCCTGTACCGGGAAGGGGCCTACAGGGGGGGGAAGGGCGGAG
>VYZM01016294.1:646866-681099 GCA_013398915.1 Dromas ardeola | reverse complement strand
GTTCGGACGCGTTCGACTGGGCTCGGCTTGGTTCGGCTGGGCTCGGCTCTCGGATGGTCCTGGCGGAGCGGCTGAGGTAAGAGCCCCCGAGCGGGAGCCCTTGCGGACGTGATCCCCCCACGGTCCCCTGGACCGCTCGCCCTTCCCCGGGGCAGGTGTGAGCGAGCCGAGGGGGGCCCCTCAGACCACGCTGAGAGCCGGCTTTCTTCGCACCGGCCCGGGTGGGCAGCGCTGGGGCGCTCGCTGGGCGGCCGGGCCGTGGGGTGAGGGGAGAGAGGCGGCCCAAGCTCTCCTCCACCGCCTGGACGGGTCGGTGGAGACACGAAGGGTCGAGTTGAGGGAACATTCATGCTCTCGCACGGTCTGGTTGAGCCGGTACCTGGCAGGCAGCCCCAGTGGCCTTTCCTGAGGGTCAGGTAGCCCCACCATAGCTGGGGGGCACCTACAGCTGGTCACCGGCGTTGTCGAAGTGCTTCCCCTCATGCTCCTACCTTGGGCATGGCAGCATCACGCTGGTGCAGCCTTGGCTGGTGCTTCTGAAGAGAGCCGACAGCCTGATAATAATAAAGTTTGGAGACTGTTGTAATCCCCTAGATAGGAAAAAGACGACCACTGTGCCAAGCCGGGAACATGTGCTTAGGAATGAGACTCAGAAAATGCATCTGGGAACAAAGAGTAAAATCAGCCTTCGCTCACCACAGCTATGGCAAAGGCTGGACCGGGTAGCAAAACAGCTCGAATGGGGAGAGTCAAGGTGCTCCTAGCTTTGTATTGATGAAGCTGACGCAGGAACAGGGGTCTTTGAGCCATGTGTTTATTACCTGAGTACGGCTCTTTTTGGAGCAGAGACGATCTTTGTGCTTTGCACTGCATGCCGCTCGCTGTGGCCCGCGGCGTGGTCTCCAGCCGTAGCTGGGTATCACCGCCAGCGCTGCATGCTAACGGGACTTCTGTCCAAAGCCTCAGCAGCATCAGAATAATCATCTCTTCTGTGAGAGACGTGTCTGTGGCTTTGGAGAAGCTCTTCGTTCTGCTGAAATATGCTTATTGCTCTGGCGTCCGCGCCAGCAGGCAGTGCTGGGAGGCTGCGCGGAAAGCCTGCTTGGGAAATCTGAAAGAGTTAAGAGCTAAAATGTCAGCTCGGGTATACCCCTGCTCCGATTGAGCGCTGCACAGGCAGTGCTGTTAGAGGAGCAGCCAGGAGCTCTGGGGCGGATCTTTCTGTAATAAAACATCCCCTTTAGTCTTGTACTAGAACAAACCCTTCTCCATCTCCTGCCTGCCCAGGTTGAAAAGTACTTGGCCCTGTCGGCCAGTAAGAACAGGATGGCAAAACCATGTATGATGGACCATCTACTCCTCCCCCTGCCCAGCCCATTTTGGGAAATGGTAGCTTTTTTTATATCAGCATCAAATGCAGTAAAATTAATTTGGGCAATCTGAAGCATGTTGTCCACCAAAGATGGTTTTAATGGAAACTTAATTTCTTCTTTCAGCAGTAGACCTGTAATTAAGTTACAGAGAGTGCATGATTGATGCTTTGAAATGGGTGAAAGAATCTGTTTCTTCAGGGTTATGTATTCTTCACTGTGTGGGATGGAGCGTTTTGGATTGCAAATCTCATGAGCCGTGTAATTCACATTTACATACGGAAAGGCTGGAGTCTTGTTGGGACATCACATAACAGGTTTTATGGCAGAATAGTTTGTCTAGCGTCCATCAGATTTTGTGTCAAGAATTCAAGAAAGGGAAATTTATCACAATATTGTGCAAAGAGGAGCGTTAATTGTGGAGCATTTCACTTTGCTGGTGTGGGAAGGATTCTCGTCCTTGGCTTTGCCCGTGCTTGCTGAGCAGTCCCGTGCTGTGGAAGAGCTGGGTTTACAGAACCAGATCTGCAACATCTGCACACACAAAAAAATGGCTAAAGATGCAAGTTAACAAATGCAGCTAATAGCATCGGGCTGCTTCAGCCCTCGGAAGCAGATCTGAGTATTGCTTTTTACTGCACTGCTATTTTGGTTTAACCTCTAGAGATGATGTCCGCTCTGGGAAGGGCTGAATGGAGAGACCTCTTAACGTTGCGGTAGGGCTAAAAGCATTTTTTTCCCCTCTGTTGGTAAAAGAAACAAGCTAATGTCCTGGTGACAGGAAGACATCTTTGGGGAAAAGTGGGGAGAGGAAGACAAACCTGAAATCTTAAATGGCTTTTGATTGCCATGAAGTACTCAAGCGGACAATTGCTGGGATTACTACATTGACAAAGCATCCTGGTGAGCTGAATCGCTGGCACAGCAAGTGAAATGGGAAGCTGCTAGCAAGGCATTCCCGGGGTGGCAGCGTGTGCAGAGCCTTGATACCACGCTAGCCAGAGCGCTGAAAGAAATTAGGGATTCATAGGCTGAATACCTCCAAATTGCTGTGGCTCAAAGGCCATTTACAGACATAGCTAAAAGGGACCAGAGCGGAAAGCATTTGCTGATCCTTGCTGCTGTGAATCCAGATAGGGTCTAATAAGAGGGGAAGCAATCCACTTCCTGAACATCAATCATGAGCAAAATGACCACTGCAAGGCAAAACGGGCCTGCTGGATTTTCAGGAGATACCGGCTTTTTGAAACAGTCGTGCTTTTGTAGTCTGCGAGGCAGAGAATAAGCTTTAGATCTATGGGGTTTTGGAGGGGGGATTTGTAGCTTCAGCAGTTATTGCATCTGACAGCCAGGTTAGCAGAGCTTCCCTTCCAGGAGGCCGGAGAAGTGCAGCAGCAGAAACTGCGGCGTCACATCAAAGGACAAGAAATAGTCAGGAAAAGAGCTGTGCAGGAAGGAGTTAAGGTATGGCTGGAGTTCAGGGAAAGTGCAACAATATGTGCTAATGGTTTTGCAGTTGAGGGGAGTTGTCCTAAAAGAGCTGCAGGAAAGAGAGCAATAAGCAATCTCCAAGAAGATTTAAGTCTGCTGTCTCAGGGACAGAAATATCAGGCAGTTTACCCCCTTTTTTTTTTTTTTTTTTTTTTGCATAGCAACTAGATTTCCTGGGAAACGTGGCAGGAGACTAGTGTGAACACAGTTAACGGCGAGATGTTGGCCTTTGGCAGGACCTCTGCAGGAGCACAGCTGCAGGACTTCTCAGTTTGGGACAGTCCCCACGGCACCTTGAAGTGCCACGAGGCCACACGCATGAGGCCGGGGCCCGTGCTAAGCCATCCCACTCCTGCGGCAGAAGGATGCCCTTCGGGAGGCTCCATTTCGAACATGCTGCCACACTGTTTGTGGTGGCTTATAGGAAACAGACTGCACTGGAATCTAAATACCTGAGTGCTTGGAAAAGCTTAAGTGAAAGGCAGCCAGAAGGATTTGGGGTCTAAAGGAGTTTGTATTATCTGTCTAAGCCTGCAGTAGCTGCTGCAGAAGTGTAATACAAAACACATTTTTGTGCTGCTTTTAAATTCAGAGCCTAGGTCGAGGCTGCTGGGTGGTATTTGGTTGTGGTCCTTTCTGGTTGCTAGTGAGGTAATACGATGGATTGTGGAGCATGCAGTCTTGCCTCTCAGGAGGAAGTCACATGAAGTGACTTTGAACATCATGACAACGCGATACATGTTTTGCTTAACGTATCGATCGTTCAATCGTACTGGAGTGTTGCAATAGTGAGAACTTGCTGTGTCCTGCTCTTGTGTCCTCTAGCAGAAGTATGACATACTTGGGCTTTCCAAGCAGTAAGCACTTACCCTAAAATTTGCAAGAATGTTTAAGGAACAGTATGAAACAAATACAGTGAGAGCAACTGGTATGGATGCATAGGGGATATGGAGAAACAAAGTCACCTGTGTACCCTAAAGTAACCATATGGCCCAAACCTCTGGGACACTTGGGCTTTGATCTTAGTCCGACCCACTGAGTATTGGTGTGTCTACAGATGATGGATCCATTTCTGTCCCTGTTTCCACAAGGAAGGTGGGTGGATATCCACAGACAGAAAACTGGCATCACTTTAAATTGGAGGAGTTTAATTCAAAGGACTCTAAGGAGCTGTAGAAGCTGTTAGGGTTCTCCGTTAAAGCTAGATACCAAGCTGTCCTGCAAAAAATTGAAAGGAATGCTCCCTCAAAATCTGAATTCTGTAATGCAGATCTTAACTGATAAGCTCTTTTAAACCTATCTGGAAACTTAAAAAAAGAGCTTGTTTTTCTGACCTCTCGTGATGATCATCTGCAGTACCACATGCAGAAGCAGCGTGCTGGTTTTCTTGCGCAGTTCTCGTGGCTAAACTGTAGTTCATTGCTTCCCCTGTAGCAAGCGTTGCTGGAAAGAAGGGACATTGAAGAGCAGCTACGCAAAACTAGCCCTAATTCAACATGAAATTTAGCTAAACCATGTGTTCAAGAAATCAGTCTTTTAGGTCCATTTATCGTGCTGAGTTCTTCACAAGTTATGATTTTCTTCAGCATAATTATACAAGATGGCTCTTTCTCAAAACTTGAAATGGTTTCTCTGATTTCCTCTAAGGGAGGTTCCCAAGCTGCAGACAAAAACCAAATACATTTTTTGTAATCATCTTCAGTTTGGGTCTCCACAAAGGGAGCACTGTCTGAGTAACGTTGCTGACTGTGCTTCTGCTGAGTACGCAGAGCTGATAATAAAGCAAAGTAATACAAATAAATAATAAACACTGGAAACTGAATATAAAACATTCCAGATCTCTGCTTCTCCTGCTCCAAGCTATGATTTTTAAATGTCTTCTTAAATTAAGAAATTACTTATGACGACATTTGGTGACTAGAGTAGTGGTCACTTTTTAGAAAATACTGGGGGTTTTTTAGCACTCTCTTTATGCACACAGTGTTCTGTATTGCATGAATACCTGTACCAGCTGTGACAAAGTCTTTGCACCCAGTTTGCTTGTGACTTGCTCAGATTAGGGTACACAGAGAATATCCAGTGCGCAAAACCAGTTAACTGGTGGTAGAATTGACTTGGTAGTCACCAATACTGGAGCAATCCTAATGTCCTCTGCTAAGAGGTTTCTTACAAGGAAGCGTTATCGAATTTATCTATGTTTGTGTTTGTTTAGATTGCACTTTGATTCCCTTGTTAACGCTGGCTTCTAGTTTGCTGGAGCTATGTGCCCTGTGCACTGAGAGAAACCAGGTCGCACACTGTCGTGCATGTTTTCAGCGCCGCGCCAGGGGAAGGTAATAGAGAGCCTTGCCGTCCTGATTCATGCACATCCTCCGGTTTAACCAAGCAGATTCAGATTACACCGAGGAGATAAGGTTGGGATCTGTCAGAGCAGGTCAGTTGCTGAGTTTTTAAATGACCGGTTCAGTACACATATCGGTTGTATTCAGAACCTGCTTATTTCTCTCTGGCCAGAGTCGAAATGGACTTAAGTTGGCTGTGGCCACCAGTGATCACTGCAGTGGAGGTGGTCTCTGCAGATGTAGATACAGGAGCCGGGTGTCAGAAATGTGACCGCATTTCCTTTAAACAGCTGAGGGTAACGGAGGAGCCCTTGTGGGTAGAAGGAGGGCGTCAAGTGTTGCTAAAAATGTTTTCCCTTGTTTTTCTTTGCACGTGCAGTCTGCAGATCTTATATTAGAGAAGCCTTGACCAGGAAAGCAGTGTCAGCCGGTGGGAGTGGGTGCTGGTGAGGCCACGGGAGTAAGAAGATGTTGAGACAGGAGCTCTGTGCCTGAGGAGCCGGAGGCGTCAGGTTGCTGCCCACAACCTGAGAGCAGACGTGATAAACTGGACTGGAGATGGGAGGATGGGCAAGAAACGTAGCTGTTAACGCGTTAATCTTCAGAATTGCTTGTGATTGAGCCAGGTCTGATTCTTTGCAATGCCAGATAAAAAAGTTAAAGGTAGCTTTGATCAGAATTCCCCTGCATTTACCAGTCCTTTGTTCTGCTGATAGCTGGGGTCAGAAAAATGTACTTACAGTTCATTTTACAATCTGTGGTTTGGCTTCTTTGGCTGGGTGCAACAACATGTTTCCTGAGCAAACTGTTCTGTATTTCTTCCCAAAAAGGGGCCGCGTGGAGCAGTGAGCTGTGGCTTAGACATAAGGAGCAGCACATGGTGACTCCCATTGTTTCGGCCTCTGCTGAGCAGCGCTTGCGTTGAAACAGACACTCAGGCAATTTTTCGAAGTGGGACCATATTTCGTCTGTCTGAGTTCGAACAAATGCCCAAAGCCACAGTCACAAATAACACGGCGAGTTGTCTCATCCTTGAAACTGCGTTGTTGCAGGAAATGAACAGAGGCTTAGTCAAGCTGTGCTGGGGCACGGTCAACGTGAGATCCCAAGCCTGAAGTAAAGTGGTGGTGCCAACCCAAGTAGCACGCTGATCCTTGGGGTGTGGTTATCATTAGGGCATTGTCTTTCTATGTACATTGTGCCCCCCAGTATGCAGGATTATGTCTCTGGTTTATTCCTGGTTTAGGGTGAAACTTAAATATGGCCCAGAGCCATGAAAAGATGGTGTCAAACTGGCTTTGAGCTGAGGGATTTAATGCAATATGAGGACTGGGAATCAAACGTGCCAGGGTTTATGGATGTACTACATGCATTTAGTTCCCTCTCCGTTGAATGGGAACTTTTCTCTTGGCAATACTTAAAGGGGTCCTGAGGTGAGGGTATCTGGTTGGAGAGAAGGGAGCTAGAGTTTGGAGTGATAGAAGACATTCTGCGTTGTCCATGGTTTGTAATCATTTCAAAGGCAGATCTTTTAGGATATTGAGAGCAAGTCTGAAAGTTCATTGTTTGCTTTTGGATTAAAAAAGTCAATAAGCAGAAATTTCCATAAGACTTTAGCTTTTAACTTCCCCTGGTGGTTGTCTGAAAAGTGTCCTGGGTCCACCCCAAGCTGCATTGGGAACTGGTCACAGTGGATGAGATGAGCTGCCTTTTCTTTCTATGAGATTAAAATTTGAATGCATCAAGTACCTTTAATGAAGAAGTTTTTTAAACTTAGATTGGGAGTTGATATGGGAAGACCAGATGATTTGTATGTGAGGTGTGGGTATCAGAAAATAAACAGCGCAACTTCTTCAATAGTGAAAGTTCAAGGTACGAGCATGTCTCATTTTAAAACGGGTAGTTTTCAATGCTTTAGCAGGATGTGACTTTATAACCACTAGTACCGTGCATTAATTGCATCATTGATGATTAAAGGCCTCATCACCTCTGTTGTGAAGTCAAGAGGAATGTTTCCATTGGCTTTACTCTGTACTCTTCAGGGAAGCTGGGGTCTAAATTTTTCCAATGAAAGACTACCCATGGCAGTAAGAAATCCAGAAGACAAAGCTTTTAAAGTAATTGGGTGATACTCATTACACAAAGCTGAACTAGTGTGTAACTGTTAAGGTGTCGAGGTTGATGTTTAGTTAGTACTAATTAAATACCTTTGCATTTCTCGGTGGAACTTAAGGAATAATTCCTCTGAAATGTTTTTACATTTCAGACTTTGTACAGTAGCTAATTCTGGAGATTTAGATTTCAGATGGTCTGTACTGCCCAAAATCTATTCTGCCTTAGGCAAGAAACCTATGTTGAGAGGCATGTGGTAAAAGTGACAGTGATATATTGAGGAAATACTGCGTCCTTTACCTTTAGAGTGTTTTCACATTCAGCTTTGAATATAGGTTATATGCTGAGCATAGTCAATAAACATGATTAGAAAATACTCTCCCCCTATACAAAAAGGGGCAAAACTCTTGGTTTACCAATGAAGATAGTTTTCTGTGAGTTTCTGTGAAGGATACATGAACTTGGCTTTTTCCCAGGTAGAATTTGAGAAAATGGTACTGAAAGCTTAAAATTCATAATTTTTAGGGCAAGGCTGTAACAGTTACATGATTGAAAATCCTCCCCGGAGGAGGTTCAGTGTTCTGCAGTCTGCCTTGAATCATCCTACATCTCTTCCTGCATTATAAGTGACCCAGTTTGCCCACGCAGATGGGTTGGATTTGGCAGAGAAGAGCACGGAAGGTGTGGAGCAGATGTCACTGTGCTCCTTCGCACAGAAAAGGCTCCTCTTTTGTGGTGTTCCTCTGTACTAAGATCTGGTCTGAAGTGTGGGGGAAGCTGCTGGAGGTGCGGGTGTTGGTAGCACCAGGTCATCTGTTGGGATTACATGTTTTGCACGCATCTCTTAGGACTAATTTTCTAGTAGTCCTTTGCTGGTATGGGCAGACCCATTTGAGGTTACTGTTGCTACCATGCTCTGTGCTTCTCTGGCTGTCACAAACCGACAGGAGCGTTTTACTTCTGTCAAAGCCCTACATGCTTCTCCATGCAGCATCTGGAGAAGCTGCTGTTCGGTTCGTTTCCCACAGGATACTGATTCCTCTCACAAGTTCATGTGAAATGTGCATCTATTTACTTTCTGGAAGTCAGTTTGAACTCAGGTTTGAGCTTTTGGGGGGCTTAGAGGGAATGGCAGGTGGATATGATGCTGAATAACTTTCAGGGAAGCTTTGGAGGCATTAAATCCAATTATATGTGAATTGTTTGCCCTTCTCGGCTCCCTTTGGCTTCGCCCTGTATCTTGTGACAAACAGCTGTTAGACCAATACCGAGTGTGCTTAAGAAATCCCGCCTGCCACTAGTGAACTACTCCTATTGAATTCTTTATCAGATAGAGATGCAAAAATTATATTCAGATGCTTATGATACCAGGTTTTTTTGTGCGTTATACCAATTGTTCTGTGTGCCATGTGAATGTCCTCGTTTGCATGGGAAAAAGTAACCTTCAGGCATTTAAAAAGAAAATTCGTAAAGCAGATGAGGCGTAGTTCCTTTGAGTGGTCTCTGGTAGCACTCTCTGCCTGCCTGGTTTGCATACTTAATTAGCCCTTATTGTCTTTTTCAATCTAGAACGTGGTCCAAAACCATTCCTGGCAAGGTTGAATTCTTCTCCAGTGAGGGTTCGGACACCTCTATTCCCATCCCCATCGTGCCGCTTCCAGGCGTAGATGACTCTTACCCACCCCAGAAGAAGTCTTTCATGATGCTCAAATACATGCATGACCACTACTTGGACAAATACGAATGGTTTATGAGAGCTGATGACGATGTTTACATCAAAGGGGACAAACTGGAGAACTTCCTCAGGAGTTTGAACAGCAGCGAGCCCCTCTTTCTTGGTCAGACTGGCCTTGGCACCACGGAGGAGATGGGGAAGCTGGCGCTAGAACCAGGCGAGAACTTCTGCATGGGGGGACCAGGAGTGATCATGAGCCGGGAAGTCCTGCGGAGAATGGTGCCCCACATTGGCGAGTGCCTGCGAGAGATGTACACCACCCATGAGGACGTGGAAGTGGGAAGATGTGTACGGAGATTTGCGGGAGTGCAGTGTGTATGGTCCTATGAGGTAAGGATGAGGGCGTGGAGAATGAGGTGTGTGGTTTGGGGGAGGTAGAGGAGAGGGCGGGGGAGGCTGGCAGCAGGGGATTGCTGTTGTAACGTTGCGCAGCAGTTCCTCCAGAGCTCACGTCTCCGTGCAACCTGACCATCCAACTGTACGGTTTCTACGCTTTTTGTTTCTTACGAGTGTCATCTTGGGAGAGACATGCACAAATACGGAAGTGCAACAGGAAGGAGAGAAATGGAGCCTGACATTAGGCATGTTGGGGTGAGGGGAAGAACATTCATCATTCATAACAGTTATTTTTATTCGGGCAGAAAGAGAATAAGCTTAAATCAAAATGGCCATGAGTCCCTGCAGTCTTGACTGTCCAAGTCTCTTTTATCTTCTTTAGCTGGGTACGTCGTGGTGTCAGTGTGGAAAATAGATGATACAATTACTGTGTAACTTGCTGCAGTTGAAATGTGCAAGGCTGACAGATGTTTGCCCTGACAGTGACAGTTGTTTTCCCCAAACTACAGCCATGGCAGAGATGTCTCATGGTGGCTGGCACTGTCACCCTGCACACTGAGCTGCCTCGCAGCCTGCCTGCAGCCCAAGTTCGCTGCTGCTCAGGGGACTTGCTGGCAGCCCCATCCTACAGACGCCTGCTTAGCAGGTCCTTGATGTCAGCAGAGACAAGCCAGCGCTCTTTCACTGGAATTCAGGGTCTGCCCACACTGACGTGGCTGTGAATTTGGCATCTTGGGAAAAAAACCAAGAGAGTCCCCAGCCTGCTTGTGGCAGAGTTTCCTGCTGGATGCTAGGGGGCTGGCAGCTCTTCCCAGGGGCGACAGGGGCTTCTGCCCGGGTATGCTGGGCTCTTTGAAGTGAGTCCTGGGGGTTTACAGACTGTCTGATTGAAAACACCTGCTGGGCTTGAGCTACAGTTTCTTCTCCAGGACCAGGGAAAACGCTGGTGGGTCTGCCTTAGAAATAAGGGAGAAGTTGAGAACAGAAGAGAGTGTGAACAGTTCATCTTTTTACACAAACATTTATGAGTTGTACGCAGCTATCGCTTTGTCCTTTTATGAGATGTGGTTAAGAGGGGGATTCTTCTGCCCGTGTGACAGAGGAGCTGTGGTCACAGATGATGACAGATACTGCTGCTGACCCGCTCTTTCACTGGCAAAGACTTGAGTTAATAAACTTTTGACACTGAATTTCTGTCCCCAAAAGCTGTTGCTTCGTTTCAGTTCACAGTTCAGTGATGGGAAATCCTCTGAGGAAGGGGAAGGAGGTTTACAGCTGCAGTAATTCATTCATATCTTTTGTGCATGAAGACTTTCTGGGCTAACAGTGGCTCTCCACGTTCCCTGCTTACAGACCTTGAACTAGTTTATGTATTGCTGGTGTCGTAGTTTGGGCCGTTCATGAGCAGTCGCTACTTTTTTTCCACGGTTTTTAGCAGCATAAAATTTTTACTCTAGACATTCTGAGATTAAATAACTTCTGGTGTGAATGCCTGTACCATGTGGCATTTGATAACTTACTGAAGGTCATCACTTTGGTCCTACTGAAACTGGCAAAGACCTCCTAAATTCAATATGATCAAATTTTGGCTTGAAATAGCTAACGATAGCACACAACTGCACTAAGAATGCTATCGGACAGAATTAGATTGGGCTTTTCTCAAAATCAATTTTGTTTGATTGGCTTCTGTTAAATTATCCGTAGAGCTGGATTCTCCCAAGTGCCGTGAATTACTTAAAATTGGTTTCTGTGAAGTGTGTAAACTGTATGATGTTCAGAAGTAACCCATGAGTGTGAGATGTTAAGGCTCAGCTGTTTTGGAGAGAGGGAAGAGTTTCAGTGATGAAAGCATACTGCTTCTGCAAGGAATAGATCTGCTTTCATTTATTTGAGGCTTTTCAATTTAAAAACCTGTCATCTTTTCCTTTTTTTGATCTGGTCCCCTCATTGCCCAGACAACTAGATTAAATGTGCCTGGTATTTTAGTTAAGATAAAGCAATAGCTGTGTGAAATAACACAGCTGTTGTAACAGCTGTGTTAGGAAAGCTTGGTGTAAAAGCAACGTTTCCCATGTCTTGTACGTTCATGAACATCAAGTAACAGGCCACTGTAAGTGAATTGCAAAGCGTTGTATTTTAGTGAGCTTCTGATGGAGCAAAAAGTTTATCTGTGTCTGCTCTGCTGGGGCACGGCCACCACATCCTTCACAGTTCCCGTCGAAAGGGAAGCAGTGACAGCACGAGGCTCGGCAAACAAAACAGCATGGCCTCAGAAAACCCAAACCTCACATTTCACCTTTGCTCTCTGCACTTCCTGTTCTGGAGAGTCACAAGTGGCAGCGCAAACGAGGAGCTCAGGTCTGTGCAGTCACCCCCCAGCTCTTTGGTTTTTGTTCTTAGCATCTTGGACATGGAATGCCCTGCCGGACCTCAGTGCGGGTGGTTTTTTTCCCCTGCAGTGTTCTTGCAGTGGGCTCTATGCCCAGAGTCATTTTACTCATCTCCATGACTGTCACTGCCCCCTTTCTCTGATTTTAGGATCCCACAATGTCTTTACTGTGCTGCTCATCTTCCCTGGCTCTGACTCTGGTGGTGTGCCCAAATGCGTCTCCAGGCCTGGCTCTGTGTTTTTTTTCTGCTCGCAGCAGTCTGTCTCAAAACCCTTTTTTCCCCCCCTTCCTGTGTTTCTGTCACTTTGCTGCTCTCTGCGGTGCCTCTTAGACCACTTCATTAGTGGCACCGGTTATTGCCCGTTTCAAGACTTGTAAAGATTTGTTCACGCTCTTCCTGCCGTCAGGAGCTTTTCAGCAAATACAGTAAAGGAATTGACACCACAATTCTTTGGACTTCCTGTTTCATCTAGCCCCAGAAAAGAGGCAGCAACAGTATGTGCAAGCTTGAGGAGAACTGAAGCTCCCCGGGCTCTGGGGAGCTTCATCTGACGCACCCAGGCTGCTGCTTCGGGACTAGTTTGCAGCCCATGATGGATTTTAGGTTCCTGTGACCAGGCTTGTAGCTGTTGCCTTACTTGAGACAGGTCAAGTGAGTCACAAATGAGACATGCCTCTTAAATGTAAGTTCTTTAAGGCAAGGATTGTCATCATTGTAAAAACAAAGCCAAGAGTGTTACTGCTATTTGACAAATAGCTGTAAAACTCAGCCCTCTATAGGGTGGAGCAGCCAAGGCTGCAGATTTTATGCAGCAAATTGGAAGAAAAAAAAAATCATGAAAAGAGTGGAGCTGTGAAATCTTTGAAGCTTACGGATGGGAGCCTGACAGTTTATGAAGTGATACAGAGAGCAGTCCGTCCTCTTGAAGAGGACAAAAGGCTTGTACTGAACTTCCTAGGAAGTGATTCTGCATTTCTAGTGAATATTGGTATTTTGGGCTTCTGGCACACTGCTGGGTGTTTTTATCAGAAAAAGTTTACATATTTAAGTCTCATTTCCTCTGGCCAGTAGTTCTTCTAGTTTGTCTTGCATGGATCACAGAGACGTGCTAGTTTTGTTTTCTCGTGCGCTGCCTTGTGGTGCCATGTGCGGTCTTGGCTATTCAGCCTGAGAACAGGTTTCGGGTTTGATGACAAGCTATCTCATTTGTGATTTAAACCATCCCAACGTATTGTTGATCTCGGTTTTCGTTTGGAGTCTAATGTTTCCTTGAAATGCATCTGAATTACGAAGCCATCACTCTGTAGCTTAGTGTTGTTTCAGCCTTGTTTCGTAGCTTCTGCTGAGTTTTGTGTTTCATAACCTCATCTTCAGAGTGCTGGTAGCTTTAATATGGGCTCTTTGTAGCTACTAGGAATCAAGGCAGTGCTGATACATATCCCATTAATTTCTTCAGTAATTAAACTCTTCTGACACACATTGCTTTCAGGTGATATGAACCGCTTCATGTCCTACAGCACAAGAGAAACAGCTGGATCCGACTGGGGAGCTTATGCTACCTCTAACTGCTGGTGCAAATGCCCAGATGTTTTGTCTGTTTTTCCTTCTGTCCTGATTGAGGTGGTGGGAGAAATTCGGTAAGAAGCAGAAAGTGTGTCTGTGTGGAGGGGGCAGTGCTTTCCTCCAGACTAGTAACAAGTACTCTTAAGTGTCCTGAAGAGAGACAGGATTTTTTGTAATACACATGGAAAAGAAGCTATGAGGAAGGGAGCGGTCACATCAGGAAACGCGAGCGTCGAGGAAGAGCGGGCCCAATCTTTTGGGCTTTGACAAGGGAAAAAGTAGGGCAGTGGTGACTGGGGGTAGCGGGGGGCTTCAGGGAGAGGGAGGATTTGGATTAACGTTTTGTGTGGTCTTTCATCTGGAGTAATTGAAGATAATTGCTACTCCGAAATTCACTGAAGTTAGGAAAGCCCTTAAAGTGCACATTATATCTGCCAAGTACATTGGCAGTGCCAGAACATACCATTTCTGGAATGGACTCTCCCATGGGCAAAACGGAAGTTTATGGCCAGAAGTCAAAAAAAGATAAAAGTCCTGCAGCGATTGATCAGAACTGAAAGACTGGGGACAGATGCAACGGTTAACTGCTAACCTTCAGTTCCCTTGCTTTATCCTCTGAAAAAGAAATCCTTCATTAACGAAAAAGGCGATCCAGTCTTTTTGTAGCTGGCTAACGTACGGCACACAGCACACGGTGACTCCAGCAGCAAGAGCTGTACCTCTCGGAGCAGGCCAGGAGGGGTCTGTGAGGGGATGCTTTGGGCAGGGTGCTACGAAGCACCTCGGTTCACCGCCGGCAGTGGGGTTGGACTGCGGTGTTCGGTCGTTCTTGCTCTGTGGACCCTTGCCTTGGACTCCAGGCCGCAAATGTGAGACTTGACTTGTCTGTGTGGTAGGAGCAACCAGCAGTACTTCTGAAANTTTTGTCCTGGCTTCAAAGCTTGTACGTTTGTTTTTAAGTCAGAGCATAGGAACTTGGCAAACCCTGACAGCAACAGAGACCTTATCTCTCCATATGTGTGTAGCCCATTCCATCTCTTCATTCAAGAAACGTATGATACAAATCACGTGTGTGTGAGTGTGTGTGAGAGAGAGAGAGGATAACAAGCATGCTCAGTGTTTTAGGTGGATGTTTATAAATCATCTTTTCTTAAGCACTAAATTTTATCTTTGGAACACTTCAGAGATGTCTTTTTGGCTTCAGAATAAGTTGGAAGTGGGTGGCCATCCGTTCTGAGGAGATTGAGCTTCGTGAAGGTAATGAGGAAGGGCGTTTTGTCAGAGGACAGACAGGTAAGACTAGAGAAGAGCTTTATCTGGGCAGGGAAGGTGATGCATGGGGCTCAGTGTGAGACTAAAACACATGACTGATGTGACAGGGAGTCTGTGACGACAGTGGGGGAGGCAGTGCGGTATGACCATCGTGGTCTAATTTTAGCAGCAATGTTTGCTGAGGAGGTCAAGAGAGGTCAAAGGAGAGAGTAAAGACTGCAGTTTAAGTTTGTGAAACCAGCGTGTGGGTTAGGAAGGTTTGGAATAGGAGACAGATCTCAAATCTGCACCCAAGTCCTAACCTAGCTGTTTCACTTCAGAAAATAATTAAGTATTTGAGAACCGCATATTTCAAAGAGGGGAAAAGTTGACATCACTAAGTCATTCCTTAGTGACTTCTGAACTCAGGTTGGTAAACGTTTCTTGTTTGTTGTAGAAATCAAGAACCACTTTGTATATAGCGCCAAGTGTTATAGCAAAGTTACTTGAGTCTGGATCTCGCTGACTTTCTGCTGGCCATCATTTTAAAAGAGGAAGGCTGTGTGATTTGTGCTCATGCATACATGCCTTTCCAGGCTATAGAGACTGTTTGAGACTGACCTAGTTTTTGTGAGCACATGGTTAATCTGTCCCTAGTTAGCTGGATGATTTATCTAATGCCTAAGCTGAGGGGTACTGAAATGGGGACTTCGACAGTGTCATGCAGACTCTAAGGAAGCTTTGGCCCCATGAATCCAGCAAACAGAAATATTGCTTTTTCCCCCATTACTGTCTTCCTGAAGTGCAGTGGTTTGGTTAGAAATTAGGATCTGTGCAGCCTGTTGAGTTTAGGGAGCCATCAGGATTAGTTGTTACCTTGAGGACAAGTCAGGAAAGGCTAATCCTTCATTGCATGACAGGACAAAGAACTCTAATAAAATAGCTCATCATCCCAGTTTCTTAATTAGACCACTCAGAAGATACTTGAGGATTTGAGTTTGTTCTGTTGAGCAGCAATGGGGATAGGCAGAGGGAGGTAAGTATGAGACCAGAAGCCTTCTAATGTATTTTTCTCTTCTGAACTTGCTGGAGAGCCATCCCTTTTTTGCAGGGTTGACTATTGCTTTACAGCTTGCCGGAGCTGTGAGGCTGGGTACTTGGAAGAAATGGTGTTGTGCTGTGATCAGAGCTACTCATTGCGCTGCCTCTTGTAGGTGAACCCCACCTGACTGGAGACCTTGGAAGGATGTGGTTAAATTTGAAACGTAATCAATATAAAACCCAGTAATACCTGTATAGTCAGTTGTCTCCCATGGGTCAATTATGTCTGACCAAACTTTGAGTTGGCAAGTTTTCTTTTCCATTTTATTTAGTGCTTATCTCTGTGTATAAAAGATGAGGGTGGGAGAATAAAACATTTAATGGCTACCTCTGTGTAAACGGAATCTCTGCGAATGTGACTTGAGAGTAAAAAAAAAAATAATAAAAAATTCTTAGATGAAGTGGACGTGAAGTGTCTTCAGCTGGGGCTCTTAGTATGGAAGTTTTTAACAGATCTATATGTAAAGGGGGACTGTGACCTGGAAGTTTTGGGGGGTTAACTGTGTAAATTTTGAGAGAATATTTGCTTTTGTCCCCTCAATCTGTTAGAGCCAATGTTCTGTGCGTGGCTTAAAGCGCCAGCAGCATGGAGGTGTCAGAGCCTGTAAGCATGGGAGAGAAAAGCCAGACTTGTTTGGTGATGGGAAATAGAAATGAAGTGCTGATGTGGGGAAGGGGCTTAATATAAACTAGCTGAGGTCACCGAAGGGATGGTAGAAACACATTCAGCTCACATGCTTTCAGTGCTGGCTGTATTACACTTGGAGTATGGTGTTTTGAGAAATAATTGGATTTTTTAAATAAACAATAAACCCAATTGAATTATTACAGAGAAGAAGCAAAAGGTGGATCTTTTAAATGGATGGATATGATGGGGTTTGATGTAATTTTTTTTCTTTTTTTACTATTTATTACTTTTATAAAAACAATTTAATGTATAACATCATTTTCTTCTGAACTTGGAGTGGATGAACCCAGATAATTATCCAGAGTTGCTTTACGCAGTGGTTATAGCCATCCATATTGGTGTGTTGCACTAACCTGCTATGAAGGCTTTTCTTAATGCTTTTGGAGAAAATAGTAGGTAGCAGACTAACTCTGTCTTGACACAGCACAGAGCAGCTGCTCTGTGAGCATTTCCCTGTGCTCTCTGGGCTGACAGTGTACTAGGGCAGTCTCTGAGGATGCATTTCTGATCTGTACAGTTATATTTTGCCAGTTCACCATGTTTGCAGTCGCTGGTCTGCTGCTGGGAGATAGATTGAAAAGAGCTGTTAACAACAGGTTGCTTTCCACCTCAGCCCAGGAACTGCCAATTCCCCTTTTTCTTCCCAGTTGCCTACTCCTAAAGTCACTGTCCGTGATGGACTTTGTGGTCCCCCAGTGCTTACAAGACAAAAGATGACATTCAATGTGCTGCTGTATTTCTTTTTTAATAGCTTGCAGCTGCAGTTACTAATGAGAAATGCGTATCTTGAGTCTTCCTGTGCGTTGTACCCAAATGTACTTAACATATGTCAGTAAGGAGCTTGGCTTTTTAGGTTGTGGTGGGAGAACCATTGGTTCATGGATGAACAGGGGAGATGCAAGATGACAACCTGCAACGACCAGTCCTTGCAGCAGGCAGGTAGCAGTTGAACTCAGTGCTCTATGCAGTTGTCTGATGACTCTGCGGATGGTGTGAGTATGTAATCTGACCGCATGGAGGATTAATTGTCTGGGATTTGTCTAACCTCATTTCCTGTAGACATCTCCCGGCTGAAGAGCTGCTGCCGCTGTTTTATGTTCTAAACTCATCTGAGCAACGAACTTGGTTCTACTTTGCTGGACTGTTGTACCATTCTTAATTGATCCTTAAAATGCTTAAAACATTTTAGCACTAATTTCCTGTGTTAAAAGCTTATCTGGACTCCTGGCGGTGTGAACTTTCATGGTTATCAGCTGGAGACCTCTTAAAATCTTGCCAGAAATCCTGATTGCCTGAAGGGTGGGGATTATCTTCCTGCATGCTTAGACCAAAATGACCTTTATGTGTCACAAAGAAGTTGGGAACATAATTGGAAGGGTTTGGAGAGCTAACTGGTTTTGTTTTCTTAAATCTTGAAGTTTCAGGCTGCAAGTCTAATTGGGGGTCCTTGCAGAACTGCGAGTTGAGTTCTGGTTATTTCTGGTTAGTTTCTTACATAAAAGTGAATTTCTGCTGATGTCCTCAGTGAAAGCAAGGTAGTTGGCAGTGATTCTTTCAGTTCTCTTGCGCAAGTTTAAAATACTGTTACAGTAATGAAGCAAAAGTAAAAGTTCTGGCTGATTTTTATCAGTGGGATTCTTGAGAACCAACTGAACTTAATGCCAGTTACTTGCAGCTTGTGTAGTAATGGGGACTTCAGCAAAAGAGTCAAAGCCTGCATGTAATTTAAATTGCTATTAGGGACCCAAAGTGTTTTTTGAGACTCTTTGAATTGGAAGTCGCTGTTTATCCATTTATACTTTGTCCACAGTGCAGTGTTGTACCTTGATGTGGAGTATTGCTGATAAGAGGAAAGCCACTACAGCAAGCCCTCCTTTCCAAGTAAGCACCTCAGCAGTTTTTCTGCTTCACGGCAAGCTTTGCAGTCTGTGTAACACTGTTTTACCTGTGCTGCTGACGGGGACTTGCTCCCAGGGCTGCAGCACAGATGAAGCTCCAGCCATCAGCTTCTGCGCTTGGTGGTCTGATGTCCTGGGAGCATTGCTAGGGTAGAGCAAACCACTTCATTTAGCGTCTGTTCTGGTTTATAGCTAAAAGCACAGGTCAGTGCAGGATGGGAGCCCTAAATGTTTATGCAGAGCTGTGAGATGAGGCTCCTAGAGCCAGTGCTTTAGGGTCAGTAGCTTAGATAGAGGTTTAGGAAAAGGCATGACATGCTCTTGTGTAATGAAGAGAGCACAGGTAGGGTCATGCCCACTGGATCTAAGCTCCATCCAAGTCTCTGGGTTTAATCCTTCCTACTGAATGGCTTTAGGGAGCTCCAGCTGAGTGCTGTATTTTTGTTCTTGGAAGCAGGCTTCAGAAGCATCCGGCACTCTTTGTGGATTAAGCACAGGTTCTTAGACAGAGGCTAGGATTAGCAATGAAATAAATGGGAACCCATAGTTTGGACTCAGCCAGCGGTTCATTAGAAAGCAGAAAAATGACGGTAGAAAGCTGCTTGCAATTCCAGAAGTGCTACTGTCACCTTCCTGCTGTAATAAAGAGAGAAGCACCTTATCAGAGAACTCACTTATCTTTGGCTTGTCCTAGCCTCTCTGAGTAGGCAGCTGGCATTTAAATGCTGCTTCCTTGCTCACTGTCCTCTTGGCCGTGCTTAGACCTTATGTTGCTGTGCTTTCTGAAAGGCAAGCGCAAGTTAGTTCATGAAAACTTGTTGCCTGCTCTTGTTCATGGTTGCCACTTCAAATTGGTGCAGCTGGTTAGAAAAGTGCTCTGAGAATAGCAGCAGAGTATTAGTGAAGGTTCCTCTGCTCATAGGCCTTCAATGGGTGTAATTACTTGGCAGTAACTTCTTTAAACCTTATTTGAATTAAAGCTACATGTTTTGGCTGGTTATGTCACCACCGTATTAGTGAGGAATGCAGGAGAGAGTGCTAGTTTGCATTAACTGAGCACCCTTAATCCTTTGTAACCGTACTTTTTAATATGTGTTACTGTCTTACAAAGAGAGAGAAAACATTTGCCCAAGGGATAGCAGAGTTCACTCCTCACTAACTCTGTGTAAGGGCAATGTTTTTTGCCCTTGATAAGTACTAAGGAAGTTCTTAGTAAGTGGGTGTTGATAATTAATATTATGTGTAATTCTGCATAAATACTCAATGGAGAACTGTCTGTATTTTAGCTATGAGGTTTTTATAGATCTTTTTTCCTGCAGTCCCTCTCAGCATATGGGTGCAGAGTGGTTTAAATGCCTGACCCAACTTTTTTAATGGTTTCATACAGCCTTCTTACCAGATGCTTCACTAAAAACAATCTTGTCCAACTAGAATGACTCCAGAACGTATACCTCTCGCATTTGTTGTCCAGGTCAGCCAAAATATTCTTCCCTTTGTATGCGTACCTTTGCTGTCTTGATAAAAGAGAAATTTGCTTAACCTTATCACAGATTATTTGTTGAGAAACCTTCCCCTTACCTTACATTACCTTGTTTGTTTAACCTTATCATGGATTACTTAACTGACATACTTGGTTTTATATCCTTCTCCTATTGAAGACACTTCCTAACATCTTTGGCCAAAGGGAACCTTATTAAAAAAAAAAAACAAAAACAAAATGCAAATAAACCAACCAACAACTGAGAGACAATAGCAGATTTAATCTTCATAAGGCAGCAGGGCTTTCGCTTCCCAGGGAATGTTGGTGAGCTGTGGCTTTTCCAGGTTTTGGACACAGCAATTTTTCTTTGACTTTTTCAAATAATATTTTTTTCCCCACTCCGACTCCTTAGAGTTAAAATGTGCGCTGTAGACACTGTGAGAGCCTTTTGCAGTTGCAGTTTGTCTTGTTGCTGCATTTTACTGGGCCCAACTGGAGGCCACCTCTGTTTCTATGGAATAATGTGTTTGGCCAAATCCTGAAGTTTGCCGACGGTAGCATTGCTGCTGCATGTGCTCGTACTGAGGAGAAACCATCCATGTGGTTTCTTATCTTTTCTAGGCCAAAAATAACACCATAGCTCCTGCAGCCTTAAAGAATTAGCCTAATTTCAGAACTGGAAACTAGGGTGAAGGTGAAAAGGATATTTCAAAATATATAAATTAGGAACTGGGTGCCTAAGTGTTAGGATGAAAAGTGTTTGTCTGGAGCTCTGGATGGTGAATCAGAAGTACTTCTGATGATCTTTTGCATGGACACTGCCGCAGGGGCAAGTCTCTGCTCAGTTGCAGGTCTGCTCAAATTTATGTCAAGCGGTCCAGTTCTGATACGGGAACTGCAAGTAAGGAAGGTGGAAGGTGAGGGCAATGTCACCTTCCTTTTGGTTGTGATGTGGCTCCTCCAGATTGCCGATGTGGCTCCGCAGAAGCGAACGGGTCATTTCTCCAGCCCACGGCGTCTGCTTTGTGCCATCTGCCCTCGCGGTTCCTGGTGCAGAGGAAGTGTGAAATGTGTAACCCCGTTTATTCTGCTAGGTGGTCAAGGCCGTCTCCCTTACAGAAAATGCCTTGTTTCTGTTCAGCCGGCACAAAGGCTCTTTTATAGCAGCTTGGCTATACATCTGCTGAGGTGCCTCAGACTGTTAGCACTGGTTACTGTTTGAGGTATGCAGGCTCTGAGGCTGTGATGTACAGTGATACGTTGTTTATATGTTGCCTCCCTTTCCTTTTGAGGATGTGCTGTGTCCTGCCCTGAACAAAGCTGGTGTTAGTTATGTGATGGAGCGGTAGCCTGGAGATTTTCCCTTTAAAAGCAGGACTGGAATCCTTCTGTTTCACACTTTGAATTAAATGTCTGAATTTGGCAATGTGACTGCAGGACAATAGAACTTCCTCTGGGGAAAAGTGTGTTGAATTTCTGCTCCAGAGACAGACCTGGCTGGAAAGACAGTGTGTGCATCAGCACAGAGGGACCCTGTCTTTCATAGGGCACTGAACAACTGGAGAAAACCCCAGACTTCCTAAAGTTTTTGAACTTTATGGTAGCCTCTGGATTAATTTGGACTAGATGACCTTTAAAGGTCCCTTCCAACCCAACACATTCTATGATTCTATGAATTTCCCCATCTTCTCNCCCATATTTTTTGTCCTGCACAAGTCCTCATGCTCATTTCACAAAGAGACTTTGCTGAAACCAGTCCTGCCCAGAAATGTGTGCTCATCTTTTGAAATGTAGGGGAGGGAGTGAAAGGAGAGAGGAAGCTCTGTAAGCTGACAAAGTCCTGGTGAGTTCTGAGCCTCTGACGTTTGTCTCCTTTGCTTTCAGAAATCTTAAGGTTTGCTATCTCCTGGCTCCTGTGTTTGGTTTTCTGTGTTGGTTTTCTTTAACCCCACAAAGCTAGCTGACAGCTCTTCAGTTCCATTCCCAAATAGCATTCTGATGCTGTCACTGCTGGCTTCTTGACTCAAAACTTGGGTGGAAAAACAACTTCTCATCAAATTACCATGATATAGGTCTCATGGGATAAAGGAAGAGGGATGTGCCCTGTTTCACCTTAAGCTCTTTTGCTTTGACATTGTTGTTCTCTTCTGCTCCATTAGCATGGATAAATACTGAAATCTTACAGCTGAGTGTGGCAAAAGGTGACTTGGGGCAGATTCATGGTATGTTCCACCACCGAGTCCCTGTCCCTCGAGAGCAGCAGCTCTGCCCTGCCCAGGCCCTGGCGTCAGCGCCCGGCTCTGGCTTGTGAACATGTGCCTGTACTTGCTCTCCTCTCTGGGGAGTATTTCTTGTTGGAGATCTATTTAGGCTTTGAAGATTCATTTAGGCTTTCTGTGGCCTCTTTCACAAGAGGGTGAGAAGTTACTCTTCAACTTAATTTTAGACTGGCTGTCATTCTTGAGCAAGCTTGAAGAAGTGTGGCTTTGACCTTGCTTGCAAGGAAACTTGGAGGAACCTGAATTCCCAGTACATTGAGGGAACTGTTACCTCAGGTCTAGAATTTTGTGCTTCAGCATCAAAGCGCTTTGCAGACCTTTCCCATGCTCCCACCCTGTGGAAGGACGGCTCTCCTCACATGGCACGGGGTTATCCCCAGGGCATGGGAGGAAGTACCATCAGGGCAAGGTGTAGGGCATAAGAGGTCCTGACTTGGTGTCCTGCAGCCAAACCACACCTTCCCTCCCCTCTTTCAGCAGTCACTTCAATTAAAATTCCACCGTCAGGGCTGAAGTGAGGTGAGGCAGGAGCAGACTTGTTTTCAGGAGGGAGAAGGGGGACCGAATTTTCTGCCGGAATGGGCCTTTTCCCAGCACGGGCTCAGGAAATGTCCCCTGCCCACCAGTTAGGTGCAGAAAGTCACAGGTAGAAAGTGCAAAAGTAATCAGCATTTTCTGCTTCAGTTCTCAGAGGGCATCAAAGAGTGAATGAATTGAGCTGGAAGTGAAGAGCCCTGCAGAGACAAACCTGCGGTTCTCCATCAGCCTTTCTGAACCACGGCCCAGAGCACTCACTGAAGATGGTTTTTTAATAAAGCTGGGGGGAACCAAGCTGGCAGGGGTGCAGATGAAACTCTTTGCTGGCACCAGGCAGCAAAGTGGATGAACAGGGAAGAACCTCCTGAAGGTGAAAGGCAGCCAAAACAAGAGAGCCAGAGTGAAACCCAGGGGGTCTTATTAGCGTGGTGGAGTCCAAGTAATTTCAAATATTCTAAACAGAGGTCCCGTGAGTAGAGATACGAGGGAACCAAATTCCTTTGGCATTTGCAATATCAGGCTGGCTAAAGTAACTGCTCTTGTGCAACGCTCTGCTGAGCAGTTATGGAGCAGATGTTGCTCCTTTTGTAACTGCTGCTCCAAATGAACCAGTTTTTCGCCATGAGGGAGAGTCTGGCTGCCTGTGTAAATCAGGGAGCTGTTTTGCAGGTGCTCGCCTTTGCTGAGGGTCAACACAGCGATAAAAGTCGAAGTCGGAAGCACTGAGAGTGGAGGAGAAGCAGTCACTTGCAGTTGCTCAAGAAACTTTCTACTTAAGGAGCGTGAGGACAACGTGAACCTTAAATGTGCTTAACCTTAGTGGCAGGTAGTTTCTCTAATGAGAGGCTGGATGTGTGGTGGGGGTATGCAGAGAAGGACTGAGATACGCTTTCGGAAAGGAAATCGGTCTAAAGTAAGTGCAAGTAAACAGTAAAATGTTGCAAGGTGAAAGCTAAGGAACAACCTGCTGTTTTCCCTGGCTCTCACTGTGACACAGCTCTAATTCTTAAAGCCGGAAATCATATCTGATGGGCTACAATAATCTTATTTTTTCTAGATGCAGAACTCCCCTATGTCTGTTTCCCCTAGGCAAGGAGGAATACCTGCCAAGAAAGCAATGCGCTCTGAGACTCTGCTGCTTTGGCATGCCAGCAAAACCATCCTGCACTAAAGTGACAAGCGTGATGCTGATGGGACGTGTTCTGGCGTGGCATCAGAGTTAAATCTAAGTGGGAGCACTCATGCACCTGACTGATGGCCAACATAGAAAAAACACTGAGCAGCCTGCATTGTAGCTGGTATAATTTCATGCCAGGTTACCATGCAAAACAGTCAACTCTTTATCCAAAACCGAGGTTTGAAAGTGACTTCTTAGAGTATGTTTTCTTCCTGTCCAAGCAGAGAGTGTGCAATGGAGAACAGTGGCTTGGATTTTGTTTTCTTTGGTAGGCAACATAACGTCAGTGGTTGTCTTTGTGTCTGCCTCTCTTTGTGTGGTGGGACAAAAAAGCCAGTTTGGGTTTGTGCCAGTTTTATCAATATGGTGATTATATGCAGAAGAAAGGAGCTGCAGTGGTTCTTGTGGTGCAAGACAGCAAATAATAATAAAATATGGCTATCTCTTAATATTCTGGTTAGACTTCCCCGATTGCCACACATTGGAAAGCACCCCTTTTCATGTAACTGTGCGTGCTCATGCACTCTGTGGTTAGCTAAAGTAAATGTTCACATGCTCGTGTGTGCTGCAATCTAACAGAATCACCGTAAAATATTCCAGACCCTGTTCCTAAGCGTTGTCAATTGGATGATGCTATTGCAGGTTTGCTTGTGTTTGTTTTTTTTTTTTTAAATCCTGAAGTGTTTTGTAGAGTTGCTGCTGTCCTTTCTACATCAGCCTTTGGGAATAAAACCATGGCTATAACTTTGAAACTTGGAAATATCTGTACAGACTCCGTCCTGCATCTCACACCAGACAATAATGAGCACTGAAAGCTAAACTGAGCCCATTGATATGTTGATGATCAGTACTTTTTTCTTTCTGATTAACATTCAACCTGTGTCTTCTATAACGTTTCAAACAAACCATGGGATTGTCCATTCTTCTTAGATCCAATTGCCCAGTGGATTTGAGCCCATCCTGCCAGAGAAGCTGCTGGCGCCGTATCCTGTTAGGGCAGTATCCACGTTGGCCCGTGGTGCTGTGATTATATGTATGATCCAATTTGGGTTGGTTTTTATTCCCTGAGAGTGGTCCTGGGCTGAAGCTGACAGAGTGACAACGTGGAGCGAGTTCCTTCTGCGTGTGACCCGCTGCGACGTGCAGTCTGTAATCCCGTAAGGGTTGCTGCATCCCTGCTGGGAGTCTGCGTGTTGTGCAGAAAGCGCAGAGGGCTGCGTGCTGCAGCCTTTGCCCTGGAAAGCTCACGTGCCAAGGGATTTGAGAGAGGCGCAGTAGATGGCAGGACACCATACAGTACTGTGGGCAGCAGTAAGTGAGCAAGAACAGAAGAAGATATCTTTAATGGTGTTTTAAGTTAAACCAAATTAAATTTGGACAAGCAACTTGGTAAAGAGTGAACTTCTTGTCTCTGCTTTAGGAGACCTTCCTGGCTGCCCTCAAGCTGGCTGCTTTGGGTCCCCCTTAGCTCTCATCTGCTCTGCTTATCTCGTCACCTCCCATGTGTGCTGCCATGGAGTGGCCACCTTGGTTCTCCCATGGGATCAAGGGTAGGTTCACAATAGCAGCTCTGTCAGGGCTCACTGGAAACCCCAGCCATAAAAGGAGGCAGGCCAGTGGGCCAGCAGGCCAGAGGTTGGGAATAAGCTATCCTCTGCCTCTTGGACGTAAGAAGATATTTGAAAGTGGCACGTAGCGTTGGGAAGGCTGGCACCTTCTGTCCTGTGCCTTCGCTCGCTGTAAGTTGCCAGCTTTTGGCAGTTGTCCTTTAGTCTTTGAGAGTGGGGACCCAAATGTACTGGTTAACCAGACTGGGTTGGCAAACCTCCCAGGTGTAAGGTACGGAAAATGTCACACCAGCCTCCCAAAAGGGCAAAAGGAAGGATGCGGGTCAGGTGGCCAAACACACCTTCCCTCCTGCCCCCAGGCACTTCGGCTGAAGTTCAAGGTTGAGAGGTCTGCTTTTCATGCCAGGGTAGCCTGGGAAACTCATTGCCATGTAATGTCAGTGAAAGTAAGAAAATCATAAGATCTGAAGGGGAATTAAAACATAAGGGCATCCAGAGAGTGCCGAGGCACACTCATCTGTGGATTGTACATTTCAAAACAGAGCTACCACTGCACGGGGCTTCATCTGGTGGGTACATCCCCACTTGCCCAAACTACAGCTAATTTAACAGAATAATAGTTTGGAGAGATGATAGTTCACTCTGTTTCTCTGTCTTCTCTTTGTGGGGAAATGCTGGAACAATTAGGGATTTAAACGTGTGTGATATATGTATCTTATCTAGAGAGAGAGAGAGAGATGCACCCCTACTCTCTGAAGGAAGAAGGTGCACTGCAGTCGGTGGTGGGGAGATGCTCTCCTGGCAGTTCTCCTACATCTTCTCCCTGGGAGCTCTTGGGAACTGGAGCCGTTGGGAGGAGCAGGCAAATGAGGAGGACGAGGGGTGAAATAACGTGTGAGGCTCATCCAGGCTTTATTTCTTGCTCAGCGATAAAGATGACCTTGCTGGTTAGATTGATTTAGGTTTGCTGCAAATCTCATCCACTCAGCAAGCGGCTGGAGGAAACTACTGGCAATGTCTCCAGGTAACAGTAATAAAAACCCAAGTGATTATAACATTATTTCATTTATAACTGAATGAAATACATAGGGGATGGCCGCAACAGAGCGGTTGTATGAAAGGGCAGGCAGGCAGCTCTCTGCTTTGTGGGGGAAGAGAGAAGGCAGGGAGTGGCTTAGGCTTCCCAGGGCTCTCCATAGGCACAGCTCAGGATGTGAGCTTTTTTCTTCTTCTTTTTTTTTTTTTAAATTACAAAAAAAAAAGATTTCTAGGAAATGCAAGATGAAGTGGTCTTTGTTTGGACTGGCCGCACAATCCCCTCACGAGCAAACGCTTTATCATGCCAGTTCGGCTGTGATGGGTGATGCATTACAGTAGCGGGCTTGTTACTCGGTGTAACTGCTGCTGCCTTTATAGCCAGAGAAAACCAGGCGGTGAGCTTGCTTGAAGCAGTTTAGTGCTAAACGTACGGCGGAAGCCCTTTCAGGGGAAATCCTTATGGCAGAAGGCTTTCACGTTTATTAATTGGTCTAATTTCTCGATGTCTTAAATCATTCCAAAAGTAAAGAATCAGGTCCAGGTAAATTTATATTTCATGAGATAACATTATAACAAAAGAGAACATTGTAGCTATACAAAAATGTATAAGAAATGCCTTTTGCAGTCGTAAAATGGAGTGAAGATTTTTTTTTTTCCTTTCGCAGTTTCTCCCCCCACCTTCCGCTCCCCAGCAAAACCTTGCTGAACGTGTCTGGACAATGAATGTTCTTTTGTAGGGATGAACACATAATCTCGGAGGTTAAACTTGCTCTGTAAGGTGTTTGCACTCAGATAAAGCTCTTTTATACATGACATTTCCTGCATTGTAACAACTAGCTTTAAAAATGTGTTTAAGGAAGACTTAACTTCACATAAGCAAGGCTGTACTTAGCTTGAGCTTCCTTTTTAAAATGTCAGTGTCACTTAACAAAGCCCTTATACGCTTTCCTCAGCATTGCTGCCAGTCCCTACCCGGCCCTGGTGCGTGGGGTATCTGTGAGCTCAGTGGGTGCAAGCAGGCAATCCGTGCTGTTGTGAGTTTGGGGACTACCTGTCACGCCTGTGATAAAGGTGTATCTGTATGTGCTCCCCAAGCTGTGCATTGAACCCCTTTGCTATAACAAAGGCCTCCAGATTGTAACTCGCTGAAGAAGCCTCTCAGTCAAGGAGAACTTCATCCGAATAGAAACTCAACACAAGGCTTTTCTCAGCACATCTCTCCCAGGAGGACCCTATGCATATTGCATTTTTCAAAAAAATTCCTTTTATCTATTCAGGAGTACCAGCCTTAGGATTTTACCTGCAGTGCATGGAGCAGACGCAGCACAGCAGCTCTCCCTTTGCTTATCATGAGCAGCTGTGTGGCCACTTACTGGCTTGAGACACTCCTACCCTGTGCATTTAGTCGGTTTTCTTCTCTTACAGATAGGTTTTGGCCACTGCTTTTAAAATTGTTCAAATTTCCTTCTTAACTAAATGAGGTTAACCACTGAAGCTGTCTTGCTTTTAATGCTATTCAGGATGTGTCTTTTTAAAAAAAATCTTTTTCTTTCCTTCTTCAGTCAAGTCTACAAAGAATACTCTGTTTTATGTGCTTTATATGTATGATTTCTTCTTAAAGGACGACTCATTTCCTCTACTTTAGAGGTATTTTCTTAAATCTGTCACTTCCTGTCTCTTTCTTGGCTGTCTGATTTGCCAATTTTTACATTTTTTTTGTAACTGTTCCGCTCATTAACTTCTGAAATCCTTTGGGAATTGCGTTTTGCCCAAGCGAGGTGAAACTCCATTTTTATTCTCTGGCAAGAAATATTTGACGATTAATTTAATTGCTAAATTGGCTTCTAAGCAGAAGCAGGCTTGGAAAACTGAAGGGGAATTAATCATGCCCGCTTAACAGAAGGGACTTGAAAACGTGGAGGCTGCACTAAAGACATCTGTGAAAACTGAGGTGCACAGTAGCTAACAAGCTTTTAGTATTTTATCGTACTTTTTTTTGTTTTCTTGCTGGCTGTCCCTGCTTTGTGCCTGCTTCAAGAACAGCCCATTCCTTCCCAAGAAGAGAGCAAAGTTGTCTCATCTCTGGAGAGCACTAACTGGCTCCAAGAGTAAAGCCTCTGGGCTTTTGAGTGAACACCTGAAAATTCATGTACCAGCACAAAATACACACATGGGGCCACCCGCGGACAGAGGCATGTGGGTCCTTGTGCTGCTTTTCAGGAACCAAAAATGTGGTCCACCACCTCTCCATAGGTTTGGAGAGTTAAGACGTATTCCACGAGCTGGTACGAGAACAAGCAGGAGGAAAAGCTCTGATCCCCTTCTTGTAGCCTTGGTGCTCACAGACTGTAGCGAGGCCTTTGTCCTTTGCTGGTCCTGCAGCAAAAGGGCTGGTTTTGCACTCTGGTTCCTTGTGCAAAACCAGCAAGCACTTTATCAGATAACATTTAAGGTTATTATTTTTTTTTTTTTTAAACTTATTTATACTGAAAGTGAAATGCAGGTGAGCTACAAGAGCTAGTTCTAACTAACACCTGGCATAAGGTTGAATTTTCCTCTGATGTAAATGGGTGTAACTTGATCAGTAGCAAGGTTATGCTGATTTACATCAGCTAAAGATTAGGCTTAAAAATCTTGCATGTGACTACATACAAATACTGCAAGAAAATAGTAAGGTCTAAAGGATGTTTTTGTTCAGTATTTTATTAAAACAAATTGAATCCCTTCTGAAAATGTTTCTGCCTGCAAGACTGCATGTCTCAGTTACAGTGAGCTCAACTTCATGGGACTCCAAAGGCATTATTACAACTTCTGTAATTACCCAAAATAGCTGTTCTGTACATAAGATTGGCATGACATTAAAGCTCAGTGTCTTGGGCTTTTGCAGGACTAGGCTCCAGTAATGACTCTTCCATTATCTAGCTGGGAATCTCCCTTTGAAAATACAGAAAACCGTTTATAAATAAGGGGGGGTGTGGGGTGTCAAGCTGTAAAATGTCTGATTTTTATTAACCACATAAGATCTGCAGTTGGTAGGAGACGTCATTAAGGTCTTGCATATACTGTGACGGGAATAAATGGGAATTTAGGGAGCAAATTTTGTTTAGAGAGGCAGGAGAAGCAATTTTATTACAGGTTGTGTGTTTTGCCTGCTGTCTCCATTGGCAGAGGGAGAGATTAGCACTGTCGTGGCAGTATTAGCATATTAGACTTGATGTTTGCAGGTTAAACTAAGTGGAGAAAAGAAATGAGAAATTACAGATGTTAAAACTGTTCTTACATAGGTAAAACCATTGAGGTTATTCCATACATTAATAAATGACATTTTTTATAAAACGCACATGTAACATTAAAGTCTCCAAGGTGCAACCCCTAGATAAAGACATTGAGCGCTTCTGCATAGTTTACCATGCGTTAATTCAGACATGCAAATGATGACTGAAGGACCTTATTTCCGTAGTGCAGGACGTATTTTCTGAAGAACAAGCAACCCTGGTTGGTACCAGCATTGTGTTGAACATGGACCTGTCCTTTGAAAATAACTTTTTGCTGGTTAAACTGGCTGCAACTGCAAATCTTCTAGTTTACTCAATTTTAATTATTTTTGCATTTGTTTTTCAGTAAATGTTAATAATCTGCAGTCTATTGATCGTTTTTCCATTATTTATATAGCATTTCAGCAGAGTCAATATAAATCTAATTGGGTTTGAGCATTGTTGGTTTTTAAGTGTATTTGATGTTATAAGGCAGGTGTAAATGAAAACACGGCTGTGGTTCATGTGGTCATTCTGTGCAACTGACTGGTTTGGTACTTACACAATTGAAGAAATTAACAGGTGTCTTGTGCCCAGTGTCACGTAAATTGAAATCTAAAATGCCTAAGTATGCATTAATTGTATGCACAAATTTCTGAAACACCTTTCTGAAAGCCCAATGGTAAACCATTGGGCATGTGGTATGGGCTTTGACCTACAGATGGGAAAAGTGATAGGAAAAAATAATTATGCAGTAGAACTGAAATTTCCTAAATGGAATGGGGCAGGGTGTTTTTGTAATAGAAAAGATTAATGGGCCTTGAGATGATGTCTGTAAACTAAACTTTACTTTTCCTCTCCCTTGAAATCTCAAGGGAGAACCGAAGACTTCCTCCTTGCTAGTCCTGTAAGTGCCATGTTCTAGGTATTTCTGTGCATCTCAACCACTTTTGCAGTGACTTTTTCATTAATCACTTGGGAGATCTGTTTTTTTCCCTTTAAGTTATAACCAAATAGTGTCTTGTCTTAAGAACACAGAATACCTTATTTACACTGTTCACTGGTCCCTTCACATTTAGAATATTGCTTTACAAATATTTGTAAACGTTTTAATGGATCATACCTTGGCTCCTTTCAGACTAATGGCATTATTCTTTCTTTTGTCTATCTGTCCACCGTCTGCCATATGCGTAGTTTGTTGCTGTGTTGGGTTTTTCCCTAACTCTTCTAGTTTTGCAGCCAGCATTCTGGCTGGAACATTTGCAGAAGGTGCAGTGTAAATGTATGATTTTAGCTCCCCAGCCCTGAACATTGGGATACCATTAATATATCCCAAAGCAATGGCCTTTTTGCTGCGCTGGTGATTAAATTGCTTTCTAGCTCACACTGTAAGATGTAAAAACATTACGGCTCTCCTTTTGTGGGAAGGTCCGTCAGGGGCTATTAAACGTAATGGACCAAGTGCAGTCTCCAGCTCAGGAAACTCTTTGACTGCTGTCTGCTGCAAGCTGGAGAGCGGTGGGAGGGCAAGGACCATCCTATGTCTGTCCTGCTGCTTGGATGCTTCCCAGAGGAATTCACAACTGCCCACTGTCAGACAAGACGTTAGCCAGGTGGGCCTTTGAGCCGGCGCAGTGTTTATATTCTGAAGTTCCTTCTGGTGCCGCCTCTGTCTTACTGAGTTGTCCAAATTGTTCGCCAGCTGGCTCGTAAACTCTGGATGCGTGTCATCTGGTTTCACTGCGTCAACGGGATGAAACAAGATGAAATACATTAACTGTTCCTCTGACCTTTTTTTTCCAGCACTGTGAGCTTCTCTGCTTCATGAGAAATGTGACTGAAGGCTTTTGCCAGCTCAGTGTCACCTTTTGGTTTCTTCCTCTGTATTTAAGTGATGGGCCTCTCTCTGGAGCTTTTCCTCCCCTAGATGGGTTTGTGTCACTGCTACCATTTAAACTGTTTGTGATGTTGGTGTCTTAAAGAGCATTGCTTTTTTAAAATTGTATTACTACTCTGCATCCTGGCATCATCTTCTCCTATGTACTCATTTCTCCACAGGTTTTAAGTTCTGGTGCTTTTCAGTCTTTCCCTGCAACCAAATGACTTGTGTGCCATTTTCTTTTTGGTGGTAGTGGATTTGCACTGCTTCACCTTTGTGCTTTGCACTGAGAAGTGGCATTTCATTTACTTCAACCCGTTTTCCTCCTCTTATTGCCACCTGGAGGATCTTCTGAGCTCATTTAGCAGCCTTCAACCTCTACTCTCTACCTGTTAATATTTTTCTTTGGATTCCCACCATCCTCTGGAGCATTGCCTCTTACTAATTGAGAGCTAATGCTAAGTAGGGCAAACATTGTAAAGGGCAGCTTTTCCATGAAGAGCCCCTTTAATTGCTGGTGGGAGAGTATTATATCTGTAGTGTTTTCTTTTCCTTTGCTTTAATGCAGGTTCAAGTATTGCCCTTCCTGCTGGTACGTGAAATCACTTTAATAAAGGTTAGTGCTTTGTGTTTGAAGGTAGTGATTAATGAAGCTTCATGGTATAGCATTATTTTTGGTATTAGGAAAAGAAATGGACATCTGAATGTGTGTATTCCAGTAATGTTAAGCTTATGCAAGCACTTCTGAGATGTCGGTGATTGTATCTTTCGTTTGCTTTGAGTGAAAAGATTACTTGGAGACAATAGGCTATAGGGATCCTCCTATATTAGGAAACAGTAAGAAATGCCGAGTCAGTGGCTTCATTCCTTACCTGCTCACTGGACTTTGGCGGATTTTGGCAAGCAGTATTCTGCATGGTTGCCCTAACCTGGTACCAAGTTACTTGAGTGCCTGCTGTCTCCTGGTTTTCACCAAAAGATCTTGCACTTTCCTTCTCTTCTGTGTCCTGGGAACCTGAAATGTTCAGTGGAAAACTTCCTTGACCAGACTACAATGCTAAATCTTGTTGTCTGTTGAACTTTGAATTTGTAGATGGGGCTGTGTTGCTTTTAATTAGAATGCCTTGTCTTGTTTCTCTCCTCTTCCCCCTCTCTAAATTGGCCCTGTCCTTTACAGCACTCCAGAGGGCACTGCGGCAGAAAGGGAACACCTGAACAATGCAATGTGAAGCCAGGAGCTTTTTAAATTTGTGTTAATATCCTTCCTTAAAGAAAATTGGCCTGGGGATAGATGTGTGCAGGTGGGAAAGACGGAAAGACACATCTGCATTTACTACTGATGTCTAATGGTTTAGGAACAGTGCCTAGGTTGTTCATTTTTCTGGTGATCAATAATAGTGATGAATCAGGGTTTCTGGCTCTTAGAGTTTTTGTCAGATTTGTGTTTCTTCTCCTTCCTGTAGGAAACCTTTTGATGTTTTGAATGAAGTCATACGGCTGGTTAAACTGTACCTAACCTACAGTGCTGGTTTTTGACCTTTGCGGTTAGTCGAAAAATCCCAGCTGGTGTGAGCACAGGCAAGGTGGGTGTGGGAGGACAGCACTCCCACGTGCTGGCTTGGCCCCGCCAGGGGAAGCGCCACCTTCTCGTCCCCGTCACCCCTTGGAAGCCTGCTTGAGTACAAAGTCGCCTCCCTTCTGTGTAAGGGTGATGTTAGACAGCAGATTAAGGCACCTCTGACATAGCAGACACATGCAAGGAGCGCAACAAATATCTAGTATCTCAGAGAAGATGCTTGGTAGTTATCACACCAAGTGATTAGTTTTCAGCCAGATCAGCTGTCTGAACTGGCTGGTCTCTCAGCTTCATGTGCCAGTGCTGAGAGAAGGAAGATAGGCCCCTTCCAGCAGCATCAGCTGTGTCCTAAATAGGCTCAGGCTGCTCCCAAACCCGTCTGTGTGGCCTTTCCCTGCTGCTGCACTTGTCCCAGGGCAGTGATGGACCCGACCTGCTGAACTGATCTAACTCGAAATGGTGGCTCATTAAAAACTAGATACCCCTTGAGTGCTGGCATGGCCAGGAAAGTAGGGCACTTTCACCCTGTTTCCATTTGTTCAGAAAGTAATTTTTTTGGTATGAGCCTGTATCAGTATTTAGTTTTAAACCAACAGCTTAAATTTTGACAGAGGCAAAGGTTTTTGTGATTTGAGCACTCCTGTAGTAGGTAGTTAATTTTCCAAGAATTTTGTAGACACTTGGATGTCACTTATTTCAGAAGGTAAGGAGTATATATTCGTGGAGTCCTTTCTACCTCTGTTAATCATTCAGATCATCTTGGCTTTAAAGCTGTAGGCATTTCTGAGGAAGTTGGGCTGGTGTTCTTTCCAGCTGTGCACTGCTCATTCTAGTTGTGTTGGGGGTTTTCATCAGTTTCTCCTGTGGAATAAGGGGAGGATTTGGTAGTTCATCGTATCTGTTAAGTTGGTGTCACAGAAGTGAATATTCAAATTGAAGGCCTTTTTTTGGTGAAAAACAGTTTTGAAAAGTGAACAGCTTAGGAGTTGTTTCCTAAGAAAATGTTGTTAATAATGGTTTTTGTAGTTGGAACATGATATTTTTATAGTATTGATTTGATAAGGTTGTCCTTTTTCCTTTGCCTGCAACCTGTAAAATAAATAGTATTACTTTGGCTTATGAAAAAGTAAATATCAAAATTCCCCGCCCCCACAGTCTTGACAACAA